>CM043705.1:2232500-2555000 GCA_023935145.1 Bretschneidera sinensis
TAAATAACTGACTAAAAACAAAAATAAAGTTTGAAAAATAAAATAACGAAAAGGAGCACACAATAAATGTTAGTACAGTCATTTGAAAGTAAAATAAAAGGAGACAAACAAGATAGAACCCAAAACTTTTCTTTGATGTCTTCATCCTCTTCTTCATTCTCTGCATTCTCTTCACTGTCCTCTGGAGGTGGATCAAAAGATGAACCCGAATAGGGTGGCAAAGTGGGAAAATGATCCATGTCACAACCAGTAGCGGAGGCAAGGTGTTGGTACATCTGACCAAAAGAAGAGTATACCCCATCTTGATAATCTGCTTGCCTAGCCAAGAATAGTTCTTGATGATCAAACCTATCATGCAAAAATTTCTTATACTCGTCAAAACGAATCTCTAAACGCTCAAGGTGCTCTGCAACAGTGAAATGCCTAGAGGGAGGAGGAAGGGGAGCTGTAATCGCTTCTCTCTCTCTCGGAGTTGGCGGCTTTGAGGCTTTAATTAGATTGAGCATGCCATCATCGATGGACTTCTTGGGTTGTTGGGGCTCCTCATCAGGACTGTATTGGACTCCGACTCGGATGCACAATTGGGTAATTAATTAAGGGAAATATAATCCAAGCTTTTATCGTATAGTGTGTATGATAGAATTAAATATGACTTGGCCCACATTGATAGTCATGCCCATCAAAATGGTATAAATCAAAACAACTCTCTCAATAGTAAGGTCACTATAGTGTGTAGCAGGCATCATCCTCTGACATACAAAATATTGCCAAGCCCTAGCATTGGCATTCAGAGAAGTACTGGGCAAGGTCTTAGGGGTATCACCCGTCATTTTCCATGTTGTACCCAGAATACAGAGAGTATTGCAAATCTCATCATAATCAATATTAGATACATATGCACTATACTCACTGTTTTCTATGTTAGGTAACCCATAGAATCTATTAATGGATGTGCTGCTGAAAGAAACTGTTTTGCCTCTCACCATTACCTTACCATTCCTATGTTCTTCTACATTAGCATAGAATTCTCTAACCACATTTGTAAGGGAATGAGATGGTTGCCTAGCAAATGTACCCCAATACCTATCAATAATCATTCTAAACAAGGTTGGGTTTCCCCTTTCGGTGATAGTGAATCCTCTTTCAGGAATGGGTTTCCTAGCATTTAACAACCTAACATATCTCTCACTTGCCTCAAAACTAAAAAATTTGCTCTCATCATATTCTTGAAGTTGTTTCCCCTTGATCTCTTAATTTTAGGGGCCATTTGAACAAAATATATAGAACAATAGAACTAATTCAAAATCAACCACCCAAATAGCACAAATGAATAACAAAAAGAAGAAATTGGTCTTACTTGATGCCCAAAGTTGGAGAGAAGAAGGAGTACCCACCAACTTGGAATCTTCTTGAAGAACCCAAAATCCTCTTAGAACTAAGCTTTTTAGAGAAATTTCCAACAAAATCTACAATATTAGTGCTAAATCCTTCAAGAAATTATGTTAGAATCAATAAATTTTGAGCAAAAGTGAGCGGGTAAGTGAGGGTTTGGAGAGAGGATGAGAGAGAAAGGAGTGTGCTGTGTGTTTTCAAGTTAGAAATGAAGAAGAGGGTTGAAATTTTGGGTTTTAAGTGCAGATCACGGATCTGAGCCACGGCGCAGCCTTGCTCGCGCCGTGGCTCGGGCTTTGTGGCTTTAGAGGGAGGCTTGCTGTGCGCCACAGCGCCCTCTGGCCTGGGGCGCGGTGTTGGAGCGGCTGAGGCGCGGCCCGGACCTAGCTTTCACTAAAAACTTGTTTGTTCACTTAAAAGAATAAAATTAGCCAAACAGAAAAAAAGAAAAAAAAAACCTTAAGCTAGAAATTAGATTAAATTAAACTAAAAGAACTAAAAATTAAATTTGACATAAACTTAAACAAAACAAACAAAAACAAAAGAAAATAATAACAAAATATCTTTTGCGATGCGGTCAAGGTGAATAGACCAGATCCATCAGTGGAATGTCTTCCACTTCCGGATCTTGCCTATCGATTAAGATCTTAAGGCGTTGACCATTTACTTTAAAAATCCGACCATCTCTAGTGTTTTCTATTTCTACCACTCTATTGTCAAAAACAATCTTTACTACAAAAGGGCCGGTCCACCTCAACTGAAGTTTTCCTGGGTGCTTATAGAATCTAGAATCATATAGGAACACCCGATTATTAAGCTTAAATGTTTTCCACAAAAGTTTGTTATCATGAAACACTTTCATCTTAGCCTTATAGATTCTAGAGTTCTCATAAGCATCATTTCTTAACTCCTCTAGCTCGGTCAACTGAAATTTCCTAAGCTTACCCGCTTTTTCTATGTCAAAGTTGAAATGCTTGATGGCCCAATAAGCTCGATGCTCAAGCTCTATAGGTAAGTGGGAAGGCTTTCCAAAAACAAGCCTATACGGTGACATACCTAGGGGAGTTTTAAAAGCTGTATGGTAAGCCCAAAGCGCATCAACTAGTCTCAAAGACTAATCCTTGCGATCCAGGTTGACCATTTTTTTCTAAAATTTTCTTTATTTCACTATTTGCAAGTTCTACTTGTCCACTAGTCTGAGGGTGGTAAGCTGTAGAGATCTTATGTAACACCCCATATTTTCTCATCAGAGCTTCAAAAGAACGGTTACAAAATTGTGTACCTCGATCACTAATTATAGCACGTGGTGTACCAAATCGAGATAACACATTTTCCTTGAGAATTTTAATTTCCGTTCTATTATCATTGCTTCGGTAAGCTGCTGCCTCTACCCATTTTGATATATAATCTATTACCACAATGATATATTGATATCCGAAGGAAGGAGGAAATGGTCCCATAAAATCGATGCCCCAACAATCAAAGATTTCAATTACTAAAATTGGGTTTAAAGGCATCACGAGACACAGCTCCTAACTTCTGACACTGTTCACATGAGCAACAATAGATGACAAGGTGGGCCAATAAAATCCACACTGCAAAATTTTTGCAGCGATTTTTTTAATTGAAAAATGGCCCCCACAAGCTTGGGAATGACAAAATTCCAAGACGCTGGCAATCTCTTCATTAGGCATGCAACACCTTAAAATTTGGTCAGGGCAGTATTTGAAAAGACATAGGTCATCCTAATAAAAGTTATGTACCTCATTAAAGAACTTTCTCTTGTCTTGAGTGCTCCAATCCCTTGGTATCTCACTAGTAGCCAAATAATTCACGATATGGGCAAACCATGGTAGAGAAGTGATAGAGAGTAAATGCTCATCGGGAAAATCATCCTTGATTGGCATGTTGTCAAAGGTGTCTTCAAATGTGAGCCTCGAGAGATGGTCCGCCACCACATTCTCTACTCCTTTCTTGTCCTTGATGGCGATGTTAAATTCTTGCAAGAGTAAAATCCACCGTATTAGTCGTGCCTTAGCATCCTTCTTTGTAAGAAGGTACTTAAGGGCTGCATGATCTGTGAAAATAAGGATAAGAGAACCAATTAAATAAGCACAAAATTTGTCCAAAGCAAATACTATAGCTAGCAATTCTTTTTCAGTGGTGGAGTAGTTCATTTGAGCACTATTTAAGGTTTTACTAGCATAGTAGATGACAAAAGGTTTTCCCTCTCTTCGCTGTCCAAGAACAGCACCTGCATCACAGTCACTAGCATCATACATGATTTCAAAAGGTAAAGTCCAATCAGGTGACTGCATTATAGGTGCTGAAGTAAGCTTGCCAATCAGCATTTTAAAGGCCTCTTGACAAGCTTGAGTCCACTCAAATGGGACATCTTTAACTAGGAGGGCACATAGTGGTCTAGATATTTTGGAAAATTTTTGTATGAACCTCCTATAAAAACCAGCATGACCAAGGAAAGATCTTACATCCTTTACTGTCTTAGGTGTCGGCAATTTAGAGATTAATTCAATCTTAGATTGATCAACCTCTATCCCCTTAGAAGAAACAATATGCCCTAAGACAATACCGGATGGTACCATGAAATGGCATTTTTTCCAATTTAAGACTAATTCCTTTTCCTCACAACAAATCAACACTCTTTCTAAATTCATTAAGCATGCATCAAATGAAGATCCAAAAATAGTTAGGTCATCCATAAAAACCTCCATGCAATTTTCAACCATGTCACTAAAAATACTCATCATGTAACGTTGTAAAGTGGCAGGTGCATTACACAATCCAAATAGCATTCTACGAAAAGCATAAGTACCAAAAAGACAGGTAAAGGTAGTTTTATCTTGGTCTTCTAATGCAATTTCAATTTGATATTAACCAGAATAACCATCTAAGAAACAATAAAAAGGGTGACCAGCTACACGCTCAAGAATTTGATCGATAAAGGGGAGTGGGAAATGGTCTTTCCGGGTGGCAGCATTTAATTTTCTGTAATCAATGCACATACGCCTCCCAGTCACAAGTTTTGTAGGGACTAACTCTCCTAGGACATTCTTTATCATAGTGACTCCAGACTTTTTAGGAACGACTTGTGTAGGACTTACCCATTTACTATCAGCTATGGGATATATAATTTCCGCATCTAATAATTTCAACACTCCATTTTTCACTACTTATTTCATAGTGGGGTTAAGCCTACGTTGAGGGTCTCTACGAGGACTAGTTCCTTCATCCAAGTATATCTTATGAGAACAGATCAGGAGACTAATTCCTTTTAAATCAGCCATGCTCCAACCTAAGGCTGATTTATGTGCATTTAAGGTCTGAATTAAGTTCTCACCTTGAGACTCAGACAGTTCATATGAGATAATAACAGGAAAAGTATCACCTGGACCGAGAAAAACATACTTCCACACTTGAGGGGATTTGTTTCTCTCTTCTTTTGGGCAACTCCTCAAACTTTGGTTGCCATGCTCGAGTGCCATAATCATGAGATTTATCAAAAATAGCACAAATATCAATTATATTAGTTTTATCATTAATAGATTCAGTCTTAGAATTAACAAGAAAATATTCAAGAGGATCAAAGTCATGAGCTATGGAAACTCCTTTATCGATGAATGACTCGATTATGTATAAGTGGTGGTTCTCGTCCTTATCTTTGGGTTGTTTTGCAACATTGAAAATGTTCACTTTGAGGGTCATGTTTCTAAAGGACAGCTTCATGAGTCCATTCCTACAATTAATTAGAGCATTTGTAGTGGCAAGGAAAGGTCTACCCAAAATCAAAGGAATTTTAGAGTTAGTATCAACAGCAGAAATAGTATCAAGGATTAGGAAATCAACAGGATAATAAAATTTATCAATTTGAATCAAAACATCCTCCACCACACCCCGGGGTACTTTGACTGATCGGTCAGCCAATTGCAATACCACAGCGATTGGTTTGATTTCTCCCAAACCCAACTGCAAAAAAATAGAAAATGGCATCAGATTTACACTAGCTCCTAAATCTAGCAAGGCTTATCCAGCCTAATGATTTCCAATGCTACATGCAATGGTTGGATAGCCAGGATCCTTTTATTTTGGAGGAATTCTTTGCTCAATTAAAGCACTAACTTGCTCTGTTAGGAATGTTATTTTCTTTACATGGTGCTTCCTCTTAATTGTACACAAATCCTTGAGAACTTTTGCATAAGTAGGAACTTGTTTAATCACATGCAAAAGAGGAAGATTAAGTTTTACTTGCCTTAGGTTCTCTAGGATTTCATTGTTTAGGTCCAGATTTTTTTTGTTTGATTTTAAGGCTTGAGGGAATGGTTCCTTAACAGGGCTCTTGGTAACCTTAGGGTTTTTGGGCAACTCAGCATCACTACTACCTTGACCCTTTTCTACATCCTCGGATTTGTTCGTTGTTGGGATGTGTAATGACTTACCACTCCTTATCACAATGGCATTTACATCTTTTAGATTTGCTTGTGCCATGTGTTGACCATGGGATGTGGACTGAGCTTGGGAAGGGAACTTACCTCACTCAGTCACACACAAGGAGCCCATTAGTTTGGTCACTTGGCTCCTTATTTCCTTATTCTCTTCAACAATCTGTGTAATTAATACTTCACACCTTTGGTTTGTCTTACCCTGTGCCTCAATGAAATAATGCAAAGTTTCTTCTAAAGAAGTCCTAGAGGATGAGGGTTCATGATATGGTGCAGGGTATGATCTAGGGGGTTGTGCAAGCTGTTGGTTTTCATACTTTCAACTGAGGTTGGGGTGATTACGCCATCCTGGATTATAAGTGTTAGAGAAGGGTGCTAGAGGCTTCTTGTACATGCCTAAGGCATTATATTGTTCCTCATACATCCCTCTCATATCTACGAATGTGGGGCACTCTTGAGCGGGATGACCTACCTCACCACACACAAAACATGGTTTCGAAGATTCGGCATGATTAACCATATGTGTTGGCTTTGAGCCTTTAGTCTTTAACGCATCTAACTCCCTAGTGAGCATTTAGACCTTAGCTTTTATGTTGTCTTGTTCCCTAAGATGGTATATTCCAGCACTACTTGGGTTTCCTACAGGTTGTGACCTATTTGTGCTTTCAGTAGCACTAGGTCCAGTCTAAGTATAAGCTTTTTCAGCAAGCTCATTGAGGTATTCTATGGCCTCATCAGGATCTTTTTGCAGAAATTCACCATTGCACATCATCTCTACAAATTGGCGCTCTCTATATGTAAGTCCTTTATAAAAATAGCTCACCAAGCGCCAATTCTCATACCCATGGTGAGGACACATACTTAACAGCTCCTTAAATTTCTCCCAAGACTGATACATAGTCTCATTGTCCTTTTGTGCAAAGGTGGAGATTTGCCTTTCTAAAGCAATGTTCTTATGTTGAGGGAAGTATTTATTAAAGAAGACCTGGGTCATCTCATTCCATGACCCAATAGATCGTGATCTCTGCGAGTATAGCCAACTCTTAGCTTTATCCTTCAAAAAGAATGAAAAAAACTTGAATCTCACGATATCATCAGTTGCATCTTGACTATGAAAAGTCGTAACTACTTCCTCAAACTCCCTAATGTGTACATATGGATTTTCGTTTTCCAAGCCATGAAATGTAGGGAGTAATTGTATCATCCCTGTTTTAAAATCTTGATGGCGAGTGTTGGCTGGAAACATGATGCATGATGGTGTGGCTGTTCTGCTAGGATGCAAGTAATCTTTAAGTGTCCTAGCAACATTCTCATTAGGGTTTTCAGACATGTTAACAAAGTCTTCTAAATTCTCGTTTAGGTGTACACTAGGGTTTGATCTAGGCGAGGTTTCACTATCGGACGTAGAAGGAAAGGGTAGCTCTACTTCGGGTCCTTTAATGAATCTACCTTGTGAATCTCTTGGTCTAAGCATACGCTAAATGAGTTAAAAGGAAATAAACAAAACAAATAAAAGAAATCAGAAAATCAAAAAAATCAAAAACTTAAAGAAATGAACAATAGTACCGTCTTGTCTTAGAGTTGACAATCTTCCTTATATGTAAGCGCGTTTTCCCCAGCAACGGCACCAAAATTTCATTACGCTCAAACTAATACATAGTTATTGTGTATAGTTGAGGTGTCGATCCCTTGAGGAAAAACGATCTACAAAGGAAAAGTGCAAACCTTAACATGAACGATAACAATCAAGTGAGAAAATATGAATTTTGATAATGAAGTAATTGTGGGAAAATTGTGTAAATAGATTGAAGAATATAATAAAGGAACAACAAGGTTCCAGGAATCCACCCTAGGTTCGTTACTTTATTCAAATCTTGATTCAATTGTTTTTATCTCGATTTCAAGTTTCACATCCCAAACAGGCAATCGGCAAATATTCAATCAAAGCATTTGTAAACCGTAATGTAATTGATATGAATTACTCTTTACTTTTGATTTAAGTACACATGACCTATCCTATAGATATATCAAGAAACAATAATATATCTTAATGGAAATATCGCAGTAACGGACAAACCTAAAAGATAAATCTACCGGACTCAATCACATCCAAACAATCTTGACATAAAAAGAGCATGACTAGACTTATATCGAGTAGAAAGATATAATCACCAGATTAATAGAAAATCTTCTAATTAAATTAAAGAGTAAATCACAACAGTATTTTGACAATAAATCCCAACTACAACTGAATCAATAAAGGAAAATAAGAACAACAACACCTAAGGATTCATCCCTTCGCCTTGCTTGGAGATTAGTTAGCCATGGGGCTCATGCTTGAATACTTGATGGGGGAGAATGTAGCAGCCTTCTTGAGTTTTCCAACCATCCTCCCCTTTTCTCAAACCCTAAGTAGTCTATTTATAATACACAAGGTCCAAGGGTGTTTTAGGGTTTAAATAATAATTAAAGTCCTAATTAGGTCATAACTCAAAAAACAAAGTTTCGTGCTCGTGCCGCGACTCAAACTCTTCATTTTTCTTCATCATCTAGAGGTTGTGGCCCAGCCTAGTCTAGGCCATGGCTTTGACCTTCAGGCCGTGGCTCAGCCTAGCCCAGCCTGGTGCTTCTTCTTTGCTCTTTTGGCTTGGTTCTAGAGGCCGAGGCTTGGATCTTTTCAGGCCACAGTGCACACACTCAAGACTTGATTTCTCTTCATTTGTCCTTCTGCAACCATGTCTTCACTCTAATGTGCATCGAAGCATCGTGCTCTAAGCTATGATAGTTCTCCATCTCTTTTAGACACGAAGTACCTAAAAATGCACCGAAATAAATCAATAATTCAAGAATACCACTTTAGAGTTATTAACGTATAAAAATGTAATTAAAACCTAGATCAACCCTAAAATGCTAACAATTAAGTACTTTTAAGGTGCATTTTATGACTCTCATCAGTTGGCGTGATGTAGTCAAGGCTTTGTTGTGTTTGGCTTGATATGGCCAAGGCTTTGCTCTGCTTGGCGTGATGTTGCCAAGACTTTACTGTGCTTGGTGTGATAAAGCCAAAGCTTTGTCGTACTTGGCATGATGTAGCCAAGGCTTTGTTGTGCTTGGCGTGTTATAACCAAGGCTTTGATGTGCTTGACGTGATGTAGCCATGGTTTTGCGGTGCCTAGCGTGATGTAGCCAAGGTTTTGTCATGGTTGAGATTATATAACCAGGGTTATGTCATCCTTGGTGTGATTTAGTCAAGACTATGTTGTGCTTGGCATGATGTAATCGAGGCTTTAATGTGCTTAGTATAAGGTAGCCAAGGCTTTGTCGTGCTTGGTGTGACATAGCCAAGGCTTTTTCGTGCTTGGCGTGACGTAACCAAGGCTTTTTTCATTCTTAGCGTGATGTAGCTATGGCTTTGTTGTGCTTTATGTGATGTAGCCATGGCTTTGCTATGTTTAGTGTGAAGTTTTCAAGGCTTTATGTGCTTCGGCTGTATAGCCATGGCCTTAATGTGCTTGGTGTGATAGAGCTAAGGTTTTGTCGTGTTTAGTGTTATAGAACCAAGGTTGTGTCCTGCTTGCATGATGTAGCCAAGGCTTTACTGTGCTAGGCATGATGTAGCCAAGGCTTTGTCATGCTTGGTGTGATGTAACCAAAACTTTGCCATGCTTGGTCTAATGTAGCCAATGTTTTGCCGTGCTTGGCAGTATGTAGATAAGGCTTTATCATGCTTGACATTATGTAGCTAAGGCTTAGTTGTGTGTGTCGTGATGTAGTCAAGGTTTTGCCATGCTTTGCAGGATGTTGCCAAGGCTTTGCTGTGGTTGGTGTGATGTAGTCAACACTTTGCTGTGGTTGATATGATGTAATCAAGGCTTTGTTGTGCTTGGCGTGATGTAGTCAATGCTTTGATGTGCTTAGCTTGATATAGCAAAGGCTTTATTGTGGATAGAGTGATGTAGCCAAGGCCTTGTTGTTCTTGGCATAATCTAGCCAAGGCTTTATCGTGCTTAGCGTGATTTAGCCAAGGCTTTGCTCTGCTAGGCGAGATATAGTCAAGGCTTTGCTGTGCTTGGCGTGATATAGCCAAGGCTTTGACGTGCTTGGCATAATATAGCCAAGGCTTTGCTGGGCTAGGTGTGATACAACCAAGGCTTTGCTGTACTTGGCGTGATGCAGCCAAGTCTTTGTTGTTCTTCGCTTGATGTAGACACGACTTTGATGCACTTGGTATTATGTAGCCAAGGCTTTGTTGTGCTTGGCGTGATGTAGCCAAAGCTTTCCCGTCATTGGCATGATAGAGCTAAGGCTTTGCCATAGTTGGTGTGATCTAGCCAATGCTTTATTGTGTTTGGCGTGGTGTAACTAGGACTTTGTTATGCATAGCATAATGTTGCCAAGACTTTGTTGTGCATGGCATGATGAAGCCATAGCTTTGTCGTACTTGGCGTGATATACCCAATGCTTTGTTTGGCTTGGCGTGTTGTAACCAAGGCTTTGTTGTGTTTGGCCTGATGTAGACAATGTGTTGTTGTGTTTGGCGTGATGTAGCCAAGAATTTTTCGTGCTTGGTGTGATGGAACGAAGGTTTTGTCATGCTGGAGTAAAGGTTTTGTCGTGCTTGGCATGATATAGCCAAGGCTTTGTTGTATTTGTGATAGGAGCTTAAATATTCATATTTAAGCCTCTTAATTTACATTTGTTAAGTTCTTTATCTATATGTTTTAGTCTATTTTACTTCACTTTTGTGTTTTACATGTTTTTATAGGGTCTTGGAGAAAAAGAAGCATTTTTGGCACTTAAAGGAAGAAATCTGGAAATCCTGGAGCAGTTGCTGGCTAGATTGTGATCGAGCGCACTCTTCTGTGCGATCGAGCACACCACATATGCGATCGAGCGCACATGTACGGGCATGAACAGTAAACTGCAGAACCCTGTTTTGGAAATAACCCTATTTTGGAAATAAAGGAGTTTTGTGCTTTAAGAAAGTTTAGGAACTCATGAGCCTCTTAGGACTTCTCAAAGACCTATAAATACACTTGTAAATCACACACAAAAGGCATCACCTCTTAGAGGGGATCACTTCTTTTATCCCTTCTTTTATCTTTTGCTTTAGCTTGGAGAAGGAGACCGTGGAGCGGAATTGACGACTCTTCTCTCGGGTTTCTTCTTTTCTTTTTATTTTATTATGTGTAATTAAATTCTTAGTAGGGCTTGGTTGAAGCCCTAATTATGTTTACTCAATAAATTTAGTATTGGCGCCTTTGCGATATTTATGTTGTGTTGGTTAACTTGATTAATACCTGCTTTTATTTAAATTCCTCATATGTATATGTATGATCAATATGTGCATGTGGTATGGACTTGTTAGTTAGATCAATTTGGATGACCGAGTCTTGGGTCTGACATTAGTAACAAAAGATATCCACACCGGATTCTTGGGTTAATCAACATAGGAAACCGGGAGTAGATACCATACCCTAGGTCCCGTGTGATTATCGATTTCCACAGATCCTATGCTCTCTTAAGAAACAACTCAGCATACACCATGTTGAATCCCTTGAAAGAGAAAAGAGTTAGAGTAGATACCATGCCTAACTCGTTGCTTAGGGAGATTAATAGCTTAAGGAGTAGATACCATGCCCTTAGGTTGACAAACATTAGGTATTCATGACATGAGTAAAGTATTGGCATACTGTTATATTGTGGTAGCATAATTAGTGGTGGATATCAAGTCCCTACGCCTTTATCCTTATTATTTTATCTTTATCAAAATCAACTCTTTTATTACTTTTATCTTTTTAGTACTGAGAAACTAATTCTAAAGTTAAATTTACCAATCCCTGTGGAGATGATCTTGCATTCGCACACTATGCTACATTGTTGACCTTGTGCACTTGCAAGTAAAACGAGTACGATTATTTACCCATTTATTTAGGTATATTTTCGCACAACAGCTTGGCATGATGAAGCCAATGCTTTGTCGTGCTTGGTGTGATGTACCTAAGGCTTTGTTATGCTTAGTGTGATGTAGTCAAGACTTTCCTGTGCTTAGCGTGATGAAGCCAAGGCTTTATTGTGCTTAATGTGTTGTAGCCAACGCTTTGTTGGGCTTGGTATGAGGTAGCAACGGCTTTGTTACGTTTGGCGTGATGTTTCCAAGTCTTTGTTGTCATTGGTGTGATGTAGCCAAGGCTTTGTTGTGCCTGGTATGATATAGCTAAGGCTTTGTCGAGCTTGGCATGATATTGCTAAGGCTTTTTTGTGCTTGGTGTTATGTAGCCAAGACTTTGTCGTCCTTAGCGTGATAGATCTTAGGCTTACTCATGTTTAGCGTCATGTAGCCAAGGCTTTGTTGTTCTTGGGATGATGTAGCGAATACTTTACTGTACTTGGCATGACATAGCAAAGGCTTTATTCTACTTGGCGTGATGTAAGCAGGGCTTTATCGTGTTTGGCATATTGTGGCTAAAGTTTTGTTGTGCTTCGCAAGATGTAGCTAAGGCTTTGCTGTGCTTGGCGTGATGTATCCAAGGCTTTGTTGTGCTTGGCACGATGTAGTGAAGGTTCTTTTGTGCTTGCGTGATGTAGCCAAGGCTTTGTTGTGCATGGTGTGATGTAGCCAAGGCTATGTTGTACTTGGTGTGATGTAGCCAAGGGTTTTTGTGCTTAGTGTAATGTAATCATGGCTCTGATGTGCTTGTTGTGATGTAGCCAAGGCTTGATATATTGAAGGCTCTAATGTGCTTGGCAAGATGTGGCCAAGACTATGTTGTTCTTGGTGTGATAGAGCCAAGGCATTATCGTGCTTGGTGTGATATAGCTATGGCTTTGTTGTGCTTGGTGTGATGTTGCCAACGCTTTGTCGTGCTTGGCATGATGTATCCATGGCTTTGTTGTACCTGGCATGATATTGCCAAGGCTTTGCTGTGTTTAGGCTTTGTTGTGTTTAGTGTGATATAGCCAAGGTTTTGTCATGCTTGGCGTGATGTTATCAAGATTTTGTTATGCTTGGTGTGATGTAGCTGAGGCTTTGATGTGATTGGCATAATGTGGCTAAGGCTTTGTCGTGCTTGGCGTGAAGTAGCTAAGGCTTTGCAATGCTTGGCGTGATAGAGCCAAGTTTTTGTCGTGCTTAACATGATGTAGCTAAGGCTTTACTATGCTTAGCATGATTGATTACGCTCAAACTAATACGCGGTTATTGTGTATAGTTGAGGTGTCGATCCCACGAGGAAAAACGAACTACAAGGAAAGATGTAAACTTTAATACGAAACGATAAAATCCAAATAAGTAAATCTGAGTTTTAAAAATAAAATTGTATGAGAGGAGTTGTGTAATTATAATGAAGAATATAAATGAGAAAAAACAAGGTTCCAGGAATCCTCCCTAGGTTCGTTGCCTTATTCCACTCTCGATTATGTTGTTTTTATCTCAATTGCAAGTTTCACATCACAAACAAGCAATCAGTATATATTCAATCAAAGCATATGAAAACCCTAATGTAATTGATATGAATTACTCTTTACTTTGGATTCAAGCACACATGACCTATCCTATAGATTTATCAAGAAACGACAATATATCTTAATGACAATATCGCAGTAATGGACAAACCTAAAAGATAAGTCTACCGGAATCAATCACATCCAAACAACTTGACATAAGAAGAGCATGACTAGACTTATATGGAGGAGAAGAATGCAATCACCGGATTAAGAAAATCTAAGATAAGAAGAACATAAAGTGCAGTTGTCATATGAACCTAAGTTCTTCTTGTTTAATCAAAGAGTAACTCATAAACAATGTTTTAACAATAAATGCTTACAACTGAATCAAGAATGAAAATAAGAACAACTACACCTAGGGACTCATCCCTTTGCCTTGCTTGGAGATTAGTTGGCCATGGGGCTCATGCTTGGACACCGTAATGTCGAGCTTTCTCCTCCATTTCCAGCCTTAATTCCCCCCTCTTCTCAAACCCTAAGTGATCTATTTATAATACAAAAGGTCTAAAGGTGTTTTAGGGTTTAAACAATCATTAAAGTCCTAATTAGGTCGTAACTCGGAGAAGGGGATCGTGTGCGCGCCGCGGCTCAACCTTTCTAGGCCGTGGAGCACACCTTTGATCTTGGCTTTCTGGAGTGCTGGAGGTCGCGACACCCAACTCTACTTGGATTTGTGGAGGCTAGAGGTCGCGGCACCCCTGGTCCAGGTCGCTGCGCACACTGAAGCTCCTTTCTTACTCTTTTGGCTTGGTTCTGGAGGCCGAGGCTTAGATATTTTCAGGCCGCATCGCACACACTCAAGACTTGATTTCTCCTCATTTGTTCTTCCATAACCATGCCTCCACTCTAGTATGCCTCGAGTCTTTGTGCTTCAAGCAACGATAACTTTTCCTCCTCTTTTGAAATTAAAGTACCTGAAAATGCACCGAAATAGATCAATGATCGAAGAATGACACTTTAGAGTTGTTAACGTATAAAAGTGCAATTAAAACCTAGTTCAACCCCAAAATGCTAACAATTAAGTTCTGTTAAGATGTATTTTATGACTCTCATCAATGATGTAGCCAGGCTTTATCATGCTTGGTGTGATGCAACCAAAGCTTTGTCATGCTTGGTGCGATGTAGTCACAGCTTTGCCATGCTTGGCATTATCTAGCCAAGGCTTTGTGTGCTTAGCGTTATGTACCCAAAAATTTTTCGTGCATTGTGTGATGTAGCCAAGGCTTCGATATTCTTCGCGTGATATAGCTAAGGCTTTGCTGTGCTTAGCATGATGTAGCCAAGGTTTTGTTGTGCTTGACGTGATGTAGTCAAGGCTTTGATGTGATGGGTGTGATGTAGCCAAGTCTTTGTCGTGCTTGGAGTGATGTAGCCAAGGCCTTGTTGTGCTTGGCATAATGTAGCTAAGGCTTTGTCATGCTTAGTGTGATTTAACCAAGGCTTTGTTATGTTTGGCGTTATGTACTCAAGATGTTGTTGTTCTTGGCATGATGTAGCAAAGGCTTTTTTGTGCTTGGTTTGATGTAACCAAGGTTATGCTGTGCTTGGCATCATGTAGCCAAGGCTTTGTCATGCTTGGTGTGATGTAGCCATGGCTTTCCTGTGCCTAGCGTGATGTAGGCAAGGCTTTGTCATGGTTGGGGTGATGTAGCCAGGGTTATGTCGTGCTTGGAGTGCTGTAGTTAAGACTTTGCTGTGCTTGGCATGATGTAGTCAAGGCTTTGATGTGCTTGGCATAAGGTAGCTAAAAATTTCTTGTGCTTGGTGTGACATAGCTAAGGCTTTTTCATGCTTGGCGTGATGGAGCCAAGCTTTTGCCGTGCTTGGCATGATGTAGCCATGGCTTTGTTGTGCTTGGTGTGATGTAGCCATTGCTTTGCTATGTTTGCCGTGAAGTTTCCAAGGCTTTATGTGCTTGTCGTGATATAGCCAAGGCCTTGATGTGCTTAGCGTGATAGAGCTAAAGCATTGTCATGCTTGGCGTGATGTAGCCAAGGCTTTGTCATGCTTAGCGTGATGGACCCAAGGTTGTGTCCTGCTGTCATGATGTAGCTAAGGCTTTACTGTGCTAGGTGTGATGTAGCTAAGGCTTTGTTGTGCTTGGTGTGATGTAACCAAAACTTTGTCGTGCTTGGCCTGAAGTAGAAAAGGCTTTCCCATGCTTGGCAGTATGGAGCCAATGCTTTATCGAGCTTTATGTTATGTAGCTAAGGCTTAGTTGTGCATGTTGTGATGTAGCCAAGGTTTTGCCATGCTTTACGTGATATTGCTAGGGTTTGTTGTGCGATTATCTACCTAAATAAATAAGCAAATAACCGAACTTATTTTACTTGCAAGTGCACAAGGTCTACAGTAGCATAGTGTGCAAGTGCGAGATCATTTCCAAAGGGATTGGTGAATTTCGATTTAGAATTAATTTCACAAAGTAAAAATAAATAGAAATATTTATTGGATTTAGATAATAATGATAAAGGCATAGGGACTTGATATCCACCACTAATCATGCTACTCCAACAAAACAGTATGCCAATGCTCTACTCATGCTATGAATACCTAATGGTTGTCAACCTAAGGGCTTGGTCCACTCCTTAGGCTATTGATTTCCCTAAACAACGAGTTAGGCATGGTGTATACTCTAACTCTTTTCTCTCATAAGGGATTCAGCATGGTGTATACTGAGTTGTTCCTTAAGAGAGTATAGGATCTGTGGAAATCGACAACCACACGGGACCTAGGGCTTGGTCCACTCCTGGTTTCCCATGTTGATTAACCCAAGAATCCGGTGTGGATATTTTTTGTTACTATTGTTGAATCCATGACTCGGTCATCTAAATTGATTCAACTAACTAATCCATACCACATGCATACGTTCGATCGCATGCTGCTGCACTCGATCACACTAACTCTTTCCAGATCTTTAGTTTTCTTCCTTTAAAGCTTCAAAATGCTTTCTTTTCTTCACAAGCCTATAAAAAACACAGAAAACACAAAAAGGAAGCAAAATAGAATAAAATACGTAAACAAAGAGCTTAACAAATGTAAATTAAGGGGCTTAAATATGAATATTTAAGCTCCTATCACACCCCCTAACTTACATATTGCTAGTCCCTTAGCAAAACGAAACTAAAAACTAAATAAAAAAAAAAAGCAAAGACGTAAAGATAAATCTATCATTCATAGTATCTGAAAATTTAAGTTTCACACAAACCATGATATTTATTCATGAGCATGCTTAAAGTACAAACCCATCTTCGCAGTGAATAGGACTTTTATATTTTAATTACTTACAAGAGGCAGGCTAAGGCATCAAAAGTTTGAATCAGTGTATGGCAAGCTAGCACATAAGAGATGAAGCGTCCAAATGATTCCAATGTGTAGTGTTTTGGTGTCTTAACATTCATCGAATTCCCTATCAGAATGAACAATAATGACATAGTTTTATTTCTTTTCTTTTTCTTTTATCATGAGCTTTTTGCTATGTTGAGTTCCATTAAGCTTTCTAATTGACCCATGTAGCGAGTGTTTAGCCAATGACTCCCAAACCAGATGTTTTTAGGGCATTAAGTCTAAAGACACCCCTAATAACTTACTAACTGGAGTCAAAAAGGCTACGAAACTAACTGGACTCAATGCTTCCAAGCAAAATCCCAACCTTTTGACGTGAACACTCACTGCTTACTGAGGCAAGAGGTCCAGTTACTCAATGGAAACTTTATTTAATGATCATTATATGCATCATTCCCACCTTTTGACGTAAACACTCACTGCTTACTGAGGCAAGAGGTCCAGTTACTCAGTGAAAAATATATTTAATGATCATTAAGAACATTTTATTTTCTCTTTTTTTTTGCATAATAACGTTCTTCTCTATTTTTTTATGCCAAAGTATTATTCGAACAAGTTATCCATTTACAGTTAGGTCATGGAAAAATATACATAGAAATTATATGTCATACCCCACACAATTATGTGCTAATGTGCTCGTGTCAGATTTAGATCAAACTTGTGAATTCTTAAATACCTTAAAGTAAGTAATTAAACTTTAAAACTCTATTATCAGCTAATGTGTTTAGGATTTTAAGCTCACTGATGAAATCATATCACAATATTCGTTTAGATCAACAAAAATTTTCAACATAATATGAATATACAATTATCTTTTCAAAAAAACTGGGACAAGTGTGTGAATGTGTCTCCCATACCCCCAAACTTAAATTACACATTGTCCCCAATGTGTGAATAACATGGAAAGATCTGACCTGGGAGATGGAGAATTAACTAGGCCGGTATGGCTCATAGCACACCCCTAAACTTGAATGGATGCACACATTGTCCCTAAAAAACAAAAACTAACATAATACGGGAAAATAGAAAGTACTAAAGGTAAATAAATAATAGTAAATATGAAAAACAATAAAAATATAAGGATAAGCTGTGGGGTCCTCCCATGAGCGCTAAGTTTAATGTCTTCAGCTGGACCGTGCCTTATTCTTCCCCAAAACTAAGATGGACAGCAACTAGCACAGGTAGTGTCTTATTTTCTCCCATGTAAGCATAAGTCAAATGCTTCGGCAATTGCTTCAACTCCAAATTTGGTGCCTGGATAATAAAAGGGAAAAAAGTAGTATTAGAAGGCACAAGAGTTTCAAATGGATCGGTATACTTACTTGGATACTTTAGAGTGGCCTCAAGGAGGTGCATAGTTTCAATGATGTCATCAGTAACATCCTCAGATGCTGGCTTTATGATCGATCTTGTGAAACTAAGGGTAAGGGTGGTCTCCAATGGATCAATGTGATGGAACTGAAAAGCTTGTTCAACAACACCTAGAATGGGTATTGTTTGGGTTGGAAATTCTCCCTTTTTTCTTTCACTTAGCTCCTTAGCCAATTGGCCCACTTGTACTTCTAGTCTTTGAATGGCTTGCTCATGCTTTGCAGTGGTTTGCCTTTGCTCAGTCCGAAATTGTCTTGTTTCTGCTATGAACTATTCTTGTGAAGCCATCAGCTATTGTTGCTGAGTTGCCAATTGCATCACAAGACTCTCTAGGTCACTGTCCTTTGATTATGGAACTGTTTGAGCTGCTTGTTGGGAGTTTCTTTGTTGTCCTTGAAGGTTCAAGGCATTTTGATTGTTGCTCCATGAGAGGTTGGGGTGGTTCCACCATCCAGGATTATAGGTATTTGCATATATGTTGTAGCTGTTTGGTCCCACATAATTTGCTTGCTCTTGATCTGCAGATGAATACAAAGGGAAAGTGTTAGTAGTGTGATCAAAACGAGAACATATAGCACATACCTGGAGTTGTTTGGCTCGTGGACTAGGTGAGACGTTCTGCACAGTCTTGGCTTGTACAAGCATATCTATCTTTCTTTCCATAGTAGCCAACCAAGTTGGAAATCCACCATTTAAGTTCACTTCATACATGTCTTTGCTCTTTACTCCTTGCTCTGTATTGAGTGGAAAGAAGGTTGGATTTCTAGATCGAAGCCTGGGCATGAATCAGTTGAACCACTTCAGCTCAGCAGTTTTAGAAAGCTGCTCGGGTACTCTCTGGACCTTTTGCGCTCGAGTGCACCCTGAACTGCGCTTGATCGCTGTTCTTCCTACGCTCGAGCGCTACACTAACGTGCTCGATCGCAATGAGGACAGAAACTCCTCTGCTGCACACCTGAACAAAAATAGAAAAACAGAAAACGAAAAGATGAAGAAAAAAAATTAAGGTGGTTTGATAAAGAAATATAAATAGAAAACAAAAATAAAAATTACTAACGAAAATAATTCTAAAAATAAATTTAGCGCAATCCCCGGCAACGGCACCAAAAACTTGTTGTGTGATTATCTACCTAAATAAATAAGCAAATAACCGAACTTGTTTTACTTGCAAGTGCACAAGGTCTACAGTAGTATAGTGTGCAAGTGTGAGTTTATTTCCACAGGGATTGGTGAATTTCAATTTAGAATTTATTTCACAAAGTAAAAATAGATAGAAATATTTATTTGATTTAGATAATAATGATAAAGGCGTAGGGACTTGATATCCACGACGAATCATGCTACCCCAACAAAACAGTATATCAATGCTCTACTCATGCTATGAATACCTAATGGTTGTCAACCTAAGGGCTTGGTCCACTCTTAGGCTATTGATTTCCCTAATCAATGAGTTAGGCATGGTGTATACTCTAACTCTTTTCTCTCTTAAGGGATTCAGTATGGTGTATACTGAGTTGTTCCTTAAGAGAGCATAGGATCTGTGGAAATCGACAACCACACGGGACCTAGGGCTTGGTCAACTTCTTGTTTCCCATGTTGATTAACCCAAGAATCCGGTGTGGATATATTTTGTTACTATTGTTGAACCCAGGACTCGGTCATCCAAATTGATTCAACTAACTAATCCATACCACATACATACGTTGATCAGATACACACATATGAGGAATTTAAATAAAAACAGGCATTAGTCAAATTAAGAATCACAGCATAAATATTTCAAAGGCGCCAATATTGAATTATTAGTTAAACATAATTAGCGCTTCAACCAAGTCCTTACTATAAGTTTAGTTACACATAATAAAATAAAGGAAAGAAGAAACCCGAGAGAGTTCCATTGAAGAGTCGTCAATTCTTCTGTAGAATCCCCTCTGGCCTCCGACCTCCTGACCTAAAACTAAAACTAAAAAGAGAGATATGCTCCTTAAAAGGGAGATATGCTCTTAAAAAAGGGAGATACTATTTCTGTGTTTTGCAAGTCTATTTATAGGGTTATAAAGGTGCCTCAAAACCCTAATTTCCAAAATAGATCTGGAAGAAATCTTCCCAAAACTGGCTCTGCCGCCTCTCTGTGCGTGTGCGCTCGATCGCATGCTTCTGTGCTCGATCACACTAGCTCTTTCCAGATCTTCAGTTTTCTTCCTTTAAAACTTCAAAATGCTTCTTTTTCTTCACTAGCCTATAAAAAACACAGAAAACACAAAAAGGAAGCAAAATAGAATAAAATACGTAAAAAAAGAGCTTAACATGTAAATTAAGGGGCTTAAAAAATATTTAATCCCTTATCACACCCCCAAACTTACATATTGCTAGTCCCTTAGCAATACGAAACTAAAAACTAAATAAAAAAAAAAACAAAGACGCAAAGATAAATCCATTATTCATGGTATCCGAAAATTTAAGTGTCACACAAACCATGAAATTTATTCATGAGCAAGCTTAAAGTACAAACTCATCTTCGCAATGAATAGGACTTTTAAATTTTAATTACTTACAAGAGGCAGGCTAAGGCATCAAAAGTCTGAATCAGTGTATGGTGAACTAGCACATAAGAGATGAAGTTTCCAAATGATTCCAATATGTAGTGTTTCGGTGTCTTAACATTCATCGAATTCCCTATCAGAATGAACAATAATGGCATAGTTTTATTTCTTTTCTTTTTCTTTTATCATGAGCTTTTGCCATGTTGAGTTCCATTAAGCTTTTTAATTGACCCATGTAGCAAGTTTTTAGCCAATGACTCCCAAACTAGATGGTTTTAGGGCATTAAGTGTAAAGACACCCCTAAGAACTTACTAACTCGAGTCAAAAAGGCTACGAAACTAACTGGACTCAATGTTTCCAAGCAAAATCCCCACTTTTGATGTGAACACTCACTGCTTACTGAGGCAAGAAGTCCAGTTACTCAATGGAAACTTTATTTAATGATCATTATATGCATCATTCCCACCTTTTGACGTGAACACTCACTGCTTACTGAGGTAAGAGGTCCAGTTACTCAGTGAAAAATATATTTAATGATCATTAGGAGCATTTTATTTTCTTTTAATTTTTTTGCATAACAATCTTCTTCTCTATTTTTCTATGCCAAAGTGTTATTCGAACAAGTTATCTATTTACAGTTAGGTCATGGAAATATATACATAGAAATTATATGTCATACCCCACACAATTATGTGCTAATGTGCTCGTGTCAGATTTAGATCAAACTTATGAATTCTTAAATGCCTTAAAGTAAGTAATTAAACTTTAAAACTCTGTTATCAACTAATGTGTTTAGGATTTTAAGCTCATTGATGAAATCATATCACAGTATTCATTTAGATCAACAAAAATTTTCAACATAATATGAATATACATTTATCTTTTCAAAAAAACTGGGACAAGTGTGTGAATGTGTCTCCCATGCCCCCAAACTTAAATTTCACATTTGTCTCCAATGTGTGAATAACATGGAAAGATCTTACCTGGGAGATAGAGAACTAGCTGGGCCGGCATGGCTCATAGCACAGCCCCAAACTTGAACGGATGCACACGTTGTCCCTAAAAAAGAAAAACGAATGTAATATAGGAAAACAAAAAGTATTAAAGGTAAATAAATAATAATAAATATGAAAAACGATAAAAATAAAAGGATAAGTTATGGGGTGCCTCCCATGAGCGCTAAGTTTAACGTCTTCAGCCAGACCGTGCCTTATTCTTCCCCAAAACTAAGATGGGCAGCAACTAGCACAGGTAGTGTCTTATTTTCTCCCATGTAAGCATAAGTCAAATGCTTCGGCAATTGCTTCAACTCCAAATTTGGTGCCTGGATAATAAACGGGAAAAAGTAGTATTAGAAGGCACAAGAGTTTCAAATGGATCGGTATACTTACTTGAATGCTTTGGAGTGGCCTCAAGGAGGTGCACAGTTTCAATGATGTCATTAGTAACATCTTTAGATGCTGGCTTTATATTCGATCTTATGAAACTAAGGGTAGGGGTGGTCTCCAATGGATCAATGTGATGGAACTGAAAAGCTTGCTAAACAACACCTAGAGTGGGTATTGTTTGGGCAGGAAATTCTCCCTATTTTCTTTCACTTAGCTCCTTAGACAATTGCCCCACTTGTACTTCTAGTCTTTGAATGGCTTGCTCATGCTTTGCAGTGATTTATCTTTGCTCAGTCTGGAATTGTCTTGTTTCTGCTATGAACTGTTCTTGTGAAGCCATCAGCTGTTGTTGCTGAGTTGCCAATTGCATCACAAGACTCTCTAGGTCACTCTCCTTTGATTATGGAACTGTTTGAGCTGCTTGTTGGGAGTTTCTTTGTTGTCCATGAAGGTTCAAAGCATTTTGATTGTTGCTCCATGAGAAGTTGGGGTGGCTCCGCCATCTAGGATTATAGGTATTTGCATATATATATATTGTAGTTGTTCGGTCCCACATAATTTGCTTGCTCTTGATCTGTAGATGAATATAAAGGGCAAGTGTTAGTAGTGTGATCAAAACGAGAACATATAGCACATACCTGGAGTTGTTTGGCTCATGGACTAGGTGAGACGTTCTGCGCAGTTATGGCTTGTACAAGCATATCTATCTTTCTTTCCATAGCAGCCAACCAATATAGAAATCCACCATTTAAGTTCACTTCATACATGTCCTTTCTCTTTACTCCTTACTCTGTATTGAGTGGAAATAAGGTTGGATTTCTGGATTGAAGCCTGTGCATGAGTCAGTTGAACCGCTTCAGTTCAGCAGTTTCAGTACTACTGCTCGGGTACTCTCTGGACCTTTTGCGATCGAGCTCACCCGAACTGTGCTCGATCACTGTTCTTCCTACACTTGAGCGCTACGCTAATGTGCTCGATCGTAATGAGGCCAGAAACTTCTCTGCTGCACACCTGAACAAAAACTGAAAATCTGAAAACGAAAAGATGAAAAGAAAATTAAGGTTGTTTGATAAAGAAAATATAAATAGAACAGAAAAAATAAAAATAAAAGTAAAAACTAACGAAAATAATTCTAAAAATAAATTTAATGCAATCCCTGGCAACAAAGCTAAAAAATTTTTGTATGATTATCTACCTAAATAAATAAGCAAATAACCGAACTTGTTTTACTTACAAGTGCACAAGGTCTACAGTAGTATAGTGTGCAAGTGCGAGATCATTTCCATAGGCATTGGTGAATTTCGATTTAGAATTAATTTCATAAAGTAAAAATAGATAGAAATATTTATTGGATTTAGATAATAATGATAAAGGCGTAGGGATTTGTTGTAGTATGTGGCCCATATTGAGTGGAACATATTTACAGCCTTTTGGGCTTGGAATTTATTGTCTTATTGGCAGGGATGATTAATAGGTTTGGGGTGCGGGGGTATTTGAGGAATTTTCTAATACCTCTATAAGGCTAGGGTTAGTATAAATACATATGATGTAACCCTACTTTGACATAGTAAAATTTAGTCGCTGCTCGCTCCTGTGGAAGTAGGCATACTGCCGAACCACGTTAAATATGTGTGTTTAATTACTTTATCTATCGTTTTGTTTTTCGTATTATTCATCATAATTGTTTGAACGTTTCACAACAATTGGTATCAGAACCCAGGTCATGATGTCTGGGATTTCTTCTGCAAAGTTCGACATGGTCAAGTTCGACAGATATGAAAATTTTGGATTATGGCAGAGGAGGGTCAATGATTTGTTAATGCAGCAGGGTATGGTGAAGGCGTTATACAGAAAGAAGTCGGAAGGTATGGATGACATAGATTGGAAGGAACTGGAAGTGAGGGCTATGGCAACCATCAGGCTTTGTCTGGCTGATGATGTGATGTATCACGTCATGGATGAGGAATCACCAACGATAGTTTGGTTGAAACTGGAAAGTCGGTATATGTCCAAGTCATTGACGAACAAGCTCTATCTTAAGTAGAAACTGTATGGTCTTAAGATGTTAGAGGGCTCAGATCTGAACCAGTATATCAACATGTTCAACCAGATTATCAGTGATTTGAAGTGAGTTGATGTGAAGTTCAAAGATGAAGACAAGGCGTTGATGTTACTGAATTCCCTACCAGTTTCTCCTACGTACGAAAATTTGGTTACAACTCTGATGTGGGGGAAAGAATCTCTCAAATTGGAGGAGATCACAGGTGCTCTATTAGGTTTTCATCAGAGGAAGAAAGCCAGTGATGAGAATTTACAAGGTGAAGGGCTTGTGGTGAGAGATAACCAGGAATGTGAGAGAAACAAGTCCCGGAGCGGATCGAGTAACAATAAATCTCGATCTAAATCCAGGAAGAGGAAGGATATACAATGTTTTAAGTGCAAAAAAAAGGGGCACATGAAACGAGATTGTCCAGATTTAAGGAAGGGGAATACAGAGAATAAAGAGGGTCCATTAAAGTCTGCAAATGTAGTGAAAGAAGAAGACTCAGAGAGTGGTGATGGAGATATGCTTTCTGTTTCATCCAGTTCAGATCATCTCACAGATTCTTGGATTCTGGATTCAGCATGCTCATATCACATGACACCAAATAAAGATTGGTTTGACACCTACAGGTTAGTAAATTTTGGTTCTGTTCTTATGGGTAATGATGCATCATGCAAAGTTGTTGGAATAGGGAATATCATAATTAAAATGTTTGATGGTGTTATTAGAACGTTGTGTGATGTTAGACATATACCAGATTTAAGGAAGAATCTGATTTCATTGGGCACTTTAGATTGTAATAGGTTTAGTTACTAGTCTGCAAGTGGAGTAATGAAGGTGAGTAAAGGTGTCTTAACAGTGATGAAGGGACAGAAACTAGCAAGAAATATTTATACACTACTAGATACCACAGTTGTAGGTGGAGTTGCAGTTGCAGAGTCTGAGTCAGATAGAACAATCTTGTGGCATATAAGGTTAGGTCATATGAGTGAGCATGGGATGATGGAGCTTAATAAGAGAAATCTATTGAAGGGTGTCAGAACATACAAGCTTGATTTCTGCAGGTATTGTGTTCTTGGGAAATAGAATAGGGTGCAGTTCAAGACAGCCACACACAAGACAAAAAGAATTCTTGACTATGTTCATACAGATGTTTGGGGGCCAGTAAGGGTAGCATCACAAGGAGGACATATGTATTTTATGAGTTTTATTGATGACTACTCACGAAAGGTTTGGGTGTACTTCATGTGGCACAAGTCAGAAACGTTTGCCAAATTCAAGTTGTGGAAAGCTGAAGTAGAAAACCAGACAGGGAAGAAGATCAAATGCCTCAGGTCTGATAATGGTATTGAGTACACAGATTTAAAGTTCATAAGGTTGTGTGAGCAGCATGGGATTAAGAGATACTTCACAGTATGCAAGACACCACAACAGAATGGTGTAGCGGAAAGGATAAACAGAACAATAGCTGAAAGAGCTCGGTGTCTCAGGTTAAATGCAGGGCTTGCAAAGAACTTCTGGGCAGAAGCAGTGAATATGGCATGTTTCTTGATTAATAGGTCACCTAGAGCAGCACTAGATGGGAAAATAGCAAAGGAGGTATGGCCAAGCAGCGAGGTAGGCTACTCTGGTTTGAGAGTGTTTGGACGTCCAGCCTATGTACGTGTTCCTAATAAGGAAAGATCAAATCTTGATACGAAGTCTAGACGATGTATCTTTCTGGGGTATTAGAAAGGAGTGAAAGGCTTCAAGCTCTGGGATCTAAAGGAAAACAAGGTGGTGATCAGTAGAGATGTGGTTTTTGATGAGAAAGCCATGTTGCAGCGTACTCGGGAATAAGAGAAACAGGTACCAAAAAATTGTAGCAGATATGAGCATGTGGTGCAGGTGGAGCTAGAGACACATGGTAAGGAAGACAATGCTCAGAATGCAGGGAGCTCTAGTTCAGAAGATCAATAGCATCACAGTATAGCTATAGACAAGCCCAGACGCACTATCAGGCCACCCACCAGGTATGGTTTTGAAGATTTGGTTTCTTATGCACTCATTACTAGTAGTGGGGATCCTATTACTTTTCAGGAGGCAGTACACAGCTAAGAGAAGAGTAGATGAATGGGTGCTATAGTGATAGAGATGGAGTCTCTACATAAGAACCAGACATTGGAGTTAGTGGAGCTTCCAGAGGGGAAGAAAGCGATAGGATGCAAATGGGTGTATAAGAAGAAAGAAGCAGTATCAGAAAAAGAGGGAGAAAAGTTCAAGGCTTGTCTTGTAGCAAAGGGTTACTCACAGAGGAAAGGGGTTGACTATGATGAGATCTTCTCCCTTGTGGTCAGACACACTTCCATCAGGGTAGTGTTGGGTTTGGTAGCGCATTTCGATATGCGGTTGGAGCAGATGGATGTAAAGACAGCTTTTCTTCATGATGATTTGGAGGAGTTGATATATATGGCACAGCCAGAAGGGTTCAGTCAGCTTGAACACTTGGTCTGTAAATTGAGAAAATTACTTCATGGGTTGAAGCAGTCTCCGAGGCAGTGGTATAAGCGATTTGACTCCTACATGATTCGGACTGGCTACAAGAGATGTGAGTATGATTGTTGTGCTTATGTGAAGAGCTTTGATGATAGTTCATTTATTTTTCTGTTACTTTATGTGGATGATATGTTGATTGCTGCGAAGAGTATGAGTGAGGTCAACAAGTTGAAGACTTTGTTAAG
The DNA here is from genome assembly GCA_023935145.1 of Bretschneidera sinensis. Lineage (NCBI taxonomy): Eukaryota > Viridiplantae > Streptophyta > Magnoliopsida > Brassicales > Akaniaceae > Bretschneidera > Bretschneidera sinensis. The sequence continues at coordinate 2,259,268 of CM043705.1, forward strand.
CAAAGAATTTGACATGAAGGATTTGGGTGCTGCCAAGAAGATTCTTGGAATGGAGATTCATAGGGACAGAGCTTCCAAGAAATTATAGTTATCTCAGCGTAGCTATGTTGAGAGGATGTTGGAGAGGTTTAGCATGGATAATGCAAAACCAGTGAGTACAACTTTGGCAAATAACTTTAGATTGTCTACTGCTCAGTGCCCAAAGATAAATGATGAAGTTCAAGACATGTCAAAGGTTCCATATACTAGTGTAGTCGGGTGCTTGATGTATGCTATGGTTTATACAAGACCAGATTTAGCACAAGCCTTCAGTGTGGTGAGCAAGTTTCTATCAAATCCGGGATGACAGCATTAGGATGTAGTCAAGTGAATTTTTAGATACTTGAGGGGTACTACAGATTATAGCATAATGTTTGGCAGACAACATGGTGATCCTTCAGTTATGGGATATGTGGATGTAGACTATGCAGGGGATTTGGATGATAGTAGGTCTACCACAGGTTATGTGTTCAACCTTGTGGGGGGGCCTATTTTGGAAGTCCATTGTTCTGTCTCTAGTTGCACTATCTACTACTGAGTCAGAGTATATGGCAGTGGCTGAGGCTGCCAAAGAAGCTTTGTGGCTTACAGAGCTGGTCAAGGAGCTAAGTATTCAGCAAGGTGGAGTTCAGTTGCATTATGATAGTCAGAGTGCCATTTATTTGGCAAAGAACTAGGTGTATCATGTGAGAACCAAGCACATAGATGTAAGGTTTCACAGGATCGGGGAATTGGTTTCTTCTGGTGAACTATTGCTTGAAAAAGTTTACACTTCTGAGAATGCAGCAAACATGTTGACAAAGCTTGTTACCACAGATAAGTTCAAGCATTGCTTGGACTTGATTAATGTCTCTAGATGCTAGATGGGAGGCATCCCAACCTATTTTCCCAGATGGAGTTCCAGGTTATGTTTTTTTTTTCTCCTAAAGGGTGGATATTCGCCAAGGTGGATATTGTTGTAGTATGTGGCTTATATTGAGTAGAACATATTTACAGCCTTTTGGGCTTGGAATTTATTGTCTTATTGGTAGGGACGATTAATAGGTTGGGGGTGCGGGGGTATTTGAGGAATTTTCTAATACCTCTATAAGGCTAGGGTTAGTATAAATACATATGATGTAACCCTACTTTGACATAGTGAAATTTAGCCGTTGCTTGCTCCCGTGGATGTAGGCATACTGCGGAACCATGTTAAATCTATGTGTTTAATTGCTTTCTCTATTGCTTTGTTTTTCGTATTATTCATCATAATTGTTTGCACGTTCCACAACAGGACTTGATATCCACCACTAATCATGCTACCCTAACAAAACAGTATGCCAATGCTCTACTCATGCTATGAATACCTAATGGTTGTCAACCTAAGAGCTTGGTTCACTCCTTTGGCTATTGATTTCCCTAAACAATGAGTTAGGCATGGTGTATACTCTAACTATTTTCTCTCTTAAGGGATTCAGCATGGTGTATACTGAGTTGTTCCTTAAGAGAGCATAGGATCTGTGGAAATCGACAACCACAGAGGGCCTAGGGCTTGGTCCACGCTCGGTTTCCCATCTTGATTAACCCAAGAATCTGGTGTAAATATCTTTTGTTACTGTTGTTGAACCCAGGACTCGGTCATCCAAATTGATTCAACTAACTAATCCATACCACATGCATACGTTGATAAGACACACACATATGAGGAATTTAAATAAAAATAGGCATTAATAAAATTAAGAATCACAACATAAATATTGCAAAGGTGCCAATACTGAATTATTGGTTAAACATAATTAGGGCTTTAGCCAAGCCCTTACTATAAGCTTAGTTACACATAATAAAATAAAGGAAAGAAGAAACCCGAGAGAGCTCTATTGAAGAGTCGTCAATTCTTCTATAGAATCCCCTATGGCTTTCGGTCTCTTGACCTAAAACTAAAACTAAAAAGGGAGATATGCTCCTGAAAAGGGAGATACTATTTCTGTGTTTTACATGTCTATTTATAGGGTTCTAAAGGTACCTCAAAACCCTAATTTCCAAAATAGGTCTGGAAGAAATCTTTCCAAAACTGGCTTTACTGCCTCTCTGTGCATGTGCACTCGATCGCATACTTCTGCGTTCGAGCGCATGGGTGCGCTCGAGCCTTCTATGTGTGCGCACGATTGTTTATGCACTCGATCGCAGCCATGTTGCGCTCGATCACACTAGCTCTTTCCATATCTTCAGTTTTCTTCCTTTAAAGCTTCAAAATGCTTTCTTTTCTTCACAAGCCTATAAAAAACACAGAAAACTAAAAAAGGAAGTAAAATAGAATAAAAAACGTAAACAAAGAACTTAACAAATGTAAATTAAGGGGCTTAAATATGAATATTTAAGTTCCTATCAGGGCTTTGTTGTGGTTGGTGTGATGTAGCCAAGGCTTTGCTGTGCTTGGCGTTATATACCCAAGGCTTTACCGTGCTTAGTGTGATGCAACCAAGGGTCTGTATTGCTTAGCATGATGTAGCCAAGGCTTTACTGTGCTAGGTGTGATGTAGCCAAGGCCTTGTCGTGGTTGGTGTGATGTAACCAAAACTTTTTCATGCTTGGGCTGACGTAGCGAAGGCTTTGCAGTGCTTGGTAGTATATACCGAAGGCTTTATCATGCTTGATGTTATGTAGCTAAAGCTTAGTTTTGCATGTCGTGATGTTGTCAAGGTTTGACATGCTTTGCGTGATATTGCTAGGGATTCATTATAGTTGGCGTTATGTAACCAAGGCTTTGTTGTACTTTGTGTGATGTATCCAACGGTTTTTCATGCTTGGTGTGATATAGCCAAGGCTTTGCTGTGCTTTGTGTGATATAGCCATGGGATTTTTGTGCCTGGCGTGATATAGCCAAGGATTTCTCGTGGTTGGCGTGATATAGCTAAGGATTTGTCATGGTTGGCATGATGTAGCCAAGGTTGTGTCGTGCTTGGCATGATGTAGTCAAGACTTTGCAGTGCTTGGCATAATATATTCGAGGCTTTGATCTGCTTAGCATGAAGTAGCCAACACTTTGTCATGCTTGGCATGTTATAGCCAAGGCTTTTTCGTGCTTGATGTGATGTAAACAAGGTTTTGTCGTGCTTGTCGTGATGTAGCCATGGCTTTCTTATATTTGGCATGATGTAGCCAAGCCTTTGCTGTGCATAGTGTAATGTTGCCAAGACTTTGTTGTGCACGGTATGATAGAGCCAAGGCTTTGTCATGCATGGCATGATGTAGCCGTAGCTTTGCTGTGCTTGTCATTCTTGGTGTGATGTAGCGAAGATTTTTTCGTGCTTAGTGTGATGCAGCCATGGCTTTGTAGTCCTTGGCATGATGCAGCCAAGGCTTTATTGTGTCTAGCACGATGAAGCCAACGCTTTACTGTGCTTGGTGTGATGTAGCCAAGGCTTGGTCGTGCTTGGCGTGATGTAGCCAAGGCTTTGTCGTGCTCAGTATGATGGAGCCAAGGCTTTGTTGTGCTTCGGGTGATGTAGCTAAGGCTTTGCTGTGCTTGGCGTGAGGTAGTTAAGGTTTCGCAGTGCTTGGCGTGATGTAGTCAAGCTTTTGATGTGCTTGGAGTAATGTATCCAATGCCTTGCTATGCATGGCACGACATAGCCAAGGCTTTGTCGTGCTTGGCGTTATTTAGCCAAGGATTTCCTATGCTTGGCATTATGTTGTCAAGGCTTTGTTATGCTTGGGGTGATGTAGCCAAGACTTTGACATGCTTGGCATGATGTAGTCTAGGCTTTTTCGTGCTTAGTGTTATGTAGCCAAGGCTTTAAAATGCTTGGCTTGAAGTACCCAAGTGTTTGCTATGCTTTTCATGATGTCGCCAAGGCTTTTTGTTTTTGCCGTGATGTATCTAAGGCTTTGTTGAGCTTGGTGTGATGTAGCCAAGGCTTTGTTGTGTTTGGCATAATGTAGCCAAGGCTTTGTCGTGCTTGTCGTGATGTAGATAAGGCTTTGCTCAGCTTGGCGTGATAGAGCCAAGGCTTTGTCGTGATATAGCCAAGGTTTTATCATGTCTGGCATGACGTAGCCAAGGCTGTGTCGTGCTTGGCGTGATGTAGCCATAACTTTTTTGTGCTTGGCTTGATTTAGCCGAGGCTTTGTCATGCTTGGCATGATATAGCTGATGTTTTGTTGTGCTTGAGGTTATATAGCCAGGGTTATGTTGTGTTTGGCGTGATGTAGTCAAGACTTTACTATGCTTGGCATCATGTAATCGAGGCTTTGATGTGCTTGGCATAAGGTAGCCAAGGCTTTGTCGTGCTTGGTGTGACATAGCCGAGGCATTGTTGTGCTTGGTGTGACATAGCCACAGCTTTTTCATGATTAGCATGATGTAGCAAAGCTTTTGCCGTGCTTAGCGTGATGTAGCCATGACTTTGTTGTGCTTGGTGTGATGTAGCCATGGCTTTGCTATGTTTGGCGTGAACCTTTCAAGGCTTTACGTGCTTCGGGTGATATAACTATGGCCTTAATGTGCTTGGTGTGATAGAGCTAAGGCTTTATCTTCCTTAGCGTGATGGAACCTTGGTTGTGTCTTGCTTGCATGATGTAGCCAAGGCTTTACTATGCTAGGCATGATGTAGCAAATGCTTTACTGTGCTAGCCATAATGTAGCCAAGGCTTTGTCGTGCCTGGCGTGGTGTAACCAAAACTTTACAAGGTTTGGCCTGATGTAGCCAAGGCTTTGTCGTCCTTGGCAGTATGTAACCAAGGCTTTATCGTGCTTGACATTATGTAGCTAAGGCTTAGTTGTGTGTATCGTAATGTAGTCAAGATTTTGCCATGCTTTGTAGGATGTTGCCAAAGCTTTGTTGTGGTTGGCGTGATATAGCCAACACTTTGTTGTGCTTGGCGTGATGTAATCAATGCTTTGTTGTGATTGGCGTGATGTAGTCAATGCTTTGATGTGCTTAGTGTGATGTAGCAAAGGCTTTGTCGTGGCTGGAGTGATGTAGCCAAGGCCTTGTTGTTGTTGGCATGATGTAGCTAAGGCTTTGTCGTGCTTGGCCTGATTTAGCCAAGGCCTTGTTGTTCTTGGCATGATGTAGCCAAGGCTTTGTCGTGCTTGGTGTGATTTAGCCAAAGCTTTGCTCTGCTTGGCGTGAAATAGTAAAGGCTTTGTTGTGCTTAGCGTGATATTGCCAAGGCTTTGACGTGCTTGGTGATAATGCTCAAACTAACACGTGATTATTGTGTATAGCTGAGGTGTCAATCCCACGAGGAAAGCGAACTACAAGAGAAAGTGTAAACCTTAATACTAAACGATAAAGTTCAAATAAGAAAATCTGAGTTTTACGAATGAAATTATATAAGAGAGTTGTGAAAATATGATGAAGATTTCAATAAAGAAATAGCAAGGTTCCAGGAATCCTTCATAAGTTCGTTGCTTTATTCCTATTTTGGCTCAAATGCTTTATTACAATTACTAGTTTCACATCCCAAACAAGCAATTGGTATTCAATTAAAGCACATAAATACCCTAACGTAATTGCCATAAATTACTCCTTAATTCCAATTCAAACACACAAGATCTATCTTATAAATTATCAAGAAGGACAATATATTTCAATAATAATACTGCAGTAATGGACAAACCTATAAGATAGATCTACCGAAATCAATTGCATCTAACAACTTTGACATAAGAAAAGCTTGACTAGACTTATATGGAGAAGAAGAATGCGATCACCGGATTAAGAAAATCTAAGAGAAAAATAACATAAATTGCAGCTGTCATATGAATTCAAATCCTTCTTATTTAATCAAAGATTAAATCATAAATAATGTTTAACAATCAATCCATACAACTGAATCAAAAATAGAAATAAGAACAACTACACCTAGAAACTCATCTTTTCGCTTTGCTTGGAGTTTAGTTGGACATGGAGTTCATCCTTGATCACCTTGAGGAAGAAGAAGATAGAAGCTCTCTTAAAAAACTCTACTCTTGGGTTCTCTGAGTCTAAATTCCTATATATAGCTATATGGAGATGGCTCTGTAGACAGAAAAGTTGCCCTAGGGTTTCTGTCCAGGCCCGGTTCTGCTGCTGTCCAGGCCCGATTCTGCCTGACCTTTGTCTGCTAAAACTACCATAACTTTCTCTAGAAAACTCATATTTATGAACCGTAAAATTCTCCAAAAAATAGACATCCAGATCTTTCCAAGCATATATGGGTCATCTCCTGGTTCTTTCTGAAACAATACAGTTTAATCCACAAAAATGACTGATCTATCACGCTAAAATCACGCACAGCCTCACCTTTTTCTACTAAAACTGCCATAACTTTCTCTAAGAAAATCATATTTACAAGCTGTGAAATTCTACAGAAAATAGACATCTGGATCTTTCTAAGAATATATGGCTCATCTTCTGGTTCTTCCTGAATCAATACAGTTTAATCCACAAAAATGACTAATCTGTACGGGCAATTCTGGCAATTTAGTGAAACTCCTTTCCAAATGCTTGTGAACATGGATAGAATCTTCAAGCTTTAATCAACATTAGATTTTCCATCTCTTTTAAACCCAAAATACCTGAAACTGCATCGAAATAAATCAATATACCAAGAATGCCACTTAAGAATTATTAAGGCATAAATGTGTAATCCAGCCCTAAATCAACCCTAAATGCTAACAAATAAACACTATTAAGATGCATTTTTTTGATTCTCATCATAACCCCAATTAGCTTATTGCTAGTCCCTAGCAATTCAAGCGAAATAAAAATGAAATGAATTCTATACTAGAAATCAAAACAAAACCTAAAATCATAAAAACAAAACAAAGCAATGTTAGCGTTAATCCAAGAGTAATTCAACTTTTTATCTCAAAAATTGCACATAACACATAACATATAGAATCATTAAATACCACCCAAGTCCAAAAACAATCCAAACATCAACCTCATATTCGTTATCGACTCTTAAACATCCATCTTACTACAAACCATTAATCCAAACACCCGAATGATTTTATGCACAACATTCATGAATACAAGTTTTGGCCTCTAAAAACATATTAAATTGTGTGACATCAATCACAAATCAAACTCCATAGGCTCACTTTTCAAATCACTCTCCACTAATGTAGAAAAATCACACTACATCGGATCACTAGGTCTTTAATAGACTTGTAATGTTAGGCTAATGTAAAGGTCAAGAAAAAATGGGAAGGATTAAACAAGTAAAAGAACCCAGTCTCTTAATTTTAAACACAATCTTTTTAAGCACTAAATAACCTTACTTCAACACCCAAATCATTCAACCATTTTTCGAGCATTTCTCTCAATAATTCAACACTTTTTTTTGCTTCTTTCTTTGTCATGATTCACTTCTTCTTTTTTGATAGCACATAATTTCTCCTTCTTTTTTCTACCACATAACCATTCACCTCCATTTTCATTCTTTACTCTTTTCCACAACCCCAAACCTACCTCCTTTAATATACTTGGGTTATGGTAGTAATATTTTTTCATAGTACCACCCATACTCCTCTTAAGTGCTTCTCAACAAATGTGTATAAACTAAGTTCTCTTAAAAGAAAGGTAAGGAAAAAATATTTTTAGGCTCATAAAAGTAAGTAAATGGGCTATCGAAAGAAACAATGCTAATTTTTTTTTTTTGTTTTTAAAAAATGCTCAAACAGGTAACTAGCGATAAATATAACAAAGGTAAGCTTGTTGGACGTTTATCTACTTAAATTAATGAGTAAATAATTGTACTAGTTTTACTTGCAAGTGCACAAGGTCAATTTAGTAGTATAGTGTGCGAAAGCAAGATCATCTCCATAGGGATTGGTGAATTTCGATTTAGAATTATATTCGTAATGTAAAAATATAGAAATAATAAAAGAGTTGATTTTGATAAAGATAAAATAATAAGGATAAAGGCGTAGGGACTTGATATCCACCACTAATTATGCTACCACAATATAACAGTATGCCAATGCTTTACTCATGTCATGAATACCTAATGTTTGTCAACCTAAGGGCATGGTATCCACTCCTTAAGCTATTGATCTCCCTAAGCAACGAGTTAGGCATGGTATCTAATCTAACTCTTTTCTCTTTCAAGGGATTCAACATGGTGTATGCTGAGTTGTTCCTTAAGAGAGCATAGGATCTGTGGAAATCGACAACCACACGGGACCTAGGGCATGGTATCTACTACCGGTTTCCCATGTTGATTAACCCAAGAATCCGGTGTGGATATCTTTTGTTACTAATGTCAGACCTGGGACTCGGTCATCCAAATTGATCTAACTAACAAGTCCATACCACATGCACATATTGATCAGACATATACATATGAAGAATTTAAATAAAAGTAGGTATTAATCAAGTTAAGTAACACAACATAAATATCGCAAAGGCGCCAATACTAAATTTATTGAGTAAACATAATTAGGGCTTCAACCAAGCCCTACTAAGAATTTAATTACACATAATAGAATAAAAAGGAAATAAGAAACCCGAAAACATTATGGAGAAGAGTCGTCAATTCGTCTCCACAATCTCTTCCTTCGGGCTCGTCCATCCTCTGGCCTCCCGACCTAAAACTAAAAGAACATTGAAAGATAAAAGAAGGGATAAAAGAAGTCCTAATTTGTGTGTGCTTTACAGGTGTATTTATAGGGCTTGAGTCCTAGAAGGCTCATGAGTTCCTAAACTTTCCTAAAACACAAAACTCTTTTATTTCCAAAATAGGGTTCTACAGTTTACTGTTCACGCCCATACATATGCGCTCGATCGCATGCGTCTTGCATTCGATCGCATTGCTGCGCTCGATCCTTTGTGCGAACGATCGCATGTGCGCTCGATCGCATCAGTAGTGCGATCGATCGCACTTTGACCAGAAGCTGCTCCACGATTTCTAGGCTTCTTTCCTTAAGTGCCAAAACTGCTTCCTTTTTCTCCAAGACCTATAAAAGCATGTGAAACACACAAAATGAAGTAAAACAGACTAAAACGTATAGACTAAGAGCTTAACACATGTAGATTAAAGGGCTTAAATATGAATATTTAAGCACTTATCAAAGCTTGAAAGGCTCAAACGGTCCAAAGATGGCCTACATCATATCCTAAGTAGTGTGCATTCTAAGATTCCGCCTTAAGTGATTACCAAATAAGTTCTAGAGCTTGTCGAGACCGTAAAAGTATTCACAAAACATTCGCACATAAAACTTCTCTGAATGTTTTAGACTCAGCATGCAATCTTACCGCAAACCAGAGTCTCAAACTAAATGAAGATCGACACTTAAAATTATTCTTAAACCGAAGCAAGATTCAACTTCTTCTAAAAGCTATATGCTATCTTAATTATAATCATATCATTGATATGTAAATTAACTCCAAAACTAACACAAAACATAGTAAAAACTAACAAAACTAATCCTAATTTTTTATAAATTTTTTCAAAAAAAAAAAAATTTTCTAACAATTTATCATAACAAACGATTTAAAACGAAAAAGGGTAAGTGACACCAAACAATTCAATGGTATGAAATAGGAAATGTGTTTCCTCTCCCATCCTAAGACTTTCATTGTCCCCAATGTGAAAGAAAAAAGTCAAGGGAAAGAAAGGAAAAATAAAGGTAAAGACAACTAAATAAATAAATAAAAATGAAAAATGAAGTACGAAAAATAAAGATAACGAAAAAGAGTACGACACAAAAAATAATAAAGACATCCAAAAATAAAATTAAAAAAAAAACAAAAACTCAACAAAATTAAACTAATATAAAATGGAACGAAAGTACCCGATTAAGAATGATAAACCGGGGGCACCAAAGAGATTTCTTTGGGCCTATCTTCAAGACGTTCATGTTCCAAGTAGAGCTTCAACCTTTGGCCATTAACTCAAAATGCAGGACCGTCAGAGGGATATTTAACTTCTACTACTCCATTTGGAAAAATACTCTTCACAACATAAGGTCCCTTCCATCATGATCGCAATTTTCTCGGATGGTAATGTAACCGAGAATCATAAAGAAAAACTCGATTACCTGGCTCAAAAATTTTTCGGAGTATTTTTTGATCATGTACCGCTTTCATTCTTGACTTTAAGTCCTTAGCATTATCATATACATCATCTCTTAACTCCACAAGTTCACAAAGTTGCATTTTCCTCTCCTCACCGGACATCTTCAAGTCATAATTAAAATTTCGAAGAGCCAAATATACTCTATGCTCAAGTTCTACCGGTACGTGACATGTTTTGCCGAATACCAACCGATAAGGAGATGCTCCAAGAATTGTCTTGTATGTTGTTCGATATGCCCAAAGCGCATTTGATAGGCGCAAAGACCAATCTTTTTGATTTGGATTTACCATTTTTTCAAGTATTTGCATAATCTCCCTATTTGCTAGTTCCGCTTGGCCATTGGTTTGTGGATGGTAAGCTGTAGAAACCTTATGGGTGACTCCATACCTGCGCATCAAAGCCTCAAAAGAACAGTTACAAAAATGTGACCCTTGATCAGTAATTATAACACGTGGAGTACCGTACCTAGATAAAATATGATCTTTAAGAAATTTAACAACAACTTTATTTTCATTAGTACGGCAAGGTATAGCTTCAACCCATTTAGAAACATAATCAATTGCAAGAAAAATGTAAAGATACCCAAAATAAGGTGGGAATGGTCCCATAAAATCGATCCCCCAACAATCAAAGATTTTCACCATTAAGATCGGGTTGAGAGGCATCATATGACGGCGGGACAATAAACCTATCTTTGATATTTTTCACATGAACGACAGAACTCATTAGTATCCTTGAATAAAGTAGACCAATAAAAACCACATTGCAAAATTTTTGCGGTTGTCTTTTTAATAGAAAAATGACCACCACACGTATGGGTATGACAAAACGTTAACACACTATCAATTTCCATATCCGGAATGCATCTTCTTATTATTGGATGGACAATATTTAAAAAGATAAGGATCATTCCAATAAAAAAATTTTGCCTCAGCCAAAAACTTACGCTTATCTTGTGCACTCCATGTAGATGGAACTTAACGGGAAACCAAGTAATTTGCAATGTCGGCATACCATGGTGTGTGACAAAGGACATCAAATAAATTCTCATCCGAAATGGCTTCGTGAATGGGCAAAATGTCAGTATCATTCTTAAATTCCAAACAAGATAGATGGTCCGCCAAAATATTTTCAACACCCTTCTTGTCTTTGATGGTCAAGTCAAATTCCTGCAAAAGCAAAACCCAACGAATCAAACGGGCTTTAGTATCCATTTTTGAGAAAATAAATTTAAGGGCAAAATGATCATTGAATATAGTGATATGTGAACTAATGAAATAAGAGCAAAATTTATCCAATACAAATACTACAGCTAGTAATTCTTTCTCGGTTGTGGTGTACATCATTTGAGAATGATTCAAGGTTCTACTAGCATAATAAACAACAAATGGTTTTCTCTCCCTTCTTTGTCCTAAAACAGCTCCTAAAGCATAGTCACTAGCATCACACATAATCTCAAAAGGAAAGGTAAAATTAGGTGATTGCATAATAGGGGCAATTGTAAGCTTAGAGACAAGTGTCCTAAAGGCTTTCTCACATTCGGGGCTCCACTTAAACTTGGTGTCCTTCAACAAAAGGTTACATAAGGGTCTAGAGTTAGCACTAAAATTTTGAATAAACCTTCTATAAAACTTGGTATACCCTAGAAAAGACCTAACATCTTTAATATTCCTAGGAGTGGGTAGTTTAGAGATTAATTCAATTTTTTATTTTTCCACTTTTATCCCCCTTTCGGACACTATATGGCCCAAAACTATTCTGGAAGACACCATAAAATGGCAATTCTTCCAATTAAGCACAAGCCCCTTCTCTTCACACCTACACAAAACATTTTTCAAGTTAGATAAACATGAATCAAAAGAAGTTCCAAACACCATTAAATCATCCATAAACACTTCCATACATTTTTCAAGCATGTCACTAAAAATACTCATCATGCATCTTTGAAAAGTAATCGGTGCTTTACACAAACCAAAGGGCATTCTACGAAAAGAAAAAGTACCAAAAGAACAAATAAAGATGGTCTTCTCTTGATCCTCTAAGGCAATTTCTATTTGGTAGTATCCCGAATACCCATCTAAAAAGCAATAGAAAGGATGACCAGCCACACATTCTAAGATTTGATATATGAATGGAAGGGAAAATGGTCTTTCCAAGTAGCCGAATTAAGTTTCCTATAATCAATGCAAATACACCACTCGGTCACTACCTTAGTTGGTACTAACACCCCCTCTTCATTTTCTATCACGGTCACCCCGGCTTTCTTAGGAACTACTTGAGTTGGACTAATCAACTTACTATCGGATATTGGATACATAATTCCCGCATCTAATAGCTTTAAGACTTCTTTCTTAACTACCTCTTCATAGTTGGATTTAGTCTTCTTTGTGGGTCTCTACGAGGGTTAGCTCCTTCTAAATAAATCCTATGGGAACAAATTAAAGGGCTAATACCTTTTATGTCGGTTATGGTCCAACCTAATGTAGATTTATGCTCTCTTAACAAATTCAACAATTTATCACATTGCACATCACTAAGTTCGGAAGAAATAATAACAAGAAAGGTATCACCTGGGCCTAAGAAGGTACGTTTGAGCCCTTTGGGCAGTAGAGCTAAATTAAGCGTTTGTGTCTCCTCGGAAGATGGTTTGGGTGCCTCCCTCTCTTTGGGCAACTCCTCAAAGCATGGTTGTCATGATTTCTTAATAAATCCCTGTGACTTATCAAAAACATCAACAACATCAACGACACGGGAATAAATTGAAGAATCATCAAAATCAAAATTATTAAGAAGGAAAATTATCTTTAATGTACTCATCCTCCAAAATAAGCTCATCGATCATGTAAGTGTCGAAACACTCATCCTCTTCATGTGACTGCCTTGAGACTCGGAAAACATTCACCTCTAGAGTCATATTTCCAAATGATAATGTCATTAGATCATTCCTACAATTAATGAGGGCATTGGTAGTGGTAAGGAATGGTTTTCCAAGTATCAAAGGAATTTTTGACTCCATTTTCACAATAGAAATGGTATCTAACACAAAAAAGGAAACGGGATAATAGAATTTTTCAATTTGCACTAAAACATCTTCCACAATACCTCTTAGTTTTCTTACAGATCGATTCGCTAGTTGAAGTACCACAGAAGTCGGTTTGATCTCACCTAGACCGAGTTACAAGTAAACTGAGTAGGGCATGAGATTCACACTAGCCCCCAAATCTAGCAATGCTTGGCCACAAGCTTTGTTTCCAATTTGGCAAGCCACCGTAAGACAGCCCGGATCTTTATACTTTGGCGGTGTCTTGCTATCAATTACCACACTTGCTTGCTCCGTTAAGAATGTCGTCTTCTTCACATTGTGCCTTCTCTTAAGTGTGCTTAGATCCTTAATGACTTAAGCATAGTTGGGAACCTATTTTATGACATAAAGAAAATGAAGGTTAATTTTAACTTGCTTAAGTTGTTCAAGAATCTCACCTTTTAATGCCAAATTTCTCTCCTTAGGTTTAAGGAGTACTTGAGGGAAAGGAACCGGTATGGAATCACTATGGGCATCTTGTTCCTTGGGGGCTTCATCCTTGTTACTTATGGTGTTAGGATTCAAGTTTGATGGTAGAGTGGGTCCATCAATTTTCTTACCACTGCGAGTAGTCATGGCATTAATCTCTTTAACATTTTGATTATCGGGATTGGAGGTTTGTGCCATATGTTGTCCCCTTGGATTAGGTTATGACTGTGAAGGAAAACGACTTTGCTCTTGAACCGTCAATAAATTAGTCAACTTGGTGAGTTGGCTCTTTATCACCTTTTGTTCCTCTTTAACCCCATGTTGCTCCTCTAGCAACCGTTGATTTATCTTGCCTTGCTCTTCCACACTCTGGGCATGTATATCTTCCAAAGGTAAAGATTGTTGTGGTGCATTAGATGAAGTTGCTTCCAGACTCCATTGGGTACTAGATTGGGTAGAAGGTTGTGTATCGGATCTCCAACTAAAATTAGGGTGATTCTTCCAACTGGGATTGAAGGTGTTAGAGTAGGGTGAGTATGTTTTCCTAAAGGGTATACCTAAAACATTACACTCTTCCTTCATCTCAAAATAGGTTGGATAATCCCTAGGTACATGATCTACCCCATTACACATAAAATAAGGTTCGTGGGACTCTACCCTAGCAACCGGTTCGGGGGCTCTAGAATCTTTGGTTTTTAAAACCTCAATTTCCTTAGTTAGGACCTCTATATGGGCTTTAAGGCTATCCTCTTCCTTATGTTGATAAATTTCAGTGGTTTGGTTTCTCATAGTACTTTCTATGGCATTGGGTCCCGTCTAAGTGTGGGATTTTTTCGATAAGTCATCTAGAAAATCTATGGCTTCGTCGGGATCTTTTTGAAGAAAATCTCCATTACACATCATTTCTATAAATTGCCTTTCCCTACTTAGAAGTCCATCATAGAAATAGCTAACTACCTACCAACTCTCATACCCATGGTGTGGACAAGAATTCAAAAGGTCTTTGAAACGTTCTCAAACTTGATATAAGGTTTCACTCTCTTTTTGTGCAAAGTTTGAGATTTGTCTCTTGAGGTTATTGGTCTTATGGGTTGGGAAATACTTTTGGAAGAAGGCTTGTGTCATCTCATCCTAACTACCTATAGACCTAGGCCTTAACGAGTACAACCAAACCTTGGCCTTATCCTTAAGCAAAAAGGGGAAAAACCTAAGTTTGACAGTGTCTAACATATCGACCCTACTTTGAAAGGTTGCTATTACTTCCTCAAATTCCCTAATATGGACATAGGGGTTTGCATTCTCTAATCCATGGAAAGTTGGTAGCAGTTGGATCATGCCCGGCTTAAATTCAGGTTGTTGAACATTAGGGGGGAACATGATAAAAGATGGTGTAGCCATTCGGCTAGGGTGCAAGTAGTCCTTAAGTGTCCTAGAAACATTCTCGTTGTTATTGTTAGACATATTAACAAAATTCTCTAAATTCTCGTTTGGGTGTGCACTACGATTTGATCTAGGTGAGCTTTCACTATTGGACAAAGAAGGAAAGGATAACTCTATTTTGAGTCTTTTAATGAATCTACCTCGCTTATCTCTAAGTATACACATACACCAAAGGAATTAGAGGGGAGATGAATAAAGAAAACAAAATAAAATCAAAACAGAAAATCAAAACAAAGAGCAAAGAACAATGTTACCGTCTTGTCTCAAAGTTGACAATCTTCCTTGTAATTAAGCACAGTTCCCCGGAAACGGTGCCAAAATTTGATAATGCTCAAACTAACATGTGATTATTGTGTATAGCTGAGGTGTTGATCCCACGAGGAAAGTGAACTACAAGAGAAAGTGTAAACCTTAACACTAAACGATAAAGTTCAAATATGAAAATCTGAGTTTTACGAATGAAATTATATAAGAGAGTTGTGAAAATATGATGAAGAATTGATGAGAGTCATAAAATGCTTCTCAACAGTGGTTAATTGTTAGCATTTTAGGATTGATCTTTGTCTTTATTGCGCTTTTATGTGTTAATAACTCTAAAGTAATATTATTGGACCACTAAGTTATTTTGGTGCATTTTCAGGTACTTTAAGCTCAAAAGAGGAGGAAAAGTTATCATTGCTTGAAGCATAAAGACTCGAGGCATACTGGAGTGAAGGAATGTGTAGGGAAGGACAAGATGGAGGGCTTAAAAGAGTAACAGCAGCTGCCCGCACTGGAAAGGTGTTTCACTAAATTGCCAGAATTGCCCGTACAGATCAATCATCTTTGCAAATTAAACTGTATTGATAAAAGAAGAAACATGAGATGAACCATATATTCTTAGAAAGATTCATAAGTATATTTTCTGTAGAATTTTACAGTTCGTAAAAATGATTTTTCTAGAGAAAGTTATGGCAGTTTTAGTAGACAAAGGTCAAGCTGTGCGGGCTGTGCGGGATTTCAGCGTGAAGGGCATGTGAAGGCTTAAATCCCACATCCCACATCGGTTAGAAACACATTTCTATATCCCACATCCCACATCATATTGGAAACACATTGCACTCGTGTTATTTGCCTATATAAGACCCACTCCACTTCAGCTTTGAGCAACAATCGGAGCTCATCCGAAATCATCAGAGTGAATCCAGAGGGCCTTTAGGAGTAATCCGAAGTATACTTTTGGAGGGCAAGCTGAGGAATCACTGAAAATTTTGCTACCAAGGAGGAGCTGATCGTTGAGAGGCCGGAGGCAACTCAAAGAAGCATGAGCTCTATGGCCGGCTAGTCTCCAAGCAAGGCGAAGGGATGAATCCTTTCTTATTTTCCTTTATTTGATTCAGTTGTAGTTTGGTATTATTTTCATTAAACATTGTTATGTTTTATTCTTTAATTTAATTAGTAGATTTCTTCTTAGTCTGGTGATTGCATGATTCTTTTCCATATAAGTCTAGTCATGCTCTTCTTATGTGTATTTGTTTGGGTGTGATTAAGTCCGGTAGATCTCTTTTATAGATTTGTCTATTGCTGTGGTATTTTCATTTAGATATATTGTCATCTTTTGATAATTTATAAGTTAGGTCATGTATGCTTGAAAGTAAAGAATAATTCATATCAATTACATTAGGGTTTATACATGCGCTTTAATTGAATATTTGTCGATTGCCTGTTTGGGATGTGAAACTTGCAATCGAGATAAAAACAACTGAATCAAGTTAGTATTAGGGCAACAAACTTAGGGAGGATTTTTGGAACCTTTTTTTTCTTTATTATATTATTCATTAATTATTTACGCAATTTTCACACAATCAACAATTCAGATTTTGTCACTTTAACTTTTATCGTTTGTGTTGAGGTTTACACCTTCTTTCGTAATTAGTTTGTTTCCTTATGGAATCGACACCCTAAAGCTATACTACAATTACCGCGTTATACTTTGGGCGTAATCAAATTTTGGCGCCATTGCCAGGGAAACGCGCTTAAGTACAAGGAAGCTTGTCAACTTTGAGTGTGACGGTAGAAGAATTGTAAATATTTTTCTTTTCAGCAGTTTGTAAATACGGTAATATTGTTCTTTTACCTTAGTTTTGATTTTTTGATTTATTTTGTTTTATTTATTTCCCCTCTGATTCATTTGGTGTATGCTTAGACCGAAAGATTTGTGAGGTAGATTCATTAGAGGACCCGAACTAGAATTACCCTCTCCTTCCGAGTCTGATAGTGAAACCTCCCCTAGATCAACCAATAATGGAAACCCAAGTGAGAATTTAGAGAATTTTGTTGACATGGCCGATAACCTTAATGAGAATGTTGTTAGGACACTTCATGATTACCTCCACCCTACACGCACAACCACACCATCATGCATCATGTTTCCAGCCAATACTCACCAATTAGATCTTAAACCAGGGATGATTCAATTAATCTCTACATTTCATAGCTTGGATAATGAAAACCCATATGTGCACATTAGAGAGTTTGAGGAAGTAGTCACGACTTTTTGAAATCAAGATGAAACCGATAACATTGTGAGGCTTAAGTTATTTCCTTTCGCTTTGAAGGATAGAGCTAAGAGTTGGCTATACTCACTAAAACCACGATCTATTGGGTCGTGGACTGAGACGACTCGAGCTTTCTTTAACAAATACTTTCCCCAACATAAGACCAACGCTTTGAAAAAGCAAATCTCCACCTTTGCACAAAAGGATAGTGAGACCTTATATCAGTCTTGGGAGAGATTTAAGGAGTATTGAGTATGTGCCCTCACCATGGGTATGAGAGTTGGCGCTTGGTGAGCTATTTTTATGAAGGACTTACATATAGAGAGCGCCAATTCATAGAGATGATGTATAATGGTGAATTTTTGGAGAAAGATACTGATGAGGCCATAGAGTACCTCAATGAGCTTGCTAAAAAAGCTCACACTTGGACTAGACCTAATCCTACTGAAAGCACAAATAGGTCACGACCAATAGAGAACCCAAATGGTGGTGGAATTTACCATCGTAGGGAAGAGGATAACCTTAAGGCCAAGGTCGAGATGCTCACTAGGGAACTAGAGGTACTAAAGACTAAAAGTTCAAAGCCAACACACGTGGTTAATCATGCAAAATTGTTTGAACCATGTTTTGTGTGTGGCAGGGTAGATCATCTCGCCCAAGAGTGTTCCACATTTGCTAATATGAGAGGGATGCATAAGGAACAATTTAATGCCTTAGGCATGTACACGAAGCCTTCTACACCTTTCTCTAATACCTATAATCTGGGATGGTGAAATCACCCCAATTTCAGCTGAAAGTCTGAAAACCAGCAGCTTGCGCAACCCTCTGCACCTTATCATGAACCATATCATGCACCTGTATCTTCTAGGAGTCCTTTAGAAAACATTTTGCATGCTTTTATTGAGGCACAAGGTAAGACTAATCAAAGGTTTGAATCTTTAATTATGCAGGTTATTGAAGAACATAAAGAGATAAAAAGCCAAGTGTCTAAGCTGACGAGCTACTTGAGTGTGATGGAGCGAGGTAAGTTCCCTTCCCAAGCTCAGTCCACATCTTATGGTCAGCACCTAACGCAACAGAATAAAAAGGAGGTGAATGCCATTGAGACACTTAGTGGTAAGTCATTACACATCCTAACACCGAACAAATTAGAGGATGTGGACAAGAACCACCAAGTATACATGATTGACTCATTCATGGAAAAGGTCCATCACCTTAATCCATTGGAGTCCACCCTCACCCATGGCTTCACAAGAGCATACATTGAGCCAGAATTTGCGAGTGTTACTGATGACATCCTTGAGGCCTCTCAAAAACATACAAGCACCAAATTTAGCAATAAAGCAGTGGTTAGTGCATCCAACTCATGTTTTTCGAGAAGGGAATAAAAGTGTCTGGCTGAAGACGTAAAACTTAGCGCTCATGGGAGGCAACCCACAACATATCCTTTTACTTTTACTGTTTTTAATATTTCTTTTTCTTGTTTATTATTATTATTTTGTTGTTTTCCAGTTTTACTTTATTATTTATTTTTCAGGGACAAATATACGAAGCAGTCCAAATGGTGGAGCACAATTTTCAGCTTCTGTGTTGGAGGAAATGTATCTCTTTGTTTCCATATTATTTATTTCCATACATTTTTTTTTCTTTTTCCATTGAACTGCTTGGTGTCATTTTCCTTTTTGTTTGTTTCTAGCTTGGTTGGTGTTAGCCTTAGAGTTAATTCATATGTCAATGATATGAGCTTAATTGAGATAGCAGATAACATGTAGAAGAAGTTAAATCTTGCCTCGGTTTGAAATTAATTTAAGCATCAATCTTCATTTGGTTTGAAACTCTAGTTTGTGGTAAGATTGTATGATTAGTCTTAAATATTTAGAGAAATTTTATGTGTGATTGTTTTATGAATACTTTTTCGGTCTTGACAAGCTCTAGAACTTGATAATTACTTGAGGCGAATTCCTAGAATGCACACTACTTAGGATATGATATAGGCTATTTTTGAACCATTTGAGCCTTTCAAACCTACCATTGCTATATTTATCACTAGTCACCTATTTGAGCCTTTTTCTTAAAAAGAAAAATTGAGCCTTGTTTCTTTCGATAAACCATTTACTCAACTTTATGAGCCTGAAATTATTTTATCCTTACCTTTCTTTTAAAAGAACTTAGTTATACACATGTTGTGAGAAGCACTTAAAAGGAGTAAGGGTGGAAATATGCAAAAATATCACTACCACAACCCAAGTACATTAAAGGAGATAAGTTGGGGGTTATGGAAAAGAAAAGGAAAAAAATGATGAAAAAGAAGGTGAATGGTTATGTGCCAAAATAAAAAATAAAAAAAATGAATTATGGCAAAGAAAGAAGAAAGAAAAAAAAAGGAAAGAAAAAATGGTGATTTGTTGAAAGAAATGCTTGAAAAATGGTTGAAAGAGTTGGGTGTTGAAGTAAAGGTTATCAAGTGCTTAAAGTGATTGTGTTTAAAGCTAAGAGATTGAGTTCTTTTACTTGTGAATCCTTCCCATTCTTCCTTAGCCTTTACCTTAGCCTAACGTTACAAGCTTATTAAAGACCTTTTGATCCAATATAATGTGATTTTTCTACAATAGTGGAGAGTGGTTTGAAATGTAAGCATATGGAGCTTGTTTCTGTGATTGACGTCACGATATTTATCATGTTTTTGAGGCCAAGACTTGTATTCATGAATGTTATGCATAAAATAATCCAGGTGTTCGGATTAATGGTTTGTGGTAAGATGGATGTTAAGAGTCAATAACGATTTTAAGATTGATGTTTGGATTACTTTTGGATTTGGGTGAAATTTAATGATTCTTTGTGCCGTGTGTTATATGCAATTTTTGAGACAAAATGTGAATTACTCTTGGTTAACACTAATATTGCTTTTCATTTACTTTGATTCCCACCATAGAATTCATCTCTTGTTTTCCCTTGAATTTCTAGGGACTAGCAATAAGCTAGTTGGGGGTTGTGATGAGAGTCATAAAATGCTTCTCAACAGTGGTTAATTGTTAGCATTTTAGGATTGATCTCGGTCTTTATTGCGCTTTTATGTGTTAATAACTCTAAAGTAATATTATTGGACCACTGACTTATTTCGGTGCATTTTTAGGTACTTTAAGCTCAAAAGAGGAAGAAAAGTTATCATTGCTTGAAGCACAAAGACTCGAGGCATACTGGAGTGAAGGAATGTGTCTGAAAGGACAAGATGGAGGGCTTAAAAGAGCAACAGCTGCTGCCCGCACTCGAAAAGTGTTTCACTAAATTGCCAGAATTGCCCGTACAGATCAATCATCTTTGAAAATTAAACTGTATTGATACAAGAAGAAACAGGTGATGAGCCAGATATTCTTAGAAAGATCCGGAAGTCTATTTTCTGAAGAATTTTACGGTTCGTAAAAATAATTTTTCTAGAGAAAGTTATGGCAGTTTTAGTAGACAAAGGTCAGGCTGTGCGGGCTGTGCGGGATTTCAGCGTGAAGGGCATGTGAAGGCTTAAATCCCACATCCCACATCGGTTAGAAACACATTTCTATATCCCACATCCCACATCAGATTGGAAACACATTGCACTCGTGGTATTTGCCTATATAAGACCCACTCCACTTCAACTTTGAGCAACAATCGGAGCTCATCTGAAATCATCAGAGAGTGAATCCAGAGGGCCTTTAGGAGCAATCCAAAGTATAATTTTGGAGGGCAAGCTGAGGAATCACTGAAGCTTTCGCTAACAAGGAGGAGATGATCGTTGAGAGGCCGAAGCCAACTCAAGGAAGCATGAGCTCCATGGCCGGCTAGTCTCCAAGCAAGGCGAAGGGATGAGTCCCTAGGTGTAGTTGTTCTTATTTTCCTTTATTTGATTCAGTTATAGTTTGGTATTATTTTCATTAAAAATTGTTATGTTTTATTCTTTAATTTAATTAGTAGATTTCTTCTTAGTCCGGTGATTGCATGCTTCTTTTCCATATAAGTCTAGTCATGCTCTTCTTATGTGTATTTGTTTGGGTGTGATTGAGTCCGGTAGATCTCTTTTATAGATTTTTCCATTGCTGCGGTATTGTTATTTTGATATATCGTCGTCTTTTGATAATTTATAAGTTAGGTTATGTGTGCTTGAAAGTAAAGAATAATTCATATCAATTACATTAGGGTTTATACATGGGCTTTAATTGAATATTTGCCGATTGCCTGTTTGGGATGTGAAACTTGCAATCGAGATAAAAACAACTGAATCAAGTTAGGATTAGGGCAACGAACCTAGGGAGGATTTTCGGAACCTTGTTGTTTCTTTATTATATTATCCATCAATTATTTACACAATTTCACACAATCAACAATTCAGATTTTGTCACTTTAACTTTTATCGTTTGTGTTAAGGTTTACACCTTCTTTTGTAATTAGTTTGTTTCCCTGTGAAATCGACACCCCAAAGCTGTACTACAATTACCGCATTATACTTTGTGCGTAATCAAGAATTCAATAAAAAAATAACAAGGTTCCAGGAATCCTTCCTAAGTTTGTTGCCTTATTCTTATCTTGACTCAAATGTTTCATCTCAATTACTAGTATCACATCACAAACAAGCAATTGGTAAGTATTCAATCAAAGCACATAAATACCCTAATGTAATTGCCATAAATTACTCCTTAATTCGAATTCAAACACACAAGATTTATCTTATAAATTATCAAGAAGTGATAATATATTTCAATAACAATACTGCAGTAATGGACAAACTTATAAGATAGATCTACCGAAATCAATTGCATCTAACAACTTTGACATAAGAAAAGCTTGACTAGATTTATATAGAGAAGAAGAATGTGATCACCGGATTAAGAAAATCTAAGAGAAGAAGAACATAAATTGTAACTGTCGCATGAATTAAAATCCTTCTTATTTAATCAAAGATTAAATCATAAACAATGTTTAACAATCAATCCATAAACTGAATCAAAGGTAGAAATAAGAACAACTACACCTAGAAACTCATTATTTCGCCTTGCATGGAGTTTAGTTGGTCATGGAGTTCATCCTTGATCACCTTGAGGAAGAAGAAGATGGAAGCTCTCTTCAAAAACTCTGCTCTTAGGTTCTCCGAGTCTAAATTTCTATATATAGCTGAATGGAGACGGCTCTGTAGACAGAGAAGTTGCCCTAGGGTATCTGTTTAGGCCATGTGCTTCTATTGCTGTCCAGGCCCGGTTTTGCTGCTGTCCAGGCCCGGTTCTGCTTGACCTTTGTGTACTAAAACTGCCATAACTTTATCTATAAAAATCATAACTTTCTTGTGCTTGGCATGTTGTAGTCAAGGCTTTGTTGTGCTTAACGTGATGAAGCCATGGCTTTACTGTGCCTGGCATAATGTAGCTAAGGCTTTGTCATTGTTGAGATTATATAGCTAGGGTTATGTTATCATTAGTGTGATTTAGTCAAGACTTTTCTATGCTTGGCATGATGTAATTGAGACTTTGATGTGCTTGGCATAAGGTAGCTAAGGCTTTGTCGTGCTTGGCGTGATATAGCCAAGGCTTTTTCGTGCTTAGTGTGATGTTGCAATAGCTTTGTTGTACTTTATGTGATGTAGCTATGACTTTGCTATGTTTAACATAAAGTTTTCAACGCTTTATATGCTTCGAGTGATATAGCTATGACCATAATGTGCTTGGCGTGATAGAGCTAAAGCTTTGTTGTACTTAGCATGATGGAACCAAGGTTATGTCCTACTTGCATGATGCAACCAAGGCTTTATTGAGCTAGGTATGATGTAACCAAGGCTTTTTCGTGCTTGGTGTGATGTAACCAAAACTTTGCTATGCTTGGCTTGATGTAGCCAATGCTTTGCCATGCTTGGCAAAATGTAGCCAAGGCTTTATCATGCATGACATTATGTAGCTAAGGCTTAGTTGTGCGTGCCGTGATGTAGTCATGGTTTTTCCATGCTTTATAGGATGTTGCCAAGACTTTGCTGTGGTTGGTGCAAGGTATCCAACGTTTTGCTGTGGTTGGCGTGATGTAATCAAGGCTTTGTTATGCTTGGCGTGATGTTGTCAATGCTTTGATGTTGGTATTTGTCTAAGGTTTAAACATGTCTAAACATGGTTCAAAGATGGTTAAAGTCTAAACCAAGGTTGTAGGATTAAATTTCAGCAAGTTAAAAGACTGCACACATGTGTGTGCATCACTTTGGAGCAAGGTAAGGGTAAATGCACTAGTGTGTGCACTTCTGCACACAAGCTGAAGGTGTGTGCGCACTATAGGTGATAGCCAGCACCGCACCGCACACAACCTAGCACCGCACTATCTAGAATGCATGCCTCTTAAAGTGCCTTAGCACCGCACGACTCCCCACCAGCGACGCACCGCCCAGAGAGTGTGCAAAGGGACTCTGCCCAGCACCGCACCGCGCCCTATTGAGCACCTAGTCGCTAGGAAAAGTCAAACACACATAGACAGCCTGTTTTAACCCTCTCTTAGGTGCGTGGGTGCAAGGTTAAAATGCACAACACCACTTAGGAGTGATGGAGGGCCATGATTAAGTGGTAATCATGATCAAAGGGTGAGGATTGAATCTTAAGAATGACCAAGAAGTGGGTGGCTATAAAAGGGGTTTCCTAGCCTCATTTTTCAACAAGAGAAGAACATAAGAGTGTGATGTAATGTAACTTGTGAGACATGTGTGTGAATGAGAGAATTGTGTGAGAGTGCAAAGACACAAACACAAGAGGGGCTCATTGTAGTGAGGCTGGTTGTAAAGAGAGAGAAGTCTAGATTAGATAGAGAGCATTGCTAGTTCTTATCATCTTCTTTACTTCTCTTCTTTGTTTCTTCAAGAACTTGTTGATTCTTGAAGGGGGTTGCTGTACTTGTAAAGAACCATTTGATTTAGTACAGAGAGTTCGGAGGAACTCACGGGGACGTAGGCACATTGCCGAACCTGATAACAAATTATTTGTCTTCTTTCTTTCTTTGATTTTCTATTCTTATCTTTGATTGTTGTATTTCTTTCTATAAGTCATTCTAGACTTGGGTGTTTGGAAGATCACCACCTGGGCATCTTATCAAGGTGATTTCCAATAGTGGTATCAGAGCTTTGGACAGTGGTATCAGAGTTGCACAAATAGGTATCGGAGCAAGAACAAGAAGGTGACAGAGCCAAGACTCCAAGAATCAAAGATCAACTTCTTTAGTGATTCAAGAACGGAGTTAAGATCTATATCTGATCGTGTTCTTGAGGTGAATCAAGGACGGAGTTAAGATCAATATTTGATCGTGTTCTTGAGGGTGATTCAAGAACGGTGTAAAGATCAAGATCTAATCGTGTTCTTGAGGTAGATTCAAGAACGATGTTAAGATCCATCTTCGATCTGTGTTCTTGAGGTTGAAGAAAGCATTTGTGGGTATTTCATAAATCTGGGATCTTGTCCGCAAAGATGGGTTCAAATTTTGGTATTAAGAAGTTTGATGGAAAAGGAGATTTTTCCTTGTGGAAGCGGAAGATCAAGGAGGTTCTAGTGCAACAGAAAGTGGACTTGGCTCTTAGAGAAGATGATGCTTTTCCAGTAAGTACCACGGAGGACCAGCGGAATGAGATGAAGAAGATGGCATACAACACCATCTTCCTGCATATATCAGATAATATCACAAGGGAGTGCGGAGACTCGGAAGATCCAGCTGTCATATGGAAGAAACTAGATGAGATGTTTCTTGCCAAGACTCTCCTGGATAAGAGGTATCTTCGTAAACAAATCTTTGCTTTTAAATTTGATCCTAATAAAGAGTTGTAAGATAATCTTTGATAAAGGATTGTTCTTTAAAAGAAGGCCATCAACTTGGTATGGTAGTAACCATTGCTACTACCGGGATAGAGGTAGAGGAGAGAGCCATGGGAGAGTGCACAACAGCATGCATGGCTACTACTGGGATAGAGGTAGAGGAGAGAGCCATGGGAGAGTGCACAGTAGCATGCATGGCTACTACCGGGACAGAGGTAGAGGATAGAACCATGGGAGAGTGCACAGTAGCATGCATGGCTACTACCGGGACAGAGGTAGAGGAGAAAGCCATGGGAGAATGCATTCCAAACTAAGATTTGGAGGGAAGAGTTGCTACTACTACCATAAGGAGGGTCATGTCAAGAAAGATTGCAAGAAGATGACAAAGGATAGAGGAGGAAGCTATACCAAGAATGGAGAGGTTTCGATTACCAAAACAGAACAGCAAGATAATGATGTTCTTGTTGTGTGCTCAGGTATGAGCAAGGGGCAAGAAGGTAGTAGGAAATGGATCTTAGATTTCGGGTGCACTCATCACATGTGCCCTCACCGCAGTTGGTTCAAGAATTTCAAGGAAACCAATGATGAAAGGGTTTTCTTAGGGAATGATATTTCTTACCAAGTGAGGGGCACAGGAGACATCCAGGTGAGGATGTTTGATGGAATGACAAAGCTACTGGAGAATGTGAGGTATCTCCCAAATTTGAGGAGAAATTTGATCTCATTGGGGTAGCTAGATTCCATGGGGTATACATGCAAAGTAGAGGGAGGAAAGATCAAGGTAGCCAAGGGATCTTTGGTAGTGATCAAGGCAGCAAGAAACGATGGATTCTATGAGATGATCGGAGAGATAAAAATCAATGATCAAGCAGCAAGCTTGATGGCTGAGATGGATAAGGCAGCCCTTGGGCACACTCGCTTAGGACATATGAGTGAAAAGGGCCTGCAAGTTCTCAACAAGGATGACCTACTTGATGGTGACAAAGTAGAGGAACTTCATTTCTGCGAGTGTTGTGTTCTTGAGAAGCAACATCGGGTCAGCTTCAACACCGGAGTGCACAAGTCTAAGGGCATTCTTGACTACATTCATGAGGACTGTTGCGAGTTTATTTACCTAAATAAATAAGCAAATAATCGCACTCGTTTTACTTGCAAGTGCACAAGGTCAATAGTAACATAGTGTGTGAATGCAAGATCATCTCCACAGGGATTGGTAAAGTTCAATTTAGAATTAGTTTCTTCAAAGTAAAAAGAAATAACTGTTGAATGTGAATTAATAATAATAAAGACATAGGGCTTTGATATCCACCACTAATCATACTTTTCCAATGAGTAATAGGTCAATGCACTAGCCTTCCTATGAATACGTAATGGTTGCCAACCTAAGGGCATGGTATCTACTCCTTAAACTATTGATTTCCCTAAGCATCGAGTTAGGCATGGTATCTACTCTAACTCTTTTCTTTCTTAAGGGATTCAGCATGGTATCTACTGAGTTATTCCTTAAGAAAGCATAAGATTTATGGAAATCGACAACCACATGAGACCAAGGGCATGGTATCTACTCTCGGTTTCCCATGTTGATTAATCCAAGAATCTGATATGGATATCTTTTGTTACTATTGTTAGGCCCAGGACTCGGTCATCCAAATTGGTCTAACTAACTAATCCATGCCACAGGCACATATTGATCAGACATACAAATACAAGGAATGTAAATAAATGCAGGCATTAATCAAGTTAAGTATCATAATCAAGGCTATTGCAAAGATAATCAAAGAATGTATATATGGGAAAGCATAACTAGGACTTCAATCGAGCCCTATAAAGAGTTAGTTACACATGATGTCTAAGATAAGTATTATAATATAAAATAAACATAAACTATAAAACCCGAAGAATATTGTGGAGACGGGTTGTTAATCTTCCCCAAAGCTTACAACTCCGAGCGAAAGTAAAAGATAGAAGAAGTCATCTCTTGTGTGTGTTTTACCAGTGTATTTATAAGGCTTGAGTAATCCTAGAAGACTTTGGAAACCCTAACTTCCAAAAATGCAAAACCTACTCTATTTCCAAAATTGGTTCTACCGTTTTACTGTTCACGCTCATACATGTGCGCTCGGTCGCATGCGTTTTACGCTCGATCGCAAGTGCTGCGCTCGATCCTTCTTATGTGCGCACGATTGCATGTGGGCTCGATCGCACTTTGACCAGAAGCTGCTCCGGGATTTCCAGGTTTCTTCCTTTAGGTGCCAAAAATGCTTCTTTTTCTCCAAGACCCTATAAAAACATGTGAAACACACAAATGAAGTAAAATGAACTAAATTAACATAACTAAGGACCTAACAAATGTAAATAAGGGGGCTTAAATATATTTAAGCCCCTATCACACCCCCAAACTTATATATTGCTAGTCCCTTAGCAATACAAAACTAAAAACTAAAAGGAAAAAATAACGACACATAGATAGATCCAATATTCATAATGTCCACGAAAATTTTAGGTTTTCACACAAATTTATGATGCGCATTCATGAGCAAGCTTAACAAGTATAAACATATATTTGCAATAAATAAGAGTTTCGAACGCAAATCACTTTCATGAGGCAGTTTAAGACATCACAAGTTTAACTTTAGTGCGTGGTGAACTAGCACATAAAAGATTAGGTTTCCAAATAATTATAATGTGTAGTGTTTTGATGACTCAAGATTCACCAAATTTCCTATTAGAATCAACAAGGATGGCATATATTTTCTTCTTTTCTTTTATTTATGAGATTTTTGCCAAGTTAGTTCCCTTAGGCTTTTTATTTGACTCATGTAATGAGCGTTTAACCAATGACTCCCAAACCAGATGGTTTTAGGGCATTAGGTGTAAAGACACCCCTAAGGACTTACTAACTCTAGTAAAAAAGGCTACGAAACTAACTGGTCTTAATGCTTCCAATCAGAATTTTCACCTTTTGACGTGACACTCACTGCTTACTGAGGCAAGAGGGCTAGTTACTCAGCGGAAAGTTCTTTTTAATGATCTTTGTGAGCAAAAAATTTTCCACCTTTTGACGTGACACTCACTGCTTACTGAGGTAAGAGGGCCAGTTACTCAGTGGAAAGTTTGTTTTATTGATTATTATGAGCATTTTTCTTTTTGAGCACTAATAAACTTTTTTCTATTTTCTTATGCCAAAATATTAATCTAGTAGGTCATTTGGATCACAGTCAAGCAAAAGAAACATACGAATCAAAATTATATGTCATACCCCACACAATTATGTGCTAGTGTGCTCGTGATAGCTTAGGTCAAACTTGTGAATCCTTAGATGCCTAAAAGTAAATGATCTATGTTCAAAACTTAATTATTTGTCTATATGTTCAAAGTGTTAAGCTCACTTATGAAGTCAAATCATATCGCTTGTTTAGATCACCCAACATTTTTGGAACAGAATGAACATGCATTTATCTATAAAAACAACAAAACAAAAAAAATGGGACATAGTGTGTGTGTGACCAAAAAAATGGGATATAGTGTGTGTGTGAGTGTCTGTGTGTGAGTGTGTCTCCATACCCCCAAACTTAAATTGCACATTGTCCCCAGTGTGTGAATAGCACGAAAAGAGCTGACCTGGGAGATGGAGAACAATAGGGCTGGCATGGCTCGTAGCATGGCCCCAAACTTCAACTGGATGCACTCACTCTGTCCTTGAAAAAGAAAGACAAACAAACATAAAATGGAAAACAAGTAATAATAAATAGCTATAGAAAAGTAAACTATGAAATACTAATAATAAAATAAAATAAACTATTAAAAAGATATGCTTTGGGGTGCCTCCCATGAGCACTAAGTTTAACGTCTTCAGCCAGACGGGGTATCCTCTCACTGCTGATCATCGGGTGGTGCAGTCGAAGAGGTCACGAGTGCTAAAGGTAGGCGATCAAGGATGGCCTGTAGCATCACCTCCTGCAGTGCAAACCATGCCTCTAAACCATCTATGTGCTGGTGCACGAGGGCTGTGGCTGCAGAGACCTCACCGCAAAAAAAAGATAACTCAACGAGAAAGTGCTGGGCCTCTGTGGGTCCTATGTCTGGATGGTCCTCCTCTCACAATGGGCTAACTGCAGGGGTCTCAGTCTCCATATGATCCTCCTCAACCCTCTCAGCTGCAGGTGCAGGGTCTGGGAGTCCTCGAGGCATGTGTGAGAGACTATGCGTCCATTGAGCCTTCCCGAAGAAGGGATGCTCTCGCACTAGTCCATCACTGGTGGTCCCCTTAATCCTTTTCTTCTTGAGTATGTAGGAGAGCAGGAATGGGAAAGGGGGGCCCCACGCATTGGCCGTGGTGGTCTGACGGCCATGAATGTGATCCCAGAATTTATGCAGCTGGCTCCAAATAACAGCAGGGATAGAGTACCAGTGGCTTCTATGGAAGGCATATAAGGTCTGTAGAAATTGGTTTCACCGCTGTGTCTTGTGCCCTAATGGGCATACGTTGCGCTGAATGATGGTATCTATGAGCCAAAGGCGTGGAGGCAACTTTGATCTGGCTCGCTGCGTTATTGTGTCTATCGGCGTATTGACCAGCGCACATATCCTCAATAATCATGGATAGGTCAAAAGAGTCCGGCTACTCCTCGATATCAGTGTCCTCCGGAGGGGACTCATCACAACAGTGAAGAGCAGCGGCTATGTCGGCACTAGTCACCTCGATGGATGTGCCCTGGACTGAAGA
Source organism: Bretschneidera sinensis (assembly GCA_023935145.1). NCBI lineage: Eukaryota > Viridiplantae > Streptophyta > Magnoliopsida > Brassicales > Akaniaceae > Bretschneidera > Bretschneidera sinensis. The sequence continues at coordinate 2,289,367 of CM043705.1, forward strand.
AGTCAGTACTCCCGGTCTGCTACAGTCAAAAGATATACTCTCATAGAATTGGACTACCAATTGGGTGTAAGCAGTCGAGCAGACTGGTTTAAAGAGCCTCTTCAACCCCCAGTGTTTAAATGCTTGGACTGCCCATTGAGTGGCATCCATTTGCTTGAATACATCATCAATGGAGAAGGTGGTCTCGAATAAGAGTTCATTCTGCTCTATGCTTGGCCAGGATGTTTGGGTACGGCTGTTCGAGACACGTGAGGTGGAAGCAGTTTGCTTTGACATGTCGATCCTAGTTTCTGTCAAATTTGTGATCGATCTCGAATATGTGCGCTCGATCACACACTGGACTATGCACTCGATCGCAAGTGTCGTGTGCTCGATCGCACACGGTCAGGCTTTTCCTCGAACAGGTTGTGGGAAACAAAAGACCAAGCTATGGTCTTGTGGTTTTGGATGTGTTCCTAACCTCATGCAAACATAAAAATACCCAATCACACACATGATAACACATATATAGAATGAAAAATGGAATTTAATTATTAAGAACCATGTGTTAGATCAAAGTGGGTTACCTTGTATATGTAAAAATAGAATGAATGTGCGATGGGGAAGAGGATGTGGCGGTGATAGTAGGGTGATGCTGGTATGGTGGTGGTGATGGTGGTAGCGTGGTGGAGTGTAGGTGTTGAGAGTTGAGATTGGTGTGTTGCAAAAGGGAGAGTGCAAGTGGGTGAAAACATCAAGTGTGGGTGAGATGTGGGGAGAGTGTGAGTGAGAGTGCGAAGAGTGAAGTGTTTTAAGTCCATCACGTGACTGTCTGCCACGAGTGCACTCGATCGTACTTGGAGTGCGCTCGATCGCACTCTTGCACTCAAGCACACTGAATGATGTGCTCGATAGCAAGTAGTGTGCATGAACACAAATTATAAAAAAATCAAAACTTATCCCGGCTGGAACGGTAAAATAAGAACAATACAACCTTACCGCGCGTTAGTGGCCTCAGTACCACTAACCTCAGTAGAGGCGCTTGAGCTACATGATTGGCAAATGTGATACGTCTCAAGCGCTCTCTTGATACATTGCTACTCCCATTGAAGGGGGCACTTATAGCCCACATCAGGTGGTTTATGTGCCCTTAACAACTGCTGCATCTTTAATCTTGGTGCCTGGTCAATAAAATAAGGAAAAGTAGTTTTAGTAAGTGCAAGAGGGTCAATTTGAAGAACATACTTACTTGAAGGCTTTGGTGTGTTCTTGAGGAGGTGTATAGCTTTATTGATGTCTTTAATCACATCGTCATCCTCTGGCCTAATATTCAATTTGGTGTCATCATGGTTGGTGACAGTCTCCAATGTAGTAGTGTTTCGATGGACCTGAGAAACATTCTTAACAATACCTTGCATGAAGCTCACATTAGAATATTCATTATCATCATTGGTTGATTTTAATGTATTAAATATTTTAATTTCTATCTCCTCATTGTTTACTTTCATAGTGACAATGCCCATTTTTATACTAATATTAGTGTCAGTAGTTATCATAAAGGGGCGTCCTAGGATGATGGGGAGAGGTAATGGCATAGTACACTCTTCCATATCTAATACTATAAAATCAGCAGGTATAATAAATTTACCTACTCTTACCAATACATCTTCAAGGATACCTCTCAGTCGTTTGATGCTTCTATTAGCCAATTGCAAAGTGACGGAGGTTGGTTGAAGCTCCCCCAAACCTAGTGTCTCATATACACTATATACCAGCAGGTTGACACTCGCTCCTAGATCCACTAGTGCATGCTCGAACAGCTGGTCACCTAGCCTGCAAGGAATAGTAAAACTACCTGGATCTGTTAGTTTAGGTGGTAATTTTCTTAAAAGTACAGCACTTACCTCTTCGGTTAAGGCTACCGTCTCATTCTCCTGGAACTTCCTTTTGTTAGCGCAACAATCCTTCAGAAATTTTGTATATGCAGGAATTTGTTTAATGGCATCTAACAATGGAATATTAATCTCTACCTTTTTCAAGGTTTCAAAAATGTCAATCAATTTAGTCTCTTTCTTAGGTTTCACCAACCTTTGAGGAAATGGTGGAGGTGTATTTACCTTTTCCATCTCACTTACCTTAGAGGTCTATGCTTTGTCAAGAGATGCTCGTGCAGGCTCATCGATGCCTATGATCTTTCCACCTCTCAGGGTTGTCACAGCATTCAATTGGTGATGTCCTCTTGGGTTAGGTACTGATTAGGCGAGAAGCTCACCTTGCTTTCTACTGCTCAATTCCTTGGCTAATTGCCCCATTTGCACCTCTAATCCTTGAATTGCTTAATCATGTTTCGCTGTGGTTTGTCTCATTTCAGTCTAAAATTTCCTTATTTCTTCCATGAACTGACTTTGTAAGGTTATCGATTGTTGCTGTTGAGTTGCTAATTGCCTCACAAGACTCTCAAGGTCACTTTTCTTTGGTTCGGGAATAGATTGGGCTGCTGGTTGGAAGTTTTTATGCTGCCCTTGACTGTTCTGATTGTTGCTCTATGAGAAATTCGGGTGATTCTGCCATCCAGGGTTGTATATGGTTGCATAAGGGTTGTTCTTCGGCAGATAGTTGTTAGGTCCCACATAATTTGCTTGTTCTGGATCTGCAGGTGAATATAAGGGGCAAGTATCAGTATTATGATCGAATTGGGAACATATCGCCCATACCTGGAGTGGTGTGGCTGGTAGGCTAGATGAGGCATTTTGAGCAGTCATGGCTTTTACCATTAAGTCTAGTTTCCTTTCCACAGTAGCTATTTGAGGAGAAGATCCTCCATTCAGATTCACCTCATACACACCCTTACCCTTAGTTATATGTCTACCTCGAAAGGAGAACTGCTGAGTGGGTTCGCTGAGGGTTTTGAAGAGCTCCATCGCTTCTTCGCTGCTTTTCTCCATCAAAACTCCTCCATAACCTGAATCAACAATACTTTTGTTAGTATTATTCAAACCTTCATAGAAAGCTTGTACCAGTTTGTCTTGAGGTAGGTTGTGATGTGGGCATTTGAGTAGCAGCTCGTTGAAGTGTCCCCACACTTCGAAGAAGAGGTCCCCATCCTTTTGTTGGAAGGACTGAATCTCCTTCCTCATTTGCCTCGTCTTTTGGGTTGGGAAAAACTTTCTTAGGAATTTGCTAGCCAACGCCTCCCAAGTGTGGATAGAAACTGCAGGCAAAGAATTATACCATAATTTAGCATTATTTTTTAAGGAAAAAGGGAAAAGAATTAACCTTATTCCTTCTTGGTCTAAGCCTTGGATGTGCTGGAATTTACAAAGATTGAAAAATTCTCGAAGGTGCAAGTGTGGATCCTCATTAGGAGTACCCCTAAAGTGAGTCAAAGCATTCAATATTTGCAAAGATATGTAATAGTTTCCTGTCGCCTCAGGTTGATATGCAATACATGATGGCTGATCAATGTTCTGTGGGATGAAGAAATGTTTCATCGGTACTCGAGCAGGTGGTTGCTGGTTTTCGAGCTGTTCCACCATTGGTGTTTCTTTCTCGAATTCTTCTTCATTCTCCTCGAAGTTGTTCCTAAGCCTTTGTCAGATGGTCCGCTCAAGTTCGGGATCGAGAGGAAAGATTGTTGGTTATCGAGATCGAAGTCCGTGCATAAATCAGGTAAACCAGCTTCAGTGCAGCAGTTCAACTCTGCTGCTCGGGTAACTCTCTGCCCTAATTATGCTCGATCGCACAGAAGGTTGCGATCGATCGTAAATATCACAGAAAGTTCGATTAGGGTTTGATGTGCCTAAAACAGAAAGTTAATCGATTAGGGTTTGGTGAAAAACAAAAACTAAAGATTTTTAGAAATAGAATAATGATGATTTAAACTAAACGAAAGTAATTCTAAAAGGAAATTTAGTGCAATCCCCGGCAACAGTGCCAAAAACCTGTTACGAGTTTATTTACCTAAATAAATAAGCAAATAATTGCACTCGTTTTACTTGCAAGTGCACAAGGCCAACAGTAGCATAGTGTGCGAATGCAAGATCATCTTCACAGGGATTGGTAAAGTTCAATTTAGAATTACTTTCTTCAAAGTAAAAAGAAATAACTGTTGAATGTGAATTAATAATAATAAAGACATAGGGCTTTGATATCCACCACTAATCATACTTTCCCAATGAGTAATAGGTCAATGCACTAGCCTTCCTATGAATACCTAATGGTTGCCAACCTAAGGGCATGATATCTACTCCTTAAGCTATTGATTTCCCTAAGCACCGAGTTAGGCATGGTACCTACTCTAAGTCTTTTCTTTCTTAAGGGATTCAGCATGGTATCTACTGAGTTGTTTCTTAAGAAAGCATAAGATTTATGGAAATCGATAGCCACATAAGACCTAGGGCATGGTATCTACTCCTAATGTCCCATGTTGATTAATCCAAGAATCCGGTGTGGATATCTTTTGTTACTATTGTTAGGCCTAGGACTCTGTCATCCAAATTGGTCTAACTAACTAATCCATACCACATGCACATATTGATCAGACATACACATATGAGGAATGTAAATAAATGCAAGCATTAATCAAGTTAAGCTTCATAATCAAGGCTATTGCAAAGATAATCAAAGAATGTATATATGGAAAAGCATAACTAGGGCTTCAATCGAGCCCTATAAAGAGTTAGTTACACATGATGTCTAAGATAAGCATTATAATATAAAATAAACATAAACTATAAAACCTGAAGAATACTGTGGAGACGGGTTATCAAACCTCCCCAAAGCTTACAACTCTGAGCGAAAGTAAAAGATAGAAGAAGTCATCTCTTGTGTGTGTTTTACCAAAATATTTATAGGGCTTGAGTAATCCTAGAAGACTCTGGAAACTCTAACTTCCAAAAACGCAAAACCTACTCTATTTCCAAAATTGGTTCTATCGTTTTACTGTTCATGCCTGTGCATGTGCGCTCGATCGCATGTGTCTTGCACTCGATCGCAAGTGCTGCCCTCGATCTTTCTTGTGTGTGCACGATTGCATGTGCGCTCAATAGCACGCAATAGTGCGATCGATTGCAGTTTGACCAGAAGCTGGTCCAAGATTTCCAGGTTTCTTCCTTTAGGTGCCAAAAATGCTTCTTTTTCTCCAAGACCCTATAAAAACATGTGAAACACACAAATGAAGTAAAATAAACTAAATTAACATAACTAAAGACCTAACAAATGTAAATAAGGGGGCTTAAATATGAATATTTAAGCACCTATCCTGGACCTTTAGGGACCAGCAAGGACACCAACACAGGGAGGTAACATTTACTTTCTGTTTTAATTGATGATTATTCAAGAAAGGTTTGGGTTTATTTGGTTAAAAATAAATCAGATGCTTTGAATAAATTAGTGATGTGGAAAGGGCTGGTAGAGACTCAAATGAGTAGAGTAGTTAAGGGGATAAGAACCGATAGTGGCTTAGAATTTTTTAACCAAGAACTTGATCAATTCTGTAGGTTAAATGGCATTCTAAGACATAGGACGGTTGTGGAAACCCCTCAGCAAAGTGGAGTTGCTGAGTGGATGAATAAGACCCTTATGGAAAAGGTTAGGTGCATGGTAATAGGATCCGGTTTACCAAAATATTTTTGGGGAGAAGCTGTGGCTACAGCTGCATACTTAGTGAATAGATCACCCTCTAAAGCTTTAGAGCTCAAGACTCCCATGGAGATGTGGAGTGGAAAAACCCCTGAATTAAACAACCTTAGGACTTTTGGGTGTGTTGCATATGCACATCAAAAGGAGGATAAACTTAGCCCTAGATCTAGAAAATGTGTATTTCTAGGATATGGTGATGAGGTTAAGGGATATAGGTTGTGGTCCTTAGAAAATAAGGGCATGAAACTGATTATAAGTAGCGATGTTATTTTTAATAAATTGTTATTTCCCTACTTGGAGAAAACTAACCCTGCAGGGGCTAGTGAGCAAACCAGTCCGAAAGTTATGGAGCATCGCATCAAGGAGAACTCGGTTCAGGTAGAGTAAATGAGGCAAGAAGGTTCAGACTAGGTAGAGCCCTTGGATGAAGGCCAAGCTTAATAAACTCAAGAAGAGGCTAAACAATAAGAGGTTGATGCAGCAAGTCAGAATGACTACCAACTCATAAGAGACCGAGAAGGAAGGCTGGTTGGACCACCTTCAAGGTATGGGTTTGCGGATGTTGTGGATGCAGTAGCTCCTTCGACAGAATGAGAGATAAGTGAACAAGAGACTTACACGGATTCCATAGAGTGTAAGGATTCGTCAAAGTGGCAGTTGGCTATGGAGGAAGAAACGGATTCTTTGAGGATGAACAACTTCTGGGAATTGGTGCACATTCTGGAAAATCAGAAAGTTGTGGATTGTAAGTGGACTTACAAGGTCAAAGAAGGGTACCCTCTAGGAGATGAAGTCTGGAACAAGGCTAGGCTAGTGGCAAATAGGTTCATAAGAAGAGAAGACATAGGTTTCACACAAACTTTCTCACCTGGACACAAGGTGGAGAAGATGGTGAGTGTCCTCATCTATGTCGATGATGTGCTGTTGGTTCAGAATAGCAGGGAGAGGATGGAAAGGTTTATATCTCAACTCAGTGAGGAGTTCGAGAGGAAGGATCTTAGCCTTACACAAAAGATCCTTGGGATGTGAAGAATCCAAGAAAAGGAGAGAAACTGGTTAAGGGTTTCTTGGGCAATGGGTGTTCTTAGAAGATTTGTAAGTAATCCCAGAAATAAGCATTGGTTTGGGATGAAGAAGTTGCTGAGGTATTTGAAGGCTTAGTTGCAGCCGGTGGTAGCACTCATAACAACCAGGGCAGAACGCATAGCGGCTACGGAAGCCATAAAGGAGGTTATAAAGTGCAAAGGGTTGTTGGACGAGTGGGAGGTCCTAATAGAGTAGATGGTGGTGTATTTGGATAGCCAAAGTGCATGGCACTTGTGGAGGAATCGTGTTCCATGAGGGGATGAAGCATCTGGATGTTTGGTATCATTACATTCCGGAAAATGGTACGAAAGGATGTATTCATGTTGATAAGAAGACCACGGAAGAAAATCCTGTGGATTTGGGTACTAAAGTTATACCTCTAAGTAAGTTCAATCATTTTCTTGGACTACTTAGGATTGGAGTTGGTTAATTGATGACTCAAGATGAGTTTGGATCCCAAAGCTCTCTGTAAAAATGGTTCGGGTTTAAACATTTAGACAAAGGTAGAGATTGTTGGTATTTGTCTAAGGTTTAAACATGTCTAAAAATAGTTCAAAGATGGTTAAAGTCTAAACTGAGGTTAGAGAATTAAATTTCAGCAAATTAAAAGACTACACACATTTGTGTGCATCACTTTAGAGCAAGGTAAGGATAGGTGCACTAGTGTGTGCACTTCTGCACACAAGCTGAAGGTGTGTGCGCACTACAGATGATGGCCAGCACCGCACCACACACAGCCTAGCACTGCACCATCCAGAATGCATGCCTCCTAAAGTGCCCCAGCACCACACCCCTCCCCACAAGCGGCGCACCGCCCAGAGAGTGTGCAAAGGGACTCTGCCCAACACCACACTGCGCTCTGTTGAGCACCTAGGCGCTGGCAAAGTCAAGCACACATGGACAGCCTATTTTAACCCTCTCTTAGGTGCGTGGGTGCAAGGTTAAAATGCACAGCACCACTTAGGAGTGATGGAGGGCCATGATTAAGTGGTAATCATGATCAAAAGGTGAGGATTGAATCTTAAGAATGACCAAGAAGTGAGTGGCTCTAAAAGGGGTTTCTTAGCCTTATTTTTTAACAAGAGAAAAACACAAGAGTGTGATGTAATGTAACTTGTGAGACATGTGTGTGAATGAGAAAATTATGTGAGAGTGCAAAGACATAAACACAAGAGGGACTCATTGTAGTGAGGTTGGTTATAAATAGAGAGAAGTCTAGGTTAGGTAGAGAGCATTGTTAGTTCTTATTTTCTTCTTTACTTCTCCTCTTGGTTTCTTCAAGAACTTGCTGATTCTTGAAGGGGGTTGCTGTACTTGTAAAGAACCATTTGATTTAGTGCAGAGAATTCGAAAAAATTCACGGGGACGTAGGCACATTGTCGAACCTCGATAACAAATTTCTTGTCTTCTTTCTTTCTTTAATTTTCTGTTCTTGTCTTTGATTGCTGTATTTCTTTCTACAAGTCATTCTAGACTTGAGTGTTTAGAAGATCACCACCTGGGCATCTTGTCAAGGTGATTTCCAACATTTGATGTGCTTGGTGCGATGTAGCAAAAGCTTTGTCGTGGATGGAGTGATGTAGCCAAGGCCTTGTTGTTCTTGGCATGATGTAGCCAAGGCTTTTTCGTGCTTGGTATGATTTAGGCAAGGCTTTGCTCTGCTTAACAAGATATAGTAAAAGCTTTGTTGTGCTTGGCATGATGTAGCCTAGGATTTTTTATGTTTAGCGTGATGTAGTCGAGGCTTTGAAGTGTTTGGCATATTGTAACGAAGGCTTTACTGGGCTAGGTGTGTTGTAGCCAAGGCTTTGCTATACTTGGCGTGATGCAGCAAAGTCTTTGTTATTATTAGTGTGATGTAGCAATGACTTTGATGTACTTGGTATTATGTAGCCAAGGCTTTGTTGTGCTTGGCATCATGTAGCCAAGGCTTTGTTGTTCTTGGCGTCATGTAGCCAAGGCTTTGTTGTTCTTGGCATGATAAAGCTAAGGCTTTGCCATAGTTGGCATGATGTAGCCAATGCTTTATTGTGTTTAGCGTGATGTACTCAGGACTTTGCTATGCTTGGCATGATGTTGCCAAGACTTTGTTGTGCATGGCATGATGAAGCTATAGCTTTGTCTTACTTAGCGTGATGTAGCCAAGGCTTTGTTGTGCTTGGCATGTTGTAGTCATGGATTTGTTATGCTTGGCCTGATATAGATAAGGCGTTGTTGTGTTTAGCATGATGAAGACAAGGCTTTACAATGCATGACGTGATGTAGCCAAGAATTTGTCATGCTTGGTGTGATGAAACAAAGGTTTTGTTGTGCTTGGCATAATATAGCCAAGGTTTTGTTATGCTTGGCGTGATGAAGCCAACACTTTGTCGTGCTTAGTGTGATGTACCCAAGGCTTCGCTATGCTTAGTGTGATGTAGTTAAGACTTTGTTGTGCTTGGCGTGATGAGGCCAAGGCTTTATTGTGCTTAACATGTTGTAGCTAAGGCTTTGGTTGGCTTGGCATAAGGTAGCAACGACTTTGTTGCTTTTGGCATGATGTTTCCAAGGCTTTGTTGTGATTGGTGTGATGTAGCCAAGGCTTTATTGTGCCTAGTATGATGGTAGCCAAGGCTTTGTCGAGCTTGGCGTGATATAGCTAAGGCTTTGTTGTGCTTAGTGTTATGTAGCCAAAGCTTTGTTGTGCATAGCGTGAAGTAACCAAGGCTTTATCGTCCTTGGCGTGATAGATCTTAGGCCTACTCATGCTTGGCGTTATGTAGCCAAGGCTTTGTCGTGCCTGGGATGATGTAATTAATACTTTACTGTGCTTGGTGTGACGTAGCAAAGGCTTTACTATGCTTGGCGTGATATATGCAGGGCTTTGTCGTGTTTGGCATAGTGAAGCAAAAGCTTGGTCATGCTTGGTGATGAGTGCCAAATATTGCATATTTTGGCCCCTTAATTTATATTTGTTAGCTTAGGAATTTGTTACTTTGAGTTGTTTTTGTTGTTTTACAGGTTTACAAGCACTCGGAAAGGAATTTCACTAAAATTGCCAGAATTGCCTGTACAGATTAGTCATTTTTGAGGATTTTACTGTATTGATTCAAGACTATGTCGTGCTTGGTGTGATAGAGGCAAGGCATTGTCGTGCTTGGTGTGATATAGCTATGGCCTTGTCGTGCTTGGTGTGATGTTGCAAAGGCTTTGTCGTGTTTGGCATGATGTATCCATGGCTTTGTTGTACCTGGCATAATATTTCCAAGGCTTTTCTGTGCTTAGCGCGATATAGCCAAGGTTTTGTCATGATTGGCGTGATGTTATCAAGATTTTGTTGTGCTTGGTGTGATGCAGCTGAGGCTTTAATGTGATTGGCATGATGTGGCTAAGGCTTTGTCGTGCTTGGCGTGATGTAGCCAAGGCTTTGTAGTGCTTGGAGTGATGGGGCCAAGTTTTTGTCGTGCTTCACATAATGTAGCCAAGGCTCTACTACGCTTAGCATGATGTAGCCAAGGCTTTCTGATGTTTCGTGTGATGTAACCAAAACTTTGTCATGCTTGGTGTGATGTAGTCACGACTTTGCCATGCTTGGCATTATCTAGCCGAGGCTTTGTGTGCTTGGCATTATCTAGCCGAGGCTTTGTGTGATGTAGCCAAGGCTTCGTTGTGCTTTGCGTGATATAGCTAAGCCTTTGTTGTGCTTAGCGTGATGTAGTCAAGGCTTTGTTGTGCTCGGCATGATGTAGTCTAGGCTTTGATGTGATGGGCCTGATGTAGCCAAGTCTTTGTCGTGCTTGGAGTGATGTAGCCAAGGCCTTGTTGTGCTTGGCATAATATAGCCAAGGCTTTGTCATGCTTGGCGTGATTTAACCAAGGCTTTGTTGTGCTTGGTGTTATGTACTCAAGATGTTGTTGTTCTTGGCGTGATGTAGCCAAGACTTTGACGAGCTTGCATGATGTAGCCTAGGCTTTTTCGTGGTTGGCATGATTTAGCAAAAGCTTTTTTGCGCTTGGTTTGATGTAACCAAGGTTGTGTTGTGCTTAGTCTGATGTAGCCATGGCTTTGTTGTGCTTGGAGTGAGGTAGCCAAGGCTTTATATTGCTTTGCGTGATGTAGCCAAAGCTTTGTTATGCTTGGCGAGATGTAGCCAAGGCTTTATCGTGCTTAGAGTGATGTAGCCAAGACTCTCCTGTTCTTAGCGTGATATAGCCAAGGTTTTGTCGTACTTGGCATGATGCAGCCATGGCTTTTCTTGGCTTGGCGTAATGCAACCAAAGCTTTGCTTGGCTTGGTGTGATGTAGCCAAGGCTTTTCTGTGCTTGGCTTAATGTTGCCAAGGCATTTATGTGCTTTCAGTGATGTAGCCAAGGCCTTAATGTGCTTGCCGTGATGTAGGCAAGGCTTTGTCGCACTTGGCCTGATGTAGCTAAGGCTTTATCATGCTTGACGTGAAGTAGCCAAGGCTTTTGTTTTGCTTAGCATGATGTAGCCAAGGCTTTGTTATGCTTGGCGTGATGTAACCAAGGCTTTGTCATTTTTGGCATGATATAGCCAAGGCTTTATTGTGCTTGGCATGATGTAGCCAAGATTTTGTCTTGCTTTGAGTTATGTAGCTAAGGTGTTACTATGCTTGGTGTCATACAACCAAGGATTTGTTGTGCTTAGCTTGATATAGCCAAGGGTTTGTTGTGGTTGACATGATGTAGTCCAGGATTTAATGTGATTGGCATGTTTTTGATAAGTCTTTGTCATGCTTGGAGTGATGTAGTCAAGGTCTTGCTGTGCTTAGAATGATGTTGTCAAGGCTTTGCTTTGCTTGTAATGATGTAGTCAAGGTGTTGTTGTGGTTGGTGTGATTTAGCTAAGGCTTTGACTTGCTTAGTGTGACGCAGCCTAGGTTTTTTTTTTGTGGTTGCCCTGATGAAGCCAAGGCTTTTTCGTGCTTGCTTTGATGTAATCAAGGTTGTGTTGTGCTTTGTGTGATGTAGCCAAGGCTTTGTTGTGCTTGGCATGATGTAGCAATGGCTTTACTGCGCTTGGAGTGATGTAACTAAGGCTTTGTTGTGCTTATCATGATGTAACCAAGTCCTTACTGTGCTTTTTGTGATGTGGCTAAGGCTTTGTCTTTGTTGGTGTTATGTAGCCAAGCCTTTGTTCGTGCTTGACTTGATGTAGCAAAGGCTTTTTCGTCCTTGGCGTGATAGAGCTAAGGCTTAGTCGTGCTTGGCGTAATGTAGCCATGGATTAGTCGTGCTTGAAGTGATGTAGCCAAAGCTTTATCGTGTTTGGCGTGATGTTGCCAAGGCTTTATCATGCTTGGCATTATGTAGCCAAAACTTTAGTGTGCTTATCGTGATGTAGCCAAGGATTTGTGGTGCTTGGCGTGATGCAACCAAGGCTTTGTTAGGCTTATCGTGATGTAGCCAAGCTTTTCTGTGGTTGGCTTGATGAAGCCAAAGCTTTGTCATGTTTGGCGTCATGTTGCCAAGGCTTTGTTGTGCTTCATGTGATGTAAACAAGGCTTTGATGTGATTGGCGTGATGTAGCCAAAGCGCTATCATGCATAGCATCATGTAGCCAAAGCTTCATCGTGCTTGGAGTGATGTAGCTAAAGCTTCGTCGTCCTTAGCGTGATGTAGCGAAGGCTTTTTTGTGCTTAGTATGATAGAGCTAAGGCTTTGTCCTGCTTGGAGTGATGTAGCCAAGGCTTTGTTTTGCTTGGTGTGATGTAGCTAAGGCTTTGTCGCACTTGGTGTGATGTAGCCAAGGCTTAGTTGTGCTTGGCGTGATGTAGCCATGGCTTTATCATGCTTGGTGTGTGGTAGCCAAGGTTTTGTTGTGCTTGGCATGATTTAGCCATGGCCTTGTTGTGTTTGTCATGATGTAGCCATGGCTTTGTCGTGCTTAGCGTGACATAGCCAAGGCTTTGCTATGTTTGGCATGATGTAGCCAAGACTTTGCTATACTTAGCGCTTCGTAGCTAAAACTTTGTAGTGCTTGGCTTGATGTAACCAAGGCTCTACTGTTATTGGTGTGTTGTCGCCAGGTTTTGTTGCACTTCGAGCGATGTAGCTAAGGCTTTATTGAGCTTGGTGTGACGTACCAAAGGCTTTTCATGCTTAATGTGATGGAGCCAAGACTTTGTCATGCTTGGCGTGATGTAGCCAAGGCTTTGCTATGCTTACCATTATGTAGTTAAGTTTTTGTCATGCTTGGCTTGATGTAAGAAAGGCTTTGTTGTGCTTGGTTTGATGTAGCCAAGGCTTTGTTGCGCTTGGCGTGATGCAACCAAGGCTTTGTCGTGCTTGGTATGATGTAGCCAAGGCTTTGTCGTGCTTAGCAAGTTGTAGCATAGGCTTTGTCATGCTTGGTGTGTGGTAGCCAAGGCTTTTTCGTGTTTGGCGTGATGTAGCTAAGGCCTTGTTGTGCTTGGCATGATGGAACCAAGGCTTTTTTGTGCTTGGTGTGATGTAGCCAAAGCTTTACTGTACTTAGCATAATGTAACCAAGGTTTGTTCGTGCTTGGCATTATATAGCCAGGGCTTTATTATGCTTGGTGTTATATAGCCAAGGCTTTATCTTGGCGTGATTTAGCCAAGGCTTTGTTGGGCTTGGCATTAGGTAGGCAAAAATTTGTCCTCCATTGCATAATGTAGCCAAGGGTTTATTGTGATTAGTGTGACATAGCCAAGGGTTTGTTGTGGTTGACATGATGTAGTCAAGGATTTGATGTGATTAGCGTGTTGTAGCAAAGTCTTTGTCGTGCTTGGAGTGATGTAGCCAAGTTCTTGTTGTGCTTGGAATGATGTAGCCAAGGCTTTGTCGTGCTTGGCATGATTTAGCAAAGGCTTTGCTTTGCTTGGCATGATGTAGTCAAGGCATTTTTGTGGTTGGCGTGATGTAGCCAAGGCTTTAACATGCTTAGCATGATGCAGCCTAGGTTTTTTATGGTTGGCTAGATGAAGCCAAGGCTTTTTCGTGCTTGCTTTGATGTAACCAATCTTGTGTTGTGCTTAGCGTGATGTAGCCAAGGCTTTGTCGTGCTTGGCATGATGTAGCAATGGCTTTGCTGCGCTTGGCGTGATGTAGCCAAGGCTTTGTTATGCTTACCATGATGTAATCAAGTTCTTACTGTGCTTGGCATTATGTAGCCAAGGATTTGTTCATACTTGACCTGATGTAGTCAAGGTTTTTCGTCCTTGGAGTGATAGAACTAAGGCTTAGTCGTGCTTGGCGTAATGTAGCCATGGCTTAGTCGTGCTTGAAGTGATGTAGCCAACACTTTATCATGCTTGGCGTGATGTTGCCAAGGCTTTGTTGTGCTTGGCGTTATGTAGCCAAGACTTTACTGTGCTTAGTGTGATGTAGCCAAGGATTTGTGGTTATTTGTATGATGCAGCCAAGGCTTTGCTGGACTTATTGTGATGTAGCCAGGCTTTTCTGTGGTTGGCATGATGAAGCCAGGCTTTGTTGTGCTTGGCGTGATGTAGCCAAAGCTTTGTTGTGTTTAGCGTGATGTTTCCAAGGCTTTGCTATGCTTTATATGATGCAAACAAGGCTTTGATGTGCTTGGCGTGATGTAGCCAAGGCGCTATCATGCTTGGTGTGATGTAGCCAAAGCTTCATCTTGCTTAACGTGATGTAGTGAAGCCTTTGTCATGCTTGGCGTGATGTAGCCAAGGCGCTATCATGCTTGGCGTGATGTAACCAAAGCTTCATCTTGCTTGACGTGATGTAGCGAAGGCTTTGTCGTGCTTGGCGTGATGTAGCCAAGGCTTTTTCATGCTTAGCATGATAGAGCTAAGGCTTTGTTCTGCTTGGCGTTATGTAGCCAAGGCTTTGTTGTGCTTGGTATGATGTAGCCAAGGCTTTGCTATACTTGATGTGATGTAGTCAAGGCTTTGTCGTGTTTGGCGTTATGTAGCCATGGCTTTCTCGTGCTAGGTGTGTGGTGGCTAAGGCTTTGTCGTGCTTGGCATGATTTAGCAAAGGCTTTGCTTTGCTTGGCATGATGTAGTCAAGGTATTGTTTTGGTTGGTGTGATGTAGCCAAGGCTTTAACATGCTTAGCATGATGTAGCCTAGGTTTTTTATGGTTTGTTAGATAAAGCCAAGACTTTTTCGTGCTTGCTTTGATATAACCAATCTTGTGTTGTGCTTGGCGTGATGTAGCCAAGGCTGTGTCGTGCTTGGCATGATGTAGCAATGTCTTTGCTGCGCTTGGCATGATGTAGCCAACGCTTTGTTATGTTTACCATGATGTAATCAAGTTCTTACTGTGCTTGGCATTATGTAGCCAAGGATTTGTTCATACTTGACCTGAAGTAAACAAGCTTTTTCGTCCTTGGCGTGATAGAGCTAAGGCTTAGTCGTGCTTGGCGTAATGTAGCCATGGCTTAGTCGTGCTTGAAGTGATGTAGCCAACACTTTATCGTGCTTGAAGTGATGTAGCCAAGGCTTTGTCATGCTTGGCGTTATGTAGCCAAGACTTTACTGTGCTTGGCGTGATGTAGCCAAGGCTTTGTGGTTCTTGGCGTGATGCAGCCAAGGCTTTACTGGACTTATCATGATGTAACCAGGCTTTTCTGTGGTTGGCATGATGAAGCCAGGCTTTGTTGTGCTTGGCGTGATGTAGCCAAAGCTTTGTTGTGTTTGGCGTGATGTTTCCAAGGCTTTGCTTTGCTTTGTATGATGCAAACAAGGCTTTGATGTGCTTGGCGTGATGTAGCCAAGGCGCTATCATGCTTAGCGTGATGTAGCCAAAGCTTCTTCTTGCTTGACGTGATGTAGCGAAGTCTTTGTCGTGCTTGGCGTGATGTAGCCAAGGCTTTTTCGTGCTTAGCATGATAGAGCTAAGGCTTTGTTCTGCTTGGCGTTATGTAGCCAAGGCTTTGTTGTGCTTGGTATGATGTAGCCAAGGCTTTGCTGTACTTGATGTGATGTAGCCAAGGCTTTGTCGTGCTTGGTGTTATGTAGCCATGGCTTTCTCGTGCTAGGGGTGTGGTGGCTAAGGCTTTGTCGTGCTTTGTGTGATTTAGCCATGGCCTTGCTATGTTTGTTATGATGTAGCCATGGCTTTGTCGTGCTTAGCGTGATGTAGCCATGGCTTTGTCATGCGTGGCGTGATATAACCAAGGCTTTACTATGTTTGGTGTGATGTAGCCAAAACCTTATTGTACTTGGCACTTTGTAGCCAAGGCTTTGTAGTGCTTGGCTTGATGTAACCAAGGCTTTACTGTTCTTGTTGTGATAACGCCAAGGCTTTGTCGCCCTTGGAGTGATGTAGCCAAGGCTTTATTGAGCTTGGTGTGATGTACCTAAGGCTTTTTTGTGCTTAACGTGATGGCACCAATGCTTTGTCATGCTTGGCGTGATGTTGCCAAGGCTTTGCTATGCTTGGTGTTATGCAGCTAAGTTTTTATCATACTTGGCTTGATGTGGGCAAGGCTTTGTTGTGCTTGGTTTGATGTAGCCAAGGCTTTGCCTCGCTTAGCGTGATGTAACCAAGACTTTTCCTTGCTTGGTATGATGTAGCCAAGGCTTTGTTGTGCTTGGCATGCTGTAGCCAAGGCTTTGTCGTGCTTAGCGTGTGGTAGCCAAGGCTTTGTCGTGCTTGGCGTGATGTAGCCAAGGCCTTGTTGTGCTTGGCATGATGTAGCCAAAGATTTGTCGTGCTTGGCTTGATGTGGCCAAGGCTTTGCTATGCTTGGCATGATATAACCAAGGCTTTGATATGCTCGGCATGACGTAGCCAAGGCTTTGTCGTGCTTGGTATGATGTAGCATAGTCTTTGTCAAGCTTGGCATGATGTAGCCAAGGCTTTACTGTGGTTGGTATGATGTAGCTATTACATTGTTGTGCTTAGCATAATGCAACCAAGGCTTTGTTGGGCTTAGCATGATGCAGCCAAGGCTTTGTTGGGTTTAGCATGATGCAGCCAAGGCTTTGTTGGGCTTGGCATGATGCATCCAAGGCTATGCTGTGCTTGCCGTGATGTAGCTAAGACTTCATCGTATTTGGTGTGGTGGAACTAAGGCTTTATTGTGCTTAGTGTGATGTTGCCAAGTGTAGTGTTTGGCATGATGAAGCCAAGGCTTTGTCGTGCTTGGTGGGATATAGGCAAGGCTTTGTTGTGCTTGGCATGATGTAGCTAAGGCTTTGATGTGCTTGGCATTATGTTGCTAAGGCTTTGTCGTGCTTCGCTTGATAGTGCCAAGGCTTTGTTGTGCTTGGAGTGATGTAGCCAAGGCTTTTCGTACTTTTTATGGTGTAGCCAAGGCTTTATCGTGCTTGACTTATGGTAAAGGCTTTGTCGAGCTTGGCATGATATAGCCAAGGCTTTATCGTGCTTGGCGTGATGTAGCCAAGGCTTTGCTATGCTTGGTGTGATGTAATAAAGACTTTGCTATGCTTGGTGTGATGTACTTGTTGATGCCGAAAATCTGCCTCTCGGATCCCTGTGCACATGAGAGACACGTAAACTAGAAGGTTCCTGAGGGTTGTGCCAAAGAACTCTTTGACACCCAAATCAGTCATATGCATGAATAATAGGAGAATAGTAAAGTTGTATAATTATAGGAGTTGTTTGTTGTAAATTGAATGTGTACCTTTTATGCTGTGAACCCCTTTATATAGTGTGTTGGAACTTAAGAAATTATATTTTTGCCCTGATAGGTGGCCATGTGTCATTAGGTTATTGGAGAGGGAATTTTCCCCTACATCAGAAGCCCCATACTTCCTTAAGTATATTTAAGTGCTTAAGGAAGTATAATGGAGCTTGTGTCGTTGGTTGCACGCTTCAGTTTGAGAGATGTCGGTCCGAGCATATGAGGCTCAATCAAAATGCTCGGCCTTGGAGACGTGGGATCGAGTATATGAGGCTCAGTTAAAATGCTCGGCCTTGGAGACGTGGGACCGAGCATATGAGGCTCGATCAAAATGCTTGACCTTGGAGACATGGGTCCAGCATATGAGGCTTACTCAAAATGCTCGGCTTTGGAGGCGTGGGATCGAGTATATGAGGCTCAGTCAACATGCTCGACCTTGGAGATGTTTGACTGAGTATATGAGGCACGGTCAAAATGCTCGGTCATGGAGACATGGGACCGAGCATATGAGGCACAGTCAAAATGCTCAGTCTTGGAGACGTGGGTCCGAGCATATGAGGCTCAGTCAAAATACTCGACCTTAGAGACATAGGACCGAGCATATAAGGCTCAATCAAAATGCTCAGCCTTGAAGACGTGGGACCAAGCATAAGAGGCTCAGTCAAAATGCTCAGTCTTGGATACTTAGGACCGAGCATATGAGGCTTAGTTAAAATACTCAACGAGAAACATAGCTGATGGAGAAACAAAGCTAATGGAGAAAACGAGTTGATGGAGACACATAGTTGATGGGGAAACATAGCTTATAGAGAAACTGATCTGATGGAGAAACATAGCTGATGGAGAAACCAAGCTGATGGAGAAAACGAGCTGATGGAGAAGCATATCTGATAGAGAAACTGATCTGATGAAGAAACCGAGCTGATGGAGAAACTGTTCTGATGTAGAAACCAGACTGATGGAGAAAATAAGTCGATGGAGAAACATAGCTGATAGAGAAACCGATCTGATGGAGAAACATAGCAGATGGAGAAAATAAGCTTATAGAGAAACTGAACTAAATGAACTGAAGTACTCGAGTGTTTTGGAATTTGTACCCCGTCTTATGGAGTGCTTCTGTTTATTTGAGTTTGGGGCATGTTTGAGGCCCTTTGATGAAGAAATAACTGTATTTTTTACTGTTTGTAATAAACTTGCCCGAGGAAGTCGAATTTCAAAATTTGAAGGCCAGTTTTGGAAAAATAAGGCTGAAAAAACCTTAGGAACCGATTTGTACAAGTTTAAAACCAAGCTTGAGTTTGGTGAACCGACTGGTCAAATATGAGTCAAAACAGGTGGTTTGTGAAGAAACTCATATGTGTAAGCAGAATTTTGGAATTCTAAGCCCGGATTTAAAATGAACACGTCATAAAACCTTAGGAATCGGTCTTGTTGGATCTAAAAACGGATTTAAAATAGCTAAATTGGATGGTCAAAGTAATGAACCGATTGGTCAAACCTTGTTGAACCAGCCGGTTTGGGTTTGGCAGTTAATATGCAATTTCCATAGTACTTAGGGTCCAAAATGAAATTTTCAAACAGAATAGAGACTAAAATATAATTTTGATAAATTAGAAAGATCAAATTAAAATACTTAAAAATTTAAAGGATCAAAAATATAATTTAAAGATTTAAGGGACCAAAATGAAATTTTCGAAAATATTTAGGAACTAAAATGAAATTTTTTGGAACTAGGTAATGTAGCGCCTAGGTGGCGATGACGTGACATTAACTAACCATTCACATACTAATGTCACTTACTGATGTCCTGCGGATGTCATTCTCATGTCACATGTTGATGTCATACTTATATCATACTAATTAGAAGGTTAAAATTTCACTTTTCCAGTGAACTTTAACAGTTCCAATGGAAGATTTTCCGACGTCCGATTGTTGTAAAATTTTGAAGACATGTAGATCTAAGGATGGAGAATCTATTTCTATGGGTTGATCTGAATTTTGATGGTCGGATTTTTGCAAATCTGGCAATCAAAATTTTATTTTCCTCGTAAACTTTAAAGGTTTCAATGGAGGACTTTCCGACGTCTGATCACCGTGAAACTTTGAATACATGTAGATCGAAGGCTGGAGAATTTGTTTGTTGGGACCGATCTGAATTTTGGGGGTTGGATTTTTGCAAATCTGACAGTCAAAGTTTGGTTTTCATGGTAAACTTCAACAGCTCCAATGGAGGACTATCCGATGTCCAATCACCGTTAAACTTTGTAGAGTGGTAGATGTGGAGGTGGAGAACGTATTAGTGTACTCCGATTGGATCGTTGATGATTAGATCATCATGGGTCTGATTTTAGCTGATGTTTCGATGGTGTATCAGGACCTCAATGGCTTATCTTTAATGGCATCTTTAGAAAAAAAATATATTTTTTCGTTCCCACAGGCGGCGCCGTCCGTTGATGCCGAAAATCTATCTCCTGGATCTTTACGCACATGAGAGACATAAACTAGAAACTCCCCAATGGTTCTATCTTGAGGGACTCTCCGACGCCCAAGTCAGTCATATGCATGAATAATGGGAGAATACTAAAGTTGTATAATTATAAGAGTTGTTTATTGTAAATTGAATGTGTACCTTTTATGGTGAGAGACCCTTTATATAGTGTGTTAGAGCTTAAGAAATTATTTTTTTCCCTGAGAGGTGGCCATGTGTCAATAGGCTTTTGGAGAGGGAATTTTTCCCTATATCAGTACCCAAGGCTTTATCGTGCTTGGCATGATGCAGCCAACACTTTGCTATGCTTAGTGTGATGTAGCAAAGACTTTTCTGTGCTTCACATTTTGTAGCCAGTGCTTTGTCGTGCTTGGCTTAATGTAGCCAAGGCTCTACTGTGCTTGGTGTGATGTAGCCAAGGCTTTGTCGCGCTTGGCATGATGTAGCCAAAGTTGTGCTTGGTGTGATGTAGCCAAGGCTTTTTCGTGCTTAGGGTGATGGAACCAAGGCTTTATCATGCTTGGCGTCATGTAGCCAAGGCTTTGTTGTGCTTGGCATTATGTAGCCAAGGCTTTGTCAAGCTTGGCTTGATATAGGCAAGGCTTTGCTAAGCTTCGTGTGATGTAGCCAAGGATTTGTCACGCTGGGCATAATGTAGCCAAGGTTTTGTTGTACTTGGTATGATGTAGCCAAGGCTTTGTCGTGCTTGGTGTGTGATAGCCAATGCTTTGTCGTTCTTGGTGTGTGATAGCCAAGGCTTCTTCGTGCTTGGCATAATGCAGCTAAGGATTTGTTATGCTTAAAATGTTGTAGCCAAAGCTTTGTCGTGCTTTGCGTGATGTGGTCAAGGCTTTGTTATGCTTGGTGTGATGTAACTAAGGCTTTGCTATGCTTAGTGTGATGTAGCCAAGGCTTTGCTGTGCTTGGCATCATGTAGTGTAGGCTTTGTTGTGCTTGGCATGATGTAACCAAAGCCTTGTCGTGCTTCGAGTGATGTAGCCATGGCTTTGTCGTGCTTGGCGTGATGTAGCTAAGGTTTTGTTATGTTTGGCATGATGAAGCCACTGCCTTGTTGTGCTTGGTGTGATGCAGCCAAGGCTTTGTTGTGCTTGACATGATGCAGCCAAGGCATTTCTGGGCTTGGTGTGACGTAGCCAAGGCTATGTTGTGCTTGTCGTGATGTAGCCAAGATTTTGTCGCGTTTGGTGTTATAGAGCCAAGACTTTGTCGTGCTTGACATGTTCTAGCCAAGGTTTTGTCGTGCTTGGCATATGGTAGCCAAGGCTTTATCATGTTTGGCGTGATGTAGCCAAGGCCTTGTTGTGCTTGGCATAATGTAGCCAAAGCATTGTTATGCTATGTGTGATGTGGCCAAGGCTTTGCTATACTTGGAGTGATGTAACCAAGGCTTTATTATGCTAGGCGTCATGTAGCCAAGGCTTTGTCATGCTTGGTATGATGTAGCCAAGTCTTTGTTGTGCTTAGCATAATGTAGCCAATGCATTTTTGTACTTGGCATGATATAGCCAAGGCTTTGTTAAGCTTGGCATGAGGCAGCCAACGCTTTGCTGAGCTTGGCATAATACAGCTAAGGATATGTTGTGCTAGCCGTGATGTAACCACATCTTTGTCGTGTTTGACGTGATGTAGCATAGGTTTTGTTGTATGATGAGAGTCATAAAATGCATCTTAACAGTACTTAATTGTTAGCATTTTAGGGTTGATCTAGGTTTTAATTGCACTTTTATACGTTAACAACTCTAAAGTATCATTCGTGGATCATTAATCTACTTCAGTGCATTTTCAGGTACTTTAAGTTCAAAAGAGGAGGAAAAGTTATCATTACTTGAAGCACAAAGACTCGAGGCATACTGGAGTGAAGGAATACTTCCGGAAGGACAAGATGGAGGGCTTAAAAGAGCAACAACGGCTGCATGCATTGGAAAGGAGTTTCACTAAATTGTGAGAATTGCCCGTACAGATCAATCATCTTTGAAAATTAAACTGTATTGATACAAGAAGAACCAGGAGATGAACCATATATGCTTAGAAAGATCCAGAAGTCTATTTGCTGAAGAATTTTACAGTTCGTCAAAAGGATTTTTCTAAAGGAAGTTATGGCAGTTTTAGTAGACAAAGATCAGGCTGTGCGGGCTGTGCAGGATTTCAGCATGATTTTGGGCTTAAATCCCACATTCCACATCAGTTGGAAAACGCGTTTCTATATCCCACACCCCACATCGGATAGGAAAAACATTGCACTCTTGGTATTTGCCTATATAAGACCCACTCCACTTTAGCTTTGGAAATCAATTGGAGCTCATCTGAAATCATCAGAGAGTGACTCCAGAGAGTCTTTAGGAGCAATCCAGAGGGTCTTTAGAAGGAATTCGAAAGTATAAATTTGGAGGGCAAGCTGAGGATGATCGTTGAGAGGCCGGAGGCAACTCAAGGAAGCATGAGCCCCATGGCTGGCTAGTCTCCAAGCAAGGCGAAGGGATGAATCCCTAGGTGTAGTTGTTCTTATTTTTCTTTATTTGATTCGGTTGTAGTTGGATATTATTTTCGTTAAACATTTTTATGTTTTATTCTTAATTTAATTAGTAGATTTATTATTACTCCGGTGATTGCATGCTTCTTTTCCATATAAGTTCAGTCATGCTTTTCTTATGTGTACCTGTTTGGGTGTGATTGAGTCCGGTAGATCTCTTTTATAGATTTGTCCATTGCTGCGGTATTGTCGTTTAGATATATCGTCGTCTCTTGATAATTTATAAGTTAGGTCATGTGTGCTTGAAAGTAAAGAAGATTTCATAACAATTACATTAGGATTTATAAATGCACTTTAATCGAATATGTTATGATTGCCTGTTTGGGATGTGACACTTGCAATCGAGATAAAAACAACTAAATCAAGTTAGGATCAGGGCAACGAACCTAGGGAGGATTTTCGGAACCTTGTCGTTTCTTTATTATATTAATCAATTATTTACACAATTTCCATACAATCAACAAATCAGATTCTTTCAATCAATCTTTTATCGTTTGTGTTCAAGTTTACACCTTCTTCTGTAATTAATCGAGATAAAAACAACTAAATCGAGTTAGGATCAGGGCAACGAACCTAGGGAGGATTTTTGGAACCTTGTCATTTCTTTATTATATTAATCAATTATTTACACAATTTCCATACGATCAACAAATCAGATTCTTTCAATCAATCTTTTATCGTTTGTGTTCAAGTTTACACCTTCTTCTGTAATTAACTTGTTTCCCTGTGGAATCGACACCCCAAAGCTGTACTACAAATAACCACGTTATACTTTGGCGTAATCATTGTACTTGGCGTGATGTAGCCAAGGCTTTGCTATGCTTGGCGTGATATAGCCAATGTTTTGTTGTGCTTGGCGTGATTTAGCCAAGGCTTTGTCGAGCTTAATGTGATATAGCCAAGGCTTTGTTGTGCTTGGCGTGATGAAGCTAAGGCTTTATCGAGATTAGTGTGATGTAGCCAAGGCTTTGCTGTGTTTGGCATGATGTAGCCAAGGATTTGCTGGGCTTGGCATGATGCTGCTAAGGCTTTGTTGTGCTTAGCAGGATGTGGCCAAGGCTTTGTTATGCTTGATGTGATGTAGCCAAGGCTTTGCTGTGCTTAGCGTTGATGAGTGCCAAATATTGCATATTTTGGCCCCTTAATTTACATTTGTTAGCTTATGAATCTGTTACTTTGAGTTATTTTCGTTGTTTTACAGGTTTACAAGCACTCGGAAATGAGTTTCACTAAAATTGCTAGAATTGCATGTACAGATCAGTCATTTTTGTGGATTTTACTGTATTGATTAAGGAAGAACTAGGAGATGAGCCATATATGCTTTGAAAGATCCGGATGTCTATTTTCTGAGGAATTTAACAGCTCATAAAAATGATTTTTCTAGAGAAAGTTATGGCTGTTTTAGTAGACAAATGTCAGGTAGTGCACCATACTACGCTCGAGCGCACAAGACTGTGATCGAGCGCACTAGAGTAGTATCCCACATCGAATTTGAAACACATTGCACTCTTGAGTTTCCCTATAAAAGTCCCACCTCACTGAATCAATTGGTGTGCAATCCGGAGGACTTCTGTTAGCATTCTAGTAGATCTCGAAGGCTCTGCTACCATGAGGGGAAGCGCCGCCCAACAGCGATTGGAATTTCTCCCAATGTATAGTCAATTTTAATTTATTTCTTTTTTAGTTTTAAAGTTTAATGTTTAGAACTTTTATTGTAAACTTTAGTTTCATAATTATGAGAGGCTAAAATCTTCATCTAAGGTTGAAGATGAAACCTCGCCATTGTTTGGCATAATATTTTCAAATTTGTTCATACAATTCTGATATTTTTAGTATAAATGTCCTGTTCAATTATTTGAATAAAATCTTATGATCGATTGCTTTTAAATTGTTAAATTGGACATTCCTTGTGTTTCATCTGCTGGATATAGCGGATCATTCAAATTAGATTGGATATCTATTGTGATTTGTAAATCAAACGGATACATTGGATGGTTGTGGTTTAGTTTGGGTATTCACCGTGATTTGTATAAAGGTGGATTCATAGAATGATTTGATAGATTATTTTTATATAGAACATGAAGATATATGCTTTACTTTGGTGGGGTGGATTCAAAAAACCTTAGTGTTTTTATTATTTGTTTCAAATCAATTTAGTTTAAGTTTATATTTTTTTGCAAAAACACAATTCAAAATTCGAAACTAGGTTAAAATAGGTTTAGTTTAGATAAAAATATATTTTCACAACGCAATTCCCTGTGGATTCGACCTCGCACTTGCACAACACTATATTACAAACAACTCGTGCGCTTGCGAATAATTTAAAACTCACAACAAGTTTTTGGTGCCGTTGCCGGGGAATTGTTTTGTTTGTGAAATTTTTGTCTGAATTGATTTTATTTTTCTACTAGTTTAGTTAGCCTTTTTTGTTTCATTTTTCTTTTTGCAATTTTATTTTAGTTTATTTGATGCAATTGTCCATACAAAATTAAAAAATAATAATAATAATTTAAAATTTAAAAAAAAATGTGAAGGAATCCAGCGCCGGTTTTACAGTCTTTAGAGGACACCCTTAAGGATTTCATGAAGATGACCGGTCAGTCCATTAATACAGCCACTACATTCAATGTTGATAGTTGTTCCATTTGTGCTAGCCCTATGCATTTAGCACAGAATTGTCCATCTATGCCGGCTTTTGCCGAGTATCCCATGGAACAAATGAATGCTTTCAATGACTATCAGTGGCAATCAAATGGATCTTACTCCGAGACATACAATCCAGGGTGGCGGAACCACCCTAATTTTTCATGGAAGCAGAACCAACTAATAAATCAGGGAGGAGCCCTTCATCATGCTCATAATCAATACCCTCCCGAATTTCCTCTACCAGTTCCAATTTACGGTCGCTCAGCCCATCCAGCACCATCACCCGCTTACCAAGCTCCCACTCAAGTGTCAGCGTCGGTTTCACAGTCATTGGAGGACACCTTCAAGAATTTCATGAAGATGACCGGTCACTCCATCAGCGAAGAAAGGAGTGCGCAAATAGTAAACACACAAGCGATTGCCAAGCTAGAGAGTCAAATGGATCAAATCGCAAATTATGTGGGTGAAGGAGTGATGAGAGTCGTAAAATGCATCTTAACAGTACTTAACTGTTATCACTTTAGGGCTGATCTAGGTTTTAATTGCACTTTTATACGTTAACAACTCTAAAGTATCATTCTTGGATCATTGATCTATTTCGGTGCATTTTCAGGTACTTTAAGCTCAAAAGAGGAGGAAAAGTTATCATTGCATGAAGCACAAAGACTCGAGGCATACTGGAGTGAAGGAATGCTTCCAAAAGGACAAGATGGAGGGCTTAAAAGAGCAACAGCTGCTGCCTGCACTGGAAAGAGTTTCACTAAATTGCGAGAATTGCCCATACAGATCAATCATCTTTGAAAATTAAACTGTATTGATACAAAAAGAACCAGGAGATGAGCCATATATGCTTAGAAATATCTGGAAGACTATTTTCTGGAGAATTTTACGGTTCGTCAAAAGGATTTTCCTAGAGAAAGTTATGGCAGTTTTAGTAGACAAAGGTCAGGCTATGCGGGCTGTGCGGGATTTCAGCGTGATTTTGGGCTTAAATCCCACATCCCACATTGGTTTGAAAACACATTTCTATATCCCACATCCCACATCGGATGGGAAACACATTGCACTCTTGGTATTTGCCTATATAAGACCCACTCCACTTTAGCTTTGGAAATCAATCGGGGATGAATCCAAAGGGCCTTTAGGAGGAACCCGAAGTTTAAAGTTTGAAGGTCGGGAGAGATGATCGTCGGGAGGCCAGAGGCAACTCGAGGACGCATGAGCCCCATGACCGGCTAGTCTCCAAGCAAGGCGAAGGGATGAATCCCTAGGTGTAGTTGTTCTTATTTTTCCTTTATTTGATTCGGTTGTAGTTGGAATTATTTTCGTTAAATATTGTTATGTTTTATTCTTAAATTTAATTAGTAGATTTATTATAACTCCGGTGGTTGCATGCTTCTTTTCCATATAAATTCAGTCAGGCTTTTCTTATGTGTACCTGTTTGGGTGTGATTGAGTCCGGTAGATCTCTTTTATAGATTTGTTCATTGCTGCGGTATTGTCGTCTCTTGATAATTTATAAGTTAGGTCATGTGTGCTTGAAAGTAAAGAAGATTTAATAACAATTACATTAGGATTTATAAATGCGCTTTAATTGAATATTTTCCGATTGCCTGTTTGGGATGTGAAACTTGCAATCGAGATAAAAACAACTGAATCAAGTTAGGATTAGAGCAACGAACCTAGAGAGGATTTTCGGAACCTTGTCATTTTTATTTTAAACTTATTTACACAATTACCCTTTTTCTCAAACAACTCAGATTCTTTTAATCTTTTATCGTTTGTGTTGAGGTTTACACCTTCTGTTGTACTTAACTTGTTTCCCTGTGAAATCGACACCCCAAAACTATACTACAATAACCGCATTATCTTTTGGGCATAATCAAATTTTGGCGCCGTTGCCGGGGAAACGCGCTTAAGTACAAGGAATCTTGTCAACTTTGAGTGTGAGGGCAAAAAAAAAAAAAATTCTTGTTTTATTTATTTTATTTCCTCTCTGATTCATTTGGTTCATGATTAGACAAGAGATCTGCGAGGTAGATTCATTAGAGGACCTGAGCTAGAATTACCCTCTCCTTCCGAGTCTGATAGTGAAACCTCGCCTAGATCAACCCATAGAGAAAACCCAAGTGAGAATCTATAGGATTTTGTTAACATGGCCGATAACCATAATGAGAATGTTGCTAGGACACTTCAGGATTACCTCCACCCTACACGCACAGCCATACCATCATGCATCATGTTTCCAGCCAATACTCGCCATCAAGATCTTAAACCAGGGATGATTCAATTACTCCCTATATTCCATGGCTTGGATAATGAAAACCCATATGTGCACATTAGAGAGTTTGAGGAAGTAGCTGCGACTTTTTATAGTCAAAACGAAACTCATGACATTATGAAACTTAAGCTCTTTCCTTTTGCTTTGAAGGATTGAGCCAAGAGTTGGCTATACTCACTTAGACCACGATCTATTAGGTCGTGGACTGAGATGATTCGGGCTTTCTTTAACAAATACTTTCCCCAACATAAGACCAACACTTTGAAAAGGCAAATCTTCACCTTTGCACAAAAGGATAGTGAGACTTTATATCAGTCTTGGGAGAGATTTAAGGAGTTATTGAGTATGTGCCCTCACCATGGGTTTGAGAGTTGGCGCTTAGTGAGCTATTTCTATGAGGGACTTACCTATAGAGAGCGCCAATTCGTAGAGATGATGTGTAATGGTGGGTTTTTAGAGAAAGATCCTGATGAGGCCATAGAGTACCTCAATGAGCTTGCTGAAAAAGCTCACACTTGGACTGGACCTAGTGCTACTGAAAGCACAAATAGGTCACGACCTATAGGGCACCCAAATGGTGGTGGAATTTACCATCTTAGGGAAGAGGATAACCTTAGAGCCAAGGTCGAGATGCTCACTAGGGAGATAAATGAGTTAAAGACTAAGAGCTTAAAGCCAACACACATGATTAATCATGCAAAATCTTTTGAACCATGTTTTGTGTGTGGTGGGGTAGATCATCTCTTCCAAGAATGCCCCACATTTGCTGATATGAGAGGGCTGTATGAGGAACAATGTAATGCCTTAGGCATGTACAAAAAGCCTCTTGCACCTTTCTTTAACACTTATAACCCGGGGTGGCGAAATCACCCCAACTTCAGCTAGAAATCTGAAAACCAGCATGCACAGCCCCCTAGATCATCCCCTGCACCTTATCATGCACCCTTATCCTCTAGGAACTCGCTAGAAGACACCTTACAGACCTTTATAGAGGCACAAGGTAAGACAAACCAAAGGTTTGAGGCAAGTGTCCAAGTTGATGAGCTACTTGAGTGTGACTGAGCGAGGTAAGTTTCCTTCTCAAGCTCAGTCCACATCCCATGATCAACACCTAGCATAAAAGAATTTGGAGGAGGTGAATGCCATTGAGACACTTGGTGGTAAATCAGTACACATCCCAACAACGAAAAAATCAGAGGATGTGGCTAAAAGCCATCAAGCACGAGCATACATGATGGACTCGTTCATGGAAAAGGTCCAGCACCTTAATCCATTAGAGTCCACCTTCACCCATGGTTTCACCAAAGCATACATCGAGCCAGCATTTGCGGATGTTACTGATGACGTCCTTGAGGCCCCTCCCAAGCATTGAGCACCGAATTTGGCAATGAAGCAGTGGCGGATGCATTCAAGCTATGTTTTTCAAGGAGGGAATAAGAGCGTCTGGCTGAAGACGAAAAACTTAGAGCTCATGGGAGGCAGCGCACAACGTATCCTTTTAATTTTACTGTTTTTCATATTTCTTTTTCTTGTTTATTATTATTCTTTTGCTGTTTTCCAGTTTTACTTTAGTATTTATTTTTCAGGGACAAATAAACGAAGCAGTTCAAATGATAGTGCACAACTTTCAACTCCACGCACCGTTGGTTAAAAAGGGAGTTTCCTTAACTTTCATTTTTTTCATTGAGGACAATGCTTATCTTAAGTTGGGGGTGGAAGATATACATTTCTTATTGCATATCATTAAACTGCTTGGTGTCATTTTTGTTTGTTTTTAGCATGCTTGGTGTTTGCCTTAGAGTTAATTTACATGTCAATGATATAAACTTAATTGAGATAACATATAGCATTTAGAAGAAGTTAAATCTTGCTTCAGTTTGAAATTAATTTAAGCATCAATCTTCATTTGGTTAGAGACTCTAGTTTGTGGTAAGATTGTATGATTAGTCTATAACATCTAGAGAAATTTTATGTGTGATTATTTTGTGAATATTTTGACGGTCTCAACAAGCTCTAGAACTTACTTGATAATCACTTGAGGCGAATTCCTAGAATGCACACTACTTAGGATATGATATAGGCCATTTTTGAACCGTTTGAGCCTTTCAAACCTACCATTGCTATATTTATCACTAGTCACTTATTTGAGCCTTTTTCTTGAAAAGAAAAATTGAGCCTTGTTTCTTTCGATAAACCATTTACTTACCTTTTTTAGCCTAAAAATATTTTTATCCTTACCTTTCTTTTAAAAGAACTTAGTTATACACATGTTGTGAGAATCACTTAAAAGGAGTAAGGGTGGAAATATGAAAAAAAAATATATCACTACCGCAACCCAAGTACATTAAAGGAGATAAGTTGGGGGTTGTGGAAAAGAAAAGAAAAAAAAATGAAAAAAAAGGTGAATGATTATGTGCCAAAATAAAAAAAAAATGAATTATGGCAAAGAAAGAAGAAAGAAAGAAAAGAAAAAAATGGTGATTTGTTCAAAGAAATGCTCAAAAAATGGTTGAAAGAGTTAGGTGTTGAAGTAAGGTTATCCAATGCTTAAAGAGCTGTGTTCAAAACTACGAGATTAAGTTCTTTTACTTGTGAATTCTTCCCATTCTTTCTTAGCCTTTACCTTAGCCGAACGTTACAAGCTTATTAAATACCTATTGATCCAATGTAGTGTGATTTTTCTACAATAGTGGAGAGTGATTTGAAAAGTGAGCTTATAGAGCTTGTTTTTGTGACTGATGTCACGCAATTTATTATGTTTTTAGAGGCCAAGACTTGTATTCATGAATGTTATGCATAAAATCATCCTGGTGTTTGGATTAATGGTTTGTGGTAAGATGGATGTTAAGAGTCAATAACGATTTTAAGATTGGTGTTTGGATTACTTTTGGACTTAGGTGAAATTTAATGATTCTATGTGTCGTATGTTATGTGCAATTTTTGAGACAAAAAGTGAATTACTCTTGGTTCAATGCTAGCATTGCTTTACTTTGTTTTTAACTCCTACCATAGAATTCATCTCTTATTTTCGCTTCTATTGCTAGGGACTAGCAATAAGCTAGTTGGGGGTTGTGATGAGAGTCATAAAATGCATCTTAACAGTACTTAACTGTTATCACTTTAGGGTTGATCTAGGTTTTAATTGCACTTTTATACATTAACAACTCTAAAGTATCATTCTTGGATCATTGATCTATTTTGGTGCATTTTCAGGTACTTTAAGCTCAAAAGAGGAGGAAAAGTTATCATTGCTTGAAGCACAAAGACTCGAGGCATACTGGAGTGAAGGAATGCTTCCGAAAGGACAAGATGGAGGGCTTAAAAGAGCAACAACTGCTGCCTGCACTGGAAAGAGTTTCACTAAATTGCGAGAATTTCCCGTACAAATCAATCATCTTTGAAAATTAATCTGTATTGATACAAGAAGAACCAGAAGATGAGCCATATATGCTTAGAAAGATCCGGAAGTCTATTTTCTGAAGAATTTTACGGTTCGTCAAAAGGATTTTTCTAGAGAAAGTTATGACAGTTTTAGTAGACAAAGGTCAGGCTGTGCGGGATTTCAGCGTGATTTTGGGCTTAAATCCCACATCCCACATCGGTTCGAAAACACATTTCTATATCCCACATCCCACATCGGATGGGAAACACATTGCACTCTTGGTATTTGCCTATATAAGACCCACTCCACTTTAGCTTTGGAAATCAATCGGAGATGAATCCAGAGGGCCTTTAGGAGGAACCCGAAGTTTAAAGTTTGAAGGTCGGGAGAGATGATCGTCGGGAGGCCGGAGGCAACTCGAGGACGCATGAGCCCCATGACCGGCTAGTCTCAAAGCAAGGCGAAGGGATGAATCCCTAGGTGTAGTTGTTCTTATTTTTCCTTTATTTGATTCGGTTGTAGTTGGAATTATTTTCGTTAAATATTGTTATGTTTTATTCTTTAATTTAATTAGTAGATTTATTATAACTCCGGTGGTTGCATGCTTCTTTTCCATATAAGTTCAGTCAGGCTTTTCTTATGTGTACCTGTTTGGGTGTGATTGAGTCTGGTAGATCTCTTTTATAGATTTGTCCATTGCTGCGGTATCGTCGTTTAGATATATCGTCGTCTCTTGATAATTTATAAGTTAGGTCATGTGTGCTTGAAAGTAAAGAAGATTTAATAACAATTACATTAGGATTTATAAATGCGCTTTAATTGAATATTTTCCGATTGCCTGTTTGGGATGTGAAACTTGCAATCGAGATAAAAACAACTGAATCAAGTTAGGATTAGAGCAACGAACCTAGGGAGCATTTCCGGAACCTTGTCATTTTTATTTTAAACTTATTTACATAATTACCCTTTTTCTCAAACAACTCAGATTCTTTTAATCTTTTATCGTTTGTGTTGAGGTTTACACCTTCTGTTGTACTTAACTTGTTTCCCTGTGGAATCGACACCCCAAAACTATACTACAATAACCGCATTATGTTTTGGGCGTAATCAAGGAGAGAAAGGAAAGTTCCTCAGTCAACCTATGCCCAACCCGAAGGAACAATTTGCAGTGGGAAATTCATCGACTCCTATGCAAGGACAGGAACAAGTGCAGTTGATTGCCACATTGAGGTCTAGGAGACATGTGGACAATCAAGTGGAAGAAAACCCTACTATGCAGCAAGGTCAAGAAAGTGGCAACAAGGAGAAGAGAGATGCTAAATCATCTACAGCCACACCTACTATTAAGGATCTTTCTGGGTCATTTGTACCTAAAGCGCCTTACTCTGAGAGATTACAAGCGCCCAAGAAAGAAGGGCAATCTGAGGACATTGTGGAGGTATACTTTGCTCAGTTTGTAGAGGATTTGGATTTAGATAAGCTACATGAGCAAGCAAATGCTCTCTTGGAGTCTACTCCTCGGGAAAGCAGTAAGACGGAGGAGATTGTATGTGAATCAAGCATTAAGGACCCCCTGGAGTTGGAGAGGATTTGGATTTAGATAAGTTGCTTGAGCAAGAAAATGCTACTTTAGAGTCTGCTCCTCAGAAGAGCAGTGAGACGGAGGAGACCACAGCACCTGAACCCCCCAAGAAGGAACTTAAGCCTTTACTAGACAATCTTAAGTATAAGTTCCTAGGTCCAGCAGATTCTTTGCCTGTGATTATAGCTTTAGATTTGGTTGAGGCTCAAGAAGATAAGTTATTGGACATTTTAAGAGAGCACAAGGAAGCTACTGGCTGGACTATTGAGGATGTCAAGGGAATCAGCCCCTCAGTGGTGATGCACAAGATACATTTGGAGGAGAATGCCACACCATCGAGGGAGCCACGAAGAAGGCTCAACCCAGCTATGCAAGAGGTTGTGAGGACTAAAGTGATAAAGCAGGTGGATGCAGGGATCATTTATCCAATCTCTGATAGCAAGTGGGTGAGCTCGATTCATGTCGTGCTCAAGCGGGCTGGATTGATGGTAGTGAAGCATAAGGACGACGAGTTGGTGCCAACTCGTGTTCAGTCAGGATGGAGAGTGTGTCTAGACTACCATAAGTTGAAAGCTGCCACAAGGAAGGATCATTTTACACTCCCATTTATTGATCAGATGGTGGAGCACTTAGCTGGGCACGATTACTAATGTTGGGTCTGGCTGAAGACGTTAAACTTAGCGCTCATGGGAAGCACCCCACAGCATATCCTTTCTGTTTGTTTATTATTTTACATATTTCTTGTTACTGTTTATTTCTAGTGTTTCTTTTGTTTTCCAGTCTTTATTTTTTTAGGGACAACGCGTACTTCAGTTCAAGTTTTGGGGTATGCTATGAGCCATACCAGTCCAGATAGTCCTCTATATCCCAGGTCAACTCTTTCCATATTATTCACACATTGGGGTCAATGTGTTATTTAAGTTTGTGGGTATGGGAGACACATTACACACACTTTGTTCTAATTTGTTGTTGTTTTTCTTCATTTAAAAAAATGAAAAAGAAAGAAGGTAAATGCATGCTCATGTTATTTTGAAATTTTAGTTGTTCTAAACAAATACTGTGATGTGATGTCATTGGTGAGCTTAAAATTGTGAACACATGATTTGATGATAGTGTTTTAAAACTTTGTTACTTACTTTAGGCATTTGAGAATTCACAGGTTTGACCTAATCTGACACGAACACATTAGCACAAAATTGTGTGAGGTATGATATGTGATTTCAATGTGTATGTTTCCTTGACTTAACTGAAACTGGATGACTTGTTAGATAAACACTTGGGCATAGAAAAGCATAAAATAAAAAGAAAAAAAAACAAATAATACTACTAATATTTATAATGATCATCATCAATAAACTTTCTACTGAGTAACTGGACCTCTTACCTCCATAAACAGTGAGTGTTCACGTCAAAATGTGGGAATTTTATTCATAATGATCATTTCAAAACTTTCCACTGAGTAACTGGACCTCTTGCCTCAGTAAGTAGTGAGTGTTCACGTCAAAAGGTGGGAATTTTGCTTGGTAGCATTAAGGCTAGTTTAGTTTCGTAGCGTTTTTTACTCGAGTTAGTAAGTCCTTAGGGGTGTCTTTACACCTAATGCCCTACAACCATCTGGTTTGGGAGTCATTGACTCAACACTCGATACATGGGTCAATTAGAAAGCTTAAGGGAACTAAATATTGCAGAGCCTTATAAAAAAAATAAGTAGAATAAAACTATGCCATCGTTGTTCATTCTAATGAGAAATTCTATGAATCTTGAGACATGAAGACATTGTACATTGAAGTTATTTGGAAACCTCATCTGTATATACTAATTCACTTTACTCTGATTCAAGTTTGTGATGTCTTAGCCTGCCTCTTGTAAGAAATTAGGTTCTAAAATTGCTATTCATTGCGAAGATGGGTTATATCTTTTTAAGCTTGCTTATGAATGAATATCATGGTTTTGAGTGCTCCTTAAATTTTTGTATACCATGAGTGAAGAACTTATCTTTATGTTCTTTGTTTTTCATTTAGTTTTTTATTTTGTTTTGCTAAGGGACTAGCAAAATGTAAGTTTGGGGGTATTTGATGAGTGCCAAATACTGCATATTTTTGCCCCTTAATTTACATTTGTTAGCTTATAAATTTGTTACTTTGAGTTGTTTTCGTTGTTTTACAGGTTTACAAGCACTCGGAAATGAGTTTCACTAAAATTGCCAGAATTGTCTGTATAGATCAGTCTTTTTTGTGGATTTTACTGTATTGATTCAAGAAGAACTAGGAGATGTGCCATATACGCTTGAAAGATCCGGATGTCTATTTTCTGAGGAATTTTATGGCTCCTAAAAATGATTTTTCTAGAGAAAGTTATGGCAGTTCTAGTAGACAAAGGTCAGGCTGTGTGTGATTTCAACGTGGCAGATCAGTCATTTTTGTGGATTTTACTATATTGATTCAGGAAGAGCCAGGAGATGAGCCATATATGCTTGGAAAGATCCGGATGTCTATTTTCTGAGGAATTTAACAGCTAGTAAAAATGATTTTTCTAGAGAAAGTTATGGCAGTTTTAATAGACAAAGGTTAGGCAGTGCACCATGCTACGTTCGAGCGCACTCGGGCAGTATCCCACATTGAATTTGAAACACATTGCACTCTTGAGTTTCCCTATAAAAGTCCCACCTCACTGAAGCAATTGGTGTGCAATCCGGAGGACTTCTGCTAGCATTCTGGTGGATCTAGAAGGCTTTGCTACCACGAGAGGAAGTGCCGCCCAACAGCGAGTGAAATTTCTCCCAATGTATAGTCAGTTTTAATTTATTTCTTTGTTAGTTTTAAAGTTTAATTTTTAGAACTTTTATTGTGAACTTTAGTTTCATAATTATGATAGGCTAAAATCTTCATCTAAGGTTGAAGATGAAGCCTCACCATTGTTTGGCATAATATTTTCAAATTTGTTCACACAATTTTGATATTTTTAGTATAAATGTTTTGTTCAATTATTTGAGTAAAATCTTATGATTGATTGCTTTTAAATTGTTAAATTGGATATTCCTTGTGTTTCATCTGCCAGATACGGTGGATCATTCAAATTAGATTGGATATCTATTGTGATTTGTGAATTAAACGGATACATTGGATGGTTTTGGTTTAGTTTGGGTATTCGCCGTGATTTGTATAATGGTGGATTCATGGAATGATTTGATAAATTATTTTTATATAGAACATGAAGATATATGCTTTACTTTGGCGGGGTGGATTCAGAAAACCTCAGTGTTTTTATTATTTGTTTCAAATCAATTTAGTTTAAGTTTATATTTCTTTGCAAAAATACAATTCAAAATTCGGAACTAGGTTAAAATAGGTTTAGTTTAGATAAAAATATATTTTTACGACGCAATTCCCTGTGCTTTCGACCTCGCACTTGCACAACACTATATTACAAACGACTCATGCGCTTGCGAGTCTGGTGGAATCACATATTCCGTAAGTGACCGTTGAAACTTACTGAGGAGAAATCCCCTTTTAATATTGCACGGAATGGTGTCGGAAGAAGCTCGTATTCAGCGATCTTCTCTGGTGGTATCTAGCATCTCAGTAAGACAAGATGTAGCCAAGGCATTTTCATGCTTCGCGTGATATAGCCAAGATGTTGTTGTACTTAGTATGATATAGTCAAGGCTTTATCGTTCTTGGCGTGTTGTAGCAAGGATTTACTGCGCTTGGCATGATGTAGTGACAGCTTTGTTGTGCTTAGCGTGATGTAGCGAAGGCTTTGTCATGCTAGGCCTGATAAGGCTTTGTCCTGCTTAGCATGAAGTACCATGGCTTTTTCATGCTTAGCGTGATTTAGCCAAGCCTTTACTCTGCTTAGCGTGATGTAACCAAGGCTTTGTTGTGCTTGGCATGATATAGCCAAAGTTTCTCGGTGCTTGGTGTGAAGGCTTTGTTGAGCTTGGCATGATGTAGCCAAGGCTTTATCGGGCTTAGCGTGATGTAGCCAAGGTTGTGTCGTGCTTGGCGTGATATAGCCAAGGCTGTGTCGTGCTTGGCAGGATGTAGCCAAGGCTTTGTCGTGCTTGGTGTGATATAGTCAAGGCTTTGTTGTTCTTGGCGTGATGTTGCCATGGCTTTACTGTACCCGGCATGATGTAGCCAAGGATTTGTCGTGGTTCTAGTGATGTCACTAGGGTTATGTCATGCTTTGCGTGATGTAGTCAAGACGTTGTTGTTTTTGGGATGTTGTCGAGGATTTGATGTGCTTGGCATGAGGTAGCCAAGCCTTTGTCATGCTTGGAGTGACATAGCCGAGGCTTTTTGGTGCTTGGCGTGATGTAGCCAAGCTTTTACCGTGCTTGGCATGATGTAGCTATTGCTTTACTATGTGCTTGGCGTGATATAGCCAAGGCCTTGATGTGCTTGGAGTGATAGAGCTAAGGCTTTGTCGTGCATAGCGTGTTATAGCCAAGGCTTTGTTGTGCTTAGTGTGATGGAGCCAAGGTTGTTTCATGCTTGGCATACTGTAGCCAAGGCTTTACTATGCTAGGCGTGATGTAGCCAAGGCTTTGTCGTGTTTGGCGTGATGTAACCAAAACTTTGTCATGTTTGGTCTGATGTAGCCAAGTCTTTGCCATGCTTGGTGGTATGTTGCCAAGGCTTTATCGTGCTTGGTGTTATACAGCTAAGGCTTAGTTATGCGTGTCATCAAGTAGCCAAGGTTTTTCCATGCTTTGCGTGATGTTGTCGGGGTTTTGTTATAGTTGGCGTTATGTAGCCAAGGCTTTGTTGTGCTTGGCGTGATATAGCCAAGGTTTGCTATGCTTGGCGTGATGTAGTCAATGCTTTGATGTGCTTGGCGTGATGTAGCAAAGGGTTTGTTGTAGTTGGAGTGATGTAGCCAAGGCCTTGTTGTGCTTGGCATGAAGTAGCCAACGCTTTGTCATGCTTGGTATGATTTAGCCAAGGCTTTGTTGTGCTTGGCATGAAATAGTAAAGGCTTTGCTATGTTTGGTGTGATATAGCCAAGGCTTTGGCGTGCTTGGTGTGATGTAACCCAAGCTTTTTTGTGCTTAGCATGATGTTACCAATGTTTTTTCGTGCTTCGCGTGACGTAACCAAGGTTTTGCAGTGCTTGGCGTGATGTAGCCAAGGCTTTGCTATGTTGGGCATGATGCAGCTAAGGCTTTGTTGGGTTGGGCTTGATGCAACCAAGTCTTTGTCGTTCTTGGCATGATGTAGCCCCCACTTTGTTGTGCTTGGTATTATATAGCCAAGGCTTTGTTGTGCTTGGCATGATGTAGTCAAGGCTTTGTCGTCATTGGCGTGATAGAGCTAAGGCTTTGCCATGGTTGGTATGATGTAACCAAGGTGTTGGTGTTTGTCTAAGGTTTAAACATGGTTTGAAAAGGTTCTTCATTAGACCTTGGCGCCTCAGCGCATAGCATGCTAAAGAAGTGCAACATCAGGTCAGACCGCGGTGCACAGCATGGAGGAAGCCTGGAGGAGGTGTGCGCCGCGGCTCAGCCTCCCCCAAGCCGCGGCACCCAGAAAATGATGATTGTGTGCCCTGGCTTGAGCCGTGGCCTGCCCTGTTCTGGGCCGCGGCGCCAGGCACACTGAGATTAGTCTCTTCAGCCTTTTGAGAGGTGCGTGGATGCATGAACAAAACTCACAGGATCACTAAGGATTGATGAAGGGCTATGATTGAATGGTCCTCAAGATCTAAGGGTGGAGATTGACTTCAAAGATTGGCTCAAGAAGTGGTGCACTATATAAAGGGTCACCTAGCTTCAATCTCAACATAAGAATACAATTGTGAGACAACAAACACAAGTGATCATTATACAAGAGAATTCAAGTGCAAGTGTGAGAGTGCAAAGACACAAAACACAGAAGAGGCACTAGAACAGATCTCAAAAGAGAGGCTGGTTGTAAAGAGAGAGTAGCATAGATTGGGTAGAGGGCTTTGTAATGGTTCTTATCACTTTCTTTCTTCTCTTCTTTGGTTCTTCAAGAACTTGAGTTTCTTGAAAAGCGTTGCTGTATTTGTAAAGAACCATTGATTTAGTGCAGAGAGTTCAGAGGAACTCACAGGGACATAGGCTATTGCCAAACCTCGATAACAATTGTTGTATCCTTTCCTTTCTTTGATTTCTGTTTCTGTTTCCGATTCATCTTTACAAGTCATTCTAGACTTTGGTGTTTGGAAGATCACCACCTGGGCATCTCCAAGGTGATTTCCAACAGTGGTATCAGAGTCGGAGGAGCTTTGGACAGCGGCTATCGGACCTAGAACAGAAGGTATCGAAGTCAAGACTCCAAGAATCAAAGATCAACTTCTTGGGTGATTCAAGAACGGAGTAAAGATCAAGATCAGATCATGTTCTTGAGGGTGATTCAAGTATGGTATTGAGATCAATCTTCGATCGTGTTCTTGAGGTTTAGAAGAAGTTGGAAAGCAATTGTGGGTGCTGCATAAATCTGGGATTTTCTCCGCAAGATGGCTTCAAATTTCATTGTTGAGAAGTTTGATGGAAATGGAGACTTTTCCCTTTGGAAGCAGAAGATCAAGGTTGTTCTTATGCAACAGAAGGTGGACTTGGCTATTAGAGAAGATGATGCTTTTCCAGCAAGTATCATGGAGGACCAACGGATTGAGATGAAGAAGATAGCATACAGCACCATTTTCTTGCACATGTCGAATAGTGTCACAAGGAAGTGCGGAGACTCGGAAGATCCTGCTGTCATATGGAAGAAACTAGATGAGTTGTTTCTTACCAAAACTCTCCCTAATAAGTTTATCTTCTTAAAAGAATCTTTGTTTTTAAAATGGATCCTAACAAAGAGTTGCAAGATAATCTTGATGTGTTTAATAAGCTAGTTCAAGATTTGAATAGCTATAGTATAACATTCCCGGATGAACAATTGGCTATTATTTTGTTGAATTCTCTTCCTGATTGTTTTGGTAATTTGATTAATGAAATGAATATGGAAGAGATACTTTAACCAATGAGATTGTGATCAATGCCATAAGGGCTCATGATTTCAAACCCAAGATTAGGGTAGCATCAAGTGGAGAAGGGCTATTCGTTAGAGGAAGGCCAGCAACTCGGAATGGCAGTAGCATTCATGGCAACTACTGGGAGAAATCAAGAGGTAGAGGGTAGAGCCATGGGAGATCTCATTCCAAACCGAGATTTGGAGGAAAGAGATGCTTTTACTGCAACAAAGAGGGACATTTCAGGAAAGATTGCAAGAAGAAGATGTGGGATGAGAGAGGAAAAAGTCATACCAACAATGGAGAGGCTTCAGTTGCCAAAGGGGAATAGCAAGATAATATTCTTGTTGTGTGCTCAAATGTGAGCAGGAGGCAAGGCAGTGAGAAATAGATTCTGGGTGCACTTATCACATGTGCCCTCACAAGGATTAGTTCAAGAATTTCCAGGAAACCAATGATGGAAAAGTTTTCTTGGGGAATGACACTTCTTGCCAAGTGAGGGGGATAGAAGACATCCAGTTGAAGATGTTTGATGGAGTCACAAGGCTACTGCGGAATGTGAGATATCTTCCATATTTGAAGAGGAATTTGATCTCATTGGGGCAGCTGGATTTCATGGGGTATTTATACAAAGCAGAGGGAGGAAAGATCAAGGTGACCAAGGGATCTTTGATAGTAATCAAAGCAGCAATAAAAGATGGACTCTATGAGATGATCGGAGAGACAAAAATCAAGGATCAAGCAGCAAGCTTGATGTCTGAGATGGATAAGGTAGCCTTTTGGCACACTCGCTTAGGACATATGAGCAAAAAGGGCCTGCAAGTTCTCAGCAAGAATGGTCTACTTGGTGGTGACAAAGTAGAGAAATTGGATTTCTGTGAGTGTTACGTTCTTGGGAAGCAACACCGGGTTAGCTTCAACACCGGAGTGCACAAGTCTAAAGGCATTCTTAAGTACATTCATGCGGATCAGCAAGAACACCAACGCAGGGAGGTAACTTTTACTTTCTGTCTTTAATTAATGATTATTCAAGAAAGGTTTGGGTTTATTTGCTTAAAAATAAATCAGATGCTTTGAATAAATTTGCGGTGTGGAAAAAGTTGGTGGAGACTCAAACGAGTAGGGTAGTTAAGGCTTGACAAACCGATAATGGCTTAGAATTTTGCAATAAGGATGTTGATATATTATGTGAGTTAAATGGAATTTTAAGACATAAAACGGTTGTAAAAACACCTCAGCAAAATGGAGTTGCTGAGAGGATGAATAGAACCCTTATGGAAAAGGTTAGGTGCATGTTAATTGGGTCCGGTTTACCAAAATATTTTTGGGGGCAAGCTGTGTCTACTATTGCATAGTTGGTAAATACATCACCCTCTAGAGCTTTAGAGCTCAAGACTCCCATGGAAATGTGGAGTGGGAAACCCCCTGAGTTGAGCAACCTTAGGACTTTTGGGTGTGCTACATTTGCACATCAAAAGGATGATAAGCTTAACCCAAGGTCTAGAAAATGTGATTTCTAGGGTATGGTGATGGAGTTAAGGGGTATAGGTTGTGGTCCTTAGAACCAAAAAGAATTAAACTCATAATAAGTAGGGACGTTATTTTTAATGAATTGTTATTTCCCTATTTGGAGAAAACTAACCCTGCAGGGGCTAGTGAGCAAACCAGTCCAGAATTTGTGGAGCATTGCATCAAGGAGAATTCAGTTAAGGTAGAGCAAGGAAGGTAAGAGGGTTCGGACCAGGTAGAGCCCATTAATGAAGGCCATGCTCAAGATACTCAAGAGGAGGCTGAACTAGAAGAGGTTGATGCAGCAAGTCAGAATGACTACCAGCTCACAAGGGATTAGGAAAGGAGGGTGGTCAGACCACTTGTTAGATATGGTTTGCAGATGATAATATAGTAGCTCCTTGGACAGAAGGAGGGATGGTTGAACCAAAAACTTACATGGAAGCCATGGAATGTAAGGATTCGTCAAAGTGGCAGCTAGCTATGGAGGAAGAAATGGATTCTTTAAGGAAGAATAACTCTTGGGAATTGGTGCCCAAACCAGAAAAACAGAGAGTTGTGGATTGTAGGTGGATCTACAAGATCAAAGAAGGGAACACTCCAAGGGATGAAGTCTGGTATAAAGCTAGGCTGGTGGCGAAGGGGTTCACACAAAGAGAAGGCATAGATTTCATCGAAATATTCTCATCGGTTGTGAAGTACAAGACGATACGGATAGTATTGGCAATGGTGGTCCAATTTGATTGGGAAATCGAGCAAATTGATGTGAAGACAGCGTTCTTACATGGAGGGCTTGATGAGACCATCTATATGAGGCAACTTGAAGGCTTTGAGGAAGGAAGACAGGGAGAGTTGGTGTGCAAATTGAAGAAATCTCTCTATGGCCTGAAGCAATCACCTCGGCAATGGAATAAGAGGTTTGATTCCTTTGTAACTAGCTTGTGTTTCATGAGCTGTTATGATTCGTGCTTATACTACAAGGGGCACAAGGTGGAGGAAGTGGTGATCATCCTCATCTATGTCGATGATATGCTATTGGTTGGGAACACCAGGGAGAGGATAGAAGAATTGAACTCTCAACTCGGTTCAGAGTTTGAGATGAAGGATCTTGGCCATGCACAAAAGATCCTTGGGATGAATATAATCCAAGAAAGGGAGAGAAATAGATTGAAGATTTCTCAGACTTCCTACATAGAGAAGATGATATCTAAGTTCTCTATGGAAGATAGTGAACTAGTGAAGGTTCCCCTTGCTGGTCATTTCAAGTTCTCCAACGATCAATGTCCGAGATCGGAGGCAGAGAAGAAGGAAATGGAAAAGGTCCCTTACTCTAGTGCGGTTGGTTCAGTTATGTTCACCATGGTACATAGTGGCAACGGAAGCCATTAAGGAGGCTATGTGGTGCAAAGGGTTGTTGGAAGAGTTGTAGGTCTTGAAAGAGCAGGTGGTAGTGTATTCGGATAGCCAAAGTGCGTTGCACTTGTGTAAGAATCCGATGTTCCATGAGAGGACAAAGCACATGGATGTTCGGTATCATTTCTTTTGGGAAAATGTTACGGAAGGATGCATTCATGTGGACAAGGTAGCCACGGAGGAAAATCCTGCAGATTTAGGCACCAAGGTTCTACCTCTAATTAAGTTCAATCATTGCTTTGGACTACTTAGGATTGGAGTCAGTTGATATGATGACTCAAGATGAGTTTAGATCCTGATTTCTCTACATAATGGGTTTGGGTTTAAGGTTTAAACGTGGTTTGAAAAGGTTCTTCATTAGACCTTGGCGCCTTAGCACACAAAGTATGCGCCTCAGCGCACAGCATGCCAAAGGAGTGCAGCAACAGATCAGGTTGCGGCTCACAGCATGGAGGAAGCCTAGAGGAGGTGTGTGCCACGGCTCAACCTTCCCCAGGCCGCGGCGCCCAGAACATGATGCTTGTGTGCCCTGGCTTGAGCAGCAGCCTGCCCTGTTCTGGGCTGTGGTGCCAGGCACACTGAGACTAGTTTCAGCCTTTTGAGAGGTGCGTGTATGCATGAACAAAACGCACAGGATCACTAAGGATTGATAAAGGGCTATGATTGAACGGTCCTCAAGATCTAAGGGTGGAGATTGACTTCAAAGATTGGCTCAAGAAGTGGTGCACTATATAAAGGGTCACCTAGCTTCAATCTCAACACAAGAATATAATTGTGAGACAACAAACACAAGTGATCATCATACAAGAGAATTCAAGTGCAAGTGTGAGAATGCAAAGACACAAAACATAGGAGAGGCACTAGAATAGATCTCAAAAGAGAGGCTGGTTGTAAAGAGATAGTAGCATAGTGATGAGAGCCATAAAATGCGTCTCCACAGTGCTTAATTGTTAGCATTTTAGGGTTGATCTCGGTCTTAATTGCACTTTTATACATTAGTAACTCTAAAGTGATATTCTTGGATCATTGACTTATTTCGGTGCATTTTCAGGTACTTTGAGTCCAAAAAAGAAGGAAAAGCTATCATTGTTCGAAAGCACAAAGACTCAATGAATATTGAAGTGAAGAAAGCCCGAAAAGAGGAAGAAGACTTTCAGCTAGCGCCTAGGCTTGGACCAGTGAGGGCCCTAGCCGCCCAAAAACATGCACAAGCCACTTTTGCCTAGCGCCTAGGTTCCCAAAGAGGAGTGGTGCAGCACCCAGAAGCTCTCTCTCCCACCATCAAACAAAGCCTAGGCGCCCACTGAGGAGAGGTGCAGCGCGCACACGAAATTTCTTCTCCGAGCTATGAACTAATTAGGGTTTTTAATGATGTTCTAAACCCTAAAACACCCTTGGACCTTGTGTATTATAAATAGACCACTTA
Source organism: Bretschneidera sinensis (assembly GCA_023935145.1). Lineage (NCBI taxonomy): Eukaryota > Viridiplantae > Streptophyta > Magnoliopsida > Brassicales > Akaniaceae > Bretschneidera > Bretschneidera sinensis. The sequence goes on from CM043705.1 coordinate 2,332,920, forward strand.
GGGTTTTAGAATAACACATCTTTTTAAGAGGCTGGAGGCCAGGGAAAACTCCATCAAGCACGAGCCCCATGGCCAACTAATCTCCAAGCAAGGCGAAGGGGCGAAGGGATGAATCTCTAGGTGTAGTTGTTCTTATTTTCTATTCTTAATTCATTGTAGTTTGGATTTATTATCATTAAACATTGTTATGATTTACTTTTTAATCTAATTAGAAGATTTCCCCTTAATCCGGTGATTGCATCTTTCTCCCCCATATAAGTCTAGTCATGCTCTTCTTATGTGATGTTGTTGAGGTGTGATTGAGTTCGGTAGATTTCTCTTATAGATTTTTCCATTACTGAGGTATTGTCATTATGATATATTGTCGTTTCTTGAAAATCTATAAGTTAGGTCATGTGTGCTTGAAAGCAAAGAGTATTTCATAACAATTACATTAGGGTTTATATATGTGCTTTAATTGAATATTTGCCGATTGCTTGTTTGGGATGTGAAACTTGCAATCGAGATAAAAACAACTGAATCAAGATTAGAATAAGGCAACGAACCTAGGGAGGATTCCCGGACCCTTGTTGTTCTCTAGTATATTTACACAATTATTTCACACTACTTCAAACTCAGATTTTCTCGTTTAACTTTTATCGTTCGTTTTAAGGTTTGTACTTTCTCTTTTAGTTAGTTTGTCTCCCTATGGAATCGACACCCAAAAGCCGTGCTACAACTACCGCGTTATACTTTGGGCGTAATCACATAGATTGGGTAAAGAGCTTTGTAATAGTTCTTATCACTTTCTTTCTTCTCTTCTTTGGTTCTTCAAGAACTTGAGTTTCTTAGAGAGGGTTGTTGTATTTGTAAAGAACCATTGATTTAGTGCAGAGAGTTCAGAGGAACTCAAAGGGACGTAGGCTATTGCCGAACCTCTATAACAATTGTTATGTCATTTCCTTCTTTGATTTCTATTTCTATTTTCGATTCATCTTTACAAGTCATTCTAGACTTGGGTGTTTGGAAGGTCACCACCTGGGTATCTCCAAGATGATTTCCAACACAAGGCTTTGTAGTGTTTGGCGTGATGTAACCAAGGCTTTACTATGCTTGGCATGATGTAGCTAAGACTTTGTTGTGCTTAGTGTGATGAAGCCAAAGCTTTGTCGTACTTGGTGTGATGTAGCCAAGGCTTTGTTATGCTTGGCGTGTTGTAGCCAAGGCTTTCTTGTGCTTGGCCTAATGTAGATAAGGTGTTGTTGTGTTTGGCGTGATATAACCAAGGCTTTCTTGTGCTTGGTGTGATGTAGCCAAGGCTTTGTCGAGCTTGGCGTGATATAGCTAAGGCTTTGTTGTGCTTGGTATTATGTAGCCAAGGCTCTGTTGTGCTTGGTGTGAAGTAGCCAACGCTTTGTCGTCCTTAGCGTGATAGAGCTTAGGCTTACTCGTGCTTGGCGTCATGTAGCCAAGGCTTTGTTGTGCTTGGCATGATGTAGAGAAGACTTACAATGGTTAGTGTGACGTAGAAAAAGGCTTTACAAAAGAACACCGAGGCACCCAGGGGCTCTAAAAGAAGTTTTAAGAGGAGAAATGAAGAATGAGATGCCAAGACCCCAAACCTCTCCTTTCTTATATAATAAAATGGACGACACAGATCATCTTCAATCAGCGGTCACGATCGTGACCCTTGCACTCCCTCATAAAGTACAAAAGACAAAAAGTCTCATAAAGAAACCTTTGAAACTCTCCTTAAGAAAAAATTAAGAGATAGATGCTAACCACGCCAAGTGGACCTCCCATGCCTAGTAGGCCTCCTACATCAAGCCAGCCTATTGGCCCCATAAGTCTATCAGGTTCAAAATTTACAAAGTTAATGATCTTGGTACCTCTTATCAAAAATAGCGTAATAAATGCACTCCGAGAAGACCTTGAGTTCTAAGATTCCATCACCTAAGTAACCGAGCCCAGAGCCCCAAGCTCTTCAAGGTATCGGTACTTCAAAAGCAAAATTGTCGAAACAAAAGCCCTGAGCACTTCACGGACTTGGTACCTTAAGATAAAAATTCTCAAGCCCAAAGCCCCGAGCTCTTCAAGGGCTCGTTACCTCAGAGCCAAAATTGCGGAACCTAGATACTCAAGCTCTTCAAGGGCTTGACATCTCAAACAAAATTTTTGACCCCAGAGCCCCAAGCTCTTTAAGGGCTCAATACCTCAGAAGCAAAAATTACTGAGCCTAGAGCCCTGAGCTTTTCAAGGGCTAAGTACCTTTAAGACCAAATGGTCGAGCCCAGAGCCTCGAGATCTTCAAGGGCTCGGTACCTTAGTGGCCAAAAGTCTGAGCTCCGAGCTCTTCAAGGGCTCAATACCTTAGAGGCCAAAAGGCCGAGCCCAAAGCTCTGAGCTCTTCAAGGGCTCGAAACCATAGAGGCCAAATGGCCGAGCCCAGAGCCTAGAGCCCTAAGCTCTTCAAGGGCTTGGTACCCTGGAGGTCAAATGGTCAAGCCCAGAGCCCGAGCTCTTCAAGAGCTTGATACCTTGGAGTCCAAATGGTTGAGTGAGCCCCGAGCTCTTTAAAGGCTCAATACCTTAGACATAGAAAGGTCTAGTCTAGAACCCCTGCTTGCATGTATACTAAGAAATACTTCTTTAACTACAGAATTGCACTCAAAGAAGTGGGGGCACATGATGTAAGGGAAAATTCCTCAACCAATGACATGACGATACATAGCAACTTAATAAAACAAGACAAAGTAATCTGTCAAACAGTTACACGAGGCAAAGGGTAAAACGGTAATCTCACACCAAAACCCTAATTCTACTATGACAATCTAGCTTATGAAAACCTTAATCCTATCATAACAATCCAGCCTATGGGAACCCTTATCCTATTATGACACTCAGCAGGGGTGGAGCCATGAATTTTTTTTAGAAAGCAGGCAAGTATATATATATATATATATATATATATATATATATATATATATTCTTGTGTGGATAGAGAAAAGATTATAAAAAAAGCAATTTGAAAGTAACATTAAGAAAAAAAAATTCAATATCTTGGAAGTTTTTTTTTTTTTTTTCATTCATTGTTTATGCTAAAATTCATAGTAAGAGTACAAAATAATATGATAACAAGAAAATATACATGAAGAATAAAACAAGAGATTTAAAGATCTTTTTAAAAAGAAAAAGAAAGTTGAGCAAGGTTACATTTCATGTATATTGTAAAATTATTGATAGCCCAACAATTATGGTTCTCGAAAATGAAAAATGACCTTAAAAACCAGCACGATACTAACAAAAAAATTATTAATTTTTCTCAATAATGTGTTTGTATCCTAATCCAGAATCTCTTAGGTATTTGTTTTCAGTTCCTTTCAATATCTCTAACAGTATGTTTGGTAATACAAAATTAAGTTTGGAATTGGAATTGCGGTGAAATTATGATTTTTTTCAACATTTTTACCGTTTAAAAAACTATGAAACCACTTCAATTTTAATTCCAAGCTTCAAATCCAAACTATCAAAGACAAGTAATATAAAATTAGGTTTGGAATTGGAAGTGCGGTGAAATTATGATTTTTTTAAACATTTTTACCATTGAAAAAAACTATGAAACCACTTCAATTTCAATTCCAAGCTTCAAATCTAAACTATCAAAGACAACATAAAATTGGTAAATATTTTAAATATTTTGAAAGAGAATGAAGGGACACTTGATTCCACACTTTACAAAGATTTGCTATTATGTTATTAATCCATTTAGTACCAATAAAACAAACCAATTATATGCTTCAATATAGGAAAAGAAATAAAAAGAACGATACAATTTATGTAATAATTTAACTTTGATAGGATACTTGAATTTTTATTATAGCTAATGCTTTATCATATAAAAATTGTTGTTTCTATCTTATGAGTATAAAAGATTTTTTGAGGGGGCCACAAGTAAGAAATGAAGACCATATTTTGATTGTCTCACATACAAATATAGAAGCTTTGAGAATTTTGGGGTGGCAAACGACTCCCCATCAATTAAGGTGGCTCTGCCCCTAACACTCAGCATTAATCACTTTTTTAATTAGACTCTATTCCAAATCTCTATATAAAAGAGACTCTCATTATCACAGGTACACAATTTTCACAATCTAGAATCCTCTAGCCTGCTTGCTCTCTATACTCTCCAACAGATCACTAACTTAAGCATTGAAAAGTTTTTACGGAGGTACAACCTCTTCGATCCTCTAACAACTTTTTAGGATTTTTTCTGTCTCTGTGTGTGCAAGAACCGCATCGCATCCATCAGTTCGTCTGACATATTTTCGACATCGACACTCTCTTTTGTTAAGTTTCCCGTTAGTCCTCTGTTTAGATTTTGGTCAAACATGAATCACCCTCAGCAAAGTAATTTAAAACCCGAAAGTATCTTTCTTCTTTTTTTTATCTTCTTCTTCCTACTCCTTATCTCTACATGCAACAATAGAACAAAATGCTTTCACGCTATAATAACAAAAATCAATATTCTCAATCTCCATTATCAAAACCGAATCAAACACATGCATTACCAAAAATGGGGGCTCATCAGGAAACAAAATGAAATAAGTTAATCACATGCTCAAAATTCAATTAACATCTAAAACGAAACCCAAGCATAGATTCAAACAGTACTGAATTGGTGAACCTGATCTGAATTGATTTATGCATCAAATCCAAAGGTTGCATTTAAATCGGAAGCAAAAACCCATAACCTAATAAGAAGGCAAAATCGTCATCATTTAATCAAAGATATAGTGTGAATTCAGGGCTGAGTTGACATAGATCCATTCACAGCTCTATCCTTATTTATTTCCTCTCAAATTCCTCTACCATTATAAACCCGTGATGGGCGACCCTGGTACCCTCGTGGCATAATATTTTCTTATCTCGTCTGTTTATTGTCAATTTTATTTTTTTCTTTTGGTTCATTTGATATTGGGATTTTCCTTTGAGAGATTTGGTTTTAAAATTGACTGTAAAGAGAAATATATGCTTTGTTTTGTTTTGTGATTTTGGCCCGCGAAGTGCTTAACCAGATCTGGTTTACCAACCATGTGCCAGATCTGTTTTGGGGAGAATAGGGAAGAGGGGAAATAAGAAAAAGTTGAAATGAGGAAAAAAAATAAGAAGAATGTTTTTTGAATAAGGATATTTTAATATTTTCATCATTTCTGTTGAGGGTGATTATGATTAAAAAAAAGTTGTCATTTCTCAATAAATAGGTAGCAAATGTAATGGACCCCTAATCTTAGGGCGTCTTTGTAATTTTTATTTTTAAATTACAAAAAAAAAAAAAAAAACCTATCTACATATGCAGTGGATCTGTAGATGCACGCAAAGCACTACTACAAAGACGTTACAGATTCATAAGTCAACACTGTTTCAAAATGTATGAATAATACACAAAACCGATGCCATGTATACATATGACACAAATTACATAAATATTTTACTCATCAATTTTGATGCAAATTGCAGGGTCCACATGCAATTTTTTTTCATTTTTCATGTGGTCGACAGGCATAATAAGTGTACATTTCAAATGTGCAACTATCTTTGTCGGACACAAAAATGCATTATGAAAAGAAATAGGAAGAAGTAAACCTACGATAAGCATATGCTTATCGCGGAAGTTCTCTAGGAGTATAAAATTCCAGTTCACCATATGCTACATTTATATATACTCGCAAGAAACTCCTTTTCTATAGCTATATGCAACTGTGTAAAGAAGGAACTAACTTTATACCCTTCTGGCCTCTTGAATACCATTTTCTAACCCCACCCGCCCCCCCCCCCCCAAAAAAAAAAAAACCCTGCAGTAACTCTCCTCCAATTGTCTTTAAAGGTCTTCTTTTCACTCGGCCCATACAAACCCCTTCTTTCAAGGTTATTTCATGTTCTCTCCACAAATTTAGACAACCAAAAGGCAGATTGATGGGAAAACAACCTTTATTGGAGGGGGGAGTAATGCCAAGGACAATAAAGGCAATGGCAAATTCAGTGGAAAGATCAACCATGGAACTGTGTAAGAAGGAAATAACTTTATACCCTAGTGGCCTCTTGAGTACCATTTTCTAACCACCCCCCTCCCACATCCCTGCAGTAACTCTCCTCTAATGTCTTTAAAGGTCTTCTTTTCACTCGGCCCGTACAAACCCCTTCTTTCAAGGTTATTTCATGTTCTCTCCTCCACAAATTTAGACAACCAAAAGGCAGATTGATGGGAAAACAACCTTTATTGGAGGGGGGGAGTAATGCCAAGGACAGTAAAGGCAATGGCAAATTCAGTGGAAAGATCAATCATGGAACTCAGAATTTTTTAAAGCTCTACAGAAACTCAAATATAATGATTGTCATGCATCTCACCTAGATTCACAAAATATACGAACACTCTTAACCCATAACAGCTTCCTACAGAGACTACAACTTTCCTAAATCTTGATTGATAGAGAAGCTATATGACACATGCAATACTCCTACAAAAATCTACTTTCATCTATATATGTAAAAAAGCATAGTCAAGTTTGAAAATTAAACCACAAACTGAATAGATACCAAAGAATTGGCAGTTATGAAGTCAACCATAGCTAACAGTAGGATGGTTCAACACATCCAAGGTGGAAGGAAAAATACTGGTCCATCTGAAACATGTATTAAATTCCAAACCATGTTCACTCAAAATCCATTTAGAGCAAAAGAAAAATTTGGTCCATCCCCCTTTTTTACCAATTATACAAACAGTATAAATGATGAGAATATTGATGAGAAATTTACAATCTATGCTTAAACATTCAAGCATACACAAAAATTTACAAGGGAAATTTAATGCATGACTAGAAGAGCAAAGAAAAAAAGGGTCCGTAATGTTTCATATAAATACTTAAACAAACAAACATAAAGGCCAAAGCCAGCTAATTGTTAGGAAGGCAAAGTTTTTTCGTGATCAAATGTACAATAGTGTGAGAAAAATATAAGCTAAATTGTGAGGAATGAGAACCAAGATTAACTAATTTCATTTCCAAAAGGCCAATGAGGCCTTGGCTCAATGGTTAAGGCTAAGGCCTTGGGTCCTAAAGGTCCAGATTGGAGTGGTGTGTGCGTGTGTTTTACCAATCAAAAAAATTTTCATTTTCAAAAGCAGAAATCCAATTCATCAAGCAAAAAATAACAAGCCTTTATTCATGAGGATTTTACTGCTTGCTGACCTATGAGCCAATCAATTCATTGAATCCTGTTTTGATAACAAAACACACTTGAGAGTTGGGACATCACTTAACTTATTTCCTAAGAAAGTCCCTCCATGGAAATTTTTCTTGAAAACCAGATAACAAATACAAACAATATTAAAATATATTACATTGAAAAATTTGCCTGAAGATACAAAGTTTATCAAACTAATGCTGCATTGCAATTTCCAATTTTCCAGATATTTTTCATATGTAATTTCGTAACTGGTTTTAAGCATAAATCAGAATTCAGAAATAGCATGAATCAATATTTCTCATGTAATGGTTCAACTAATGCAAGCAACATTCGGAGGATGAGAACTCTCTTTTATTATAAGTGAATTGTATTAAAAGAACGCACCAAGTGGGTGCAACCCATGTACAAGGACTATCTACAGGAAAAAAAAACTCCACAAAATCAACTATATCTACTTCATTTACAAGACAATTCCTTGACCTAAAAAATAAGGCTGTTGAGCCACATTTCCCTAATTACATCAATAGGTCCCTCTATGCTTTCAAAAGCTCTTTGATTCCTCTCCTTCCAAATTATCCAAAAGATAGAAAGGAGGATCATAGAGTAAGCTTTCTTGAGATTCTTAGAAACCCAAAACCCACTCCAAGCCCACACTTCATCTTGAATGGATCCAGCATAAACCCAATCAACCCCCAAAACCTTATAAGCCATCATTCCACAAGGCTCTAGCCAAGGAACACTCCATCAAAAGATGAAACACGGACTCAACACATCCTTTGCAAATGAAACACCGAATCACCAACACTCTCCCCCTCCTTAGCAAATTATCTTAAGTGAGAATCTTTTCCCAAGAGGCTTCCCAACCAAAGAAACTCACTTTCCTCGGGATACCAGAGCACCAAATTGTTTTCCAAGGGAAGTTGGAGGAACCATCCGCATGAGCCCGGCCACAAGGAACTTATAGAAAAATTTCACCTCAAAACCTTTACCCTGGCTATCCCTCCAACTCATCGTATCCTCTTTAGATAAATCCATCTTATAACTATACAAAGATTCCTAAAAATTTGCACTATCACAATGTCCTAATCATGAACATTTCGAATTAGAGGCACATCCCACGAAATAGCACCATTAATCACTGAAATACAAGAAGAAATAAGAGCATCTATATCCCTCAAAATTGCAAAAATCTTCGAGAACCGATCTTTAAGAGACGTGTTCCAGAACCACGTATCATGTCAAAGCTGGGTTCTCCTCCTATCACCTACTTTCACTGAAAGATATGGACCCAAGGCTTCCCATCCATTACGTATCCATTTCCACACTCCTACACCATAAGCCTCCCTCCCTTTCTTAGACATTCACCCACAAGAATCCATCCCAAACTTAGCTTCCACCACCATCCTCAAAAATTGATCGCTCTCCACAAGAAATCTTCATAACCATTTCCCCAGAGTGATTTATTAAACAAGGTAGGGGACTTTATGCCAAGGCCCCCCTCTATCCAGCGGTTTCTTAACCACTCCCCATCTCACCAAGTGATATTTGTGCTCCTCTCCTATATTGCCCCAAAGAAATCTCTTTTAAATATCCTCCAATCTCTTAGCCACAACACTCGGGATAGGAAATAAAGACAAAAAATAGATAGGAAGGGTAGAGAGGTGCTTTTAATGATAGTGAGCCTTCTTCCTTTAGAGAGCAATAGGTTCTTCCACTCGACTAACCGCTTTTCAAACCTCTCCACAATGGCGTTGCACACACGTAAATCTTTAAATTTAGTGCCAAGCAGGAGGCCAAGAAAGTAAACGGAAATGTCCCCACATTGCACCCCAACAAGCTGGCAAGAAAAAAACCATTAATATTCACACCGAGAGGGATCAAATCACTCTTACTAAGATTGACCTTGAATCCCGAGATCAACTCAAAACAAAGAACACACCAAAGAAGCAAGATTTGAGAATCTTCCGCCCCACAAAAAAAAAATAATAATTGTATCATCGACAAAGAGGAATTCTCCCCACCTTAAAGTCACTCAAAAGCCCCCCACTACCCCTCTACCGCCTTCACTAACATTTTTCTCAAAGCCTCCATAACCAAAGCGAACAAAAAATGAGATAGTGGGTCCCCTTGTCTCAAACCCTGTGAGGCTTTAAAGTATCCGGATGGACATCCATTAATCAAGATCGAAAAAGAAGTTGAAGAACTGCACTTGTAGATCCACTTCCACCACTTGTCCCCAAATCCCATCCTCTTCAAAAGGTAAATCACAAAGCTTTAACTCACATGATCAAAGGCCTTTTCCACGTCAAGCTTGAAAATCACCCCTTCCCCTCCTTTATGCGGAAATCCACCACTTCGTTAGCAATCAAGAAGGCATCCAAAATTTGCCTTCCTTCCACAAAAGCATTTTGGAAAGTGCTCACCACTTTAGAGATCACTTTTTTTAATCTACAAGTGAGGACATTACAAAGGAGCTTATAAATGCACCCCACAAGGTTAATACGCCGAAAATCTTTGATATTTGAAGCACCCACTTTCTTCGGAATAAAGACAATAAAGGTAGCATTGAGAGTATCCACAAACTCACCCGAAAGACAGAACTCCTCAAAGAGTCGAAGAATATCCTCTTTAAGGACATCCAAACTGTGTTTAAGGAAAGCCATTGAAAAACCATCGGGACTCGAGGCTTTGTACCCATCACACTCCTTAAGAGCACAAAAAATCTCTTCATCAAAAAAGCGCTCAATCCAGTTTGCCTCTCTATAGTCGATATTAGAGAACTCCAAACCATCTAAATTTGGCCTATTGACACAAGTCTCCTTGTAGAGAGACTTATGGAACGGGCAAATAACCTCTTTCATACTCTCCTCCTCCGCAAACAACGAATCATCTATCTCAATGGAGTCAATAAAGTTGTCTCTCCTATGGTCATTTGTCATCCGATGAAAGAATTTAGTGCTCCTATCACCCTCCCATTCCAAATTTCTCTAGATTTCTATCTCCACAAAATTTCTTTCTAAGCAATAAGCTTGGAAAACTCCTTCTTAACCCACACCTTCCTTTTTCTCTCCTCCCCCAAGAGACCTGTAGAAATCTCCTTCTCATCAAGACCATTTATCTCGCCCATCAAAGCATTAATTGAGGAATTGACAACCAAGAGACTGTTTGTTCCATTTTTTCAATTCCATTTTAAGAGTTTTCAATTTTGAAGACACCACGAAACTAGTGAAACCCCTCACATTACAACCTTCCCACCAACCTTTGATAAAATCCTAAAAACCTTCCATCTTGAGCCACATGTTTTCAAAATAGAACGGATTCAAACCCCCAACTTCAAGCTCAATAGGATGGTGGTCTGATGTGGGCCGCAACAAGAGCTTCTGAATGAGGCTGGGAAAAAGAGCTTCCCAACAATCGGTAAAAAGAAACCGATCAATTCTAGAGAACGAGGGAGATTCCCTAAAACTCGACCAAGTGAAAGACCCTCGTGACAAAGGAAAAGCAATAAGATCCTGGCAACTCTCTCACAGAGCTATCCTCAAACAAACACCCAGTTCTCCCATGGGGATAAAGGACAGCATTGAAGTCCCCTACCATCACCGATAGAAGATTCCATCGGCTCCTAAACTCTGCAATCTCGCCCCAAAAAAGACCCCTTTGATTGTTTAGCACCGGACTATAAACACCCGTCAATAGCCACACACCAACCGAAATAAACCCCTTTAGAGCACAAGACACCAAGAAGAGCCCCACATTAAAGTCAACCAAGTCCACCACCTTTTTGTTCCATATGAAAACAATACCCGCTTAAGCACCTACCGCCGACAACGCTTTCCACCCACACGACCTAATACCCCATAAACTATGAATAACCACATCACCGATCGTCTCCATTTTAGTCTCTTGGAGACAAACCACATCCCCTTTCTATTCTCTAAATAAATACTTTACAACAACCCTTTTGTTCAAGCCATTCAACCACCTCACATTCCAAAAGATGATTTTCAACTTCATTGATCACCAAGACCAACCCTGTCCTCCTCTACCCCCAAAACCACACTAGAACTACCCCTCTCATAATTGACGTCAAACTCTAACATCTTGATCTCAATATTAACCACCCCTTTTGCTTTTTACTCATAGCTAACTGCCTACTTCTAGATTTTCCTTCTTCTAACCTAATTTTCTCTATTTCTTCGAACAATTTTATTGTTTGCTCTGCCACTCCAACAAGGGAAACCCTACCAACTTGTTCAATTTCTTAACCCAATTTAACACCCAATATGACGCGAGCAAGTTCACCTTTTTCTGCATCATCCTCCTCATTGATCAGCCAATGATCTTTCTCTTTAGTACTCACCACTAGTGCTAGCCTATCCTCCATGACCTCTCTTTCTTTACTTCCCTCTAGTTCTGCAGCTAACTCTTCCCTTCCAAAACCCGAAACCTCAAAATCTCCCATGGAGGACAAGAATTCCCCACTCTATTCTTTTCACAATTTCCATCCCAAGAGAGTCAAAATCAACCTTGCCCCTACCAGTCTCGTCAACCGACGAAAAATTCATAAAACCCACTGGCAAACATCTATCCTTATCCTCCTCAAAATCCATAGCCCCAGAAGAAATAAGAGAAGAAAATAACTCAATTCCCCCACAGAAAGGTTTTGGAAATTCTGGTAAGCCTCAAACGTCCCTTTTTTGCCAAACCTAAGGTTGTCCAGTGACGACTTCCTGACGTCACTCTCAGTAAACCTTGCTATCTGCAATGAAAATCATGGAGATTTTGTCTAGAAAAAGTCAAAAAAAAAAAAATCATATTCCGGAAAATATTTTGGCCGAAACTCCATCGCTGGCTAGCATCACACCGATCACAGCATGCTCCTCCACCTCTGCCGACATCTAGAAGGCTGGTTCGACAACAGCAACAAGAGGGTCGCAAGATCTATTTTCCAGCGACAAATCATGTCGGTACCACCCCACCGGTGTCGGGTCTTCATCGCAGGCCGCAGCCTGTCCCGCCACCTCAGTCTGGTCTGGATCGTCTGCAACAACAGGGGGCAAAAACGGATCGCGACCCAATTCTTGGTGGACTCGGGTATGGCCTTTCCAGGAGGAAAATGAAACTGGGCCCTTCTGAGCTTTCTCCCTTTTCAAAAGGGCTTCCTTAAAATGCCTGGTCCCAGCCCAGACTTCTTTGGCCCTTTTAAATCCCCCAAAGACCGTTTAGAGGCCTTAGGCCCACGACTGCAAATAAGCCCATCAGCAACACCAACAATTGAGCCTAAGGGCTCTTTTTGGCCTTTGCCTCTATCTACCACAAAAGATTCATCATCCAAACCCAAGCCCATCTTCTCTTTGCCTTTTTTGGAAGCAGTAAGATTTGAAATCAAATTCAAATTGGAAGAACTAGCCAGCCAGCCCCTACTAATCCCCTCAACACTACCAACCTCTTTTGTCTACAAGCAAGTGACCCCCTCCACCTCTACTCCTCCCCAACCAGTGGCGGCCATGGATTCTTGAAACCATCAACAGTTCCAAGCATCAATCTCCCATCCAAGAAAAAACCACAATGAGGATAGTTTCCTCTAATCGACAAATCCACCATCTTCTCAGGCTTCTCCTTCAACAAAATATTAGATTTATTGGGTTAATAGCCTCCCTATGACCACCAGAAAATGAAAGAGTCCTCTTCTCTAACAAAAAAAAAAGGGTGTTAACTCCTTAATGGTCCTATAAACTCTCCACCAGCCCCCGCCGCAATACCTTAAGGGAAAATTACCATTTGAGACCCTTTGGGGAGAATCTCAAACAGAGAAAGGAAACCAAGGACATGCCATCCCTCCTAAATCTTCAAAACCAGACTCAGCCCCCTTTTTCATACCAAAACTCAAGCCAAGAGTCAAGCAACCATTCAACCACCTACTTCTCCAAGAACAAAGATATCCTTTTACCCAAGCCATTTTCAGTGATTCTAAGATGGTCACAATACCTACCTTCAACAAAAAAAATCAATAGACTTCTGATCCACCCAAAGAAAACATTTGAGATTGGTCTCATTTCCTAACATACAGAAATTTCTCTTGATATCAGCACCACTTGCTCATTTGAAATAGAAGTTGAACTCTGTTCACTCTCAATTTGCTATACACAATTCAACAATTCAGCAACTAGGACAACCACTTTATTTCATACAGTTACAGTAAAAAATAGATCAAATATTTAAAAATTATAATAAAAGAAACTGAGAATATCCCACAAAACATAATCAAGCCTAATAATTAAAAAAAAAAAAAAAAAAAAAAAAACGTAACCAAGCCTAATATAAATGAGAAATGAAAGTCATATTAATTCCATAAGCATAACACCATTCATAAAAAAAGTTAACATTAAATTAAATTGAAAACAGAAAAAAAAGCAATGGTTTATCATAAGGTATTAGTCCTAGTTTGAACCTTTCTCTTTGGTTTCACTGCCAACAGCATCAGTAACCAAAGCCATTGGTCTTTTATCAATAACCTCATCAATTATTCCAAAATCTTTTGCCTCTTCAGGGGTCATAAAATAATCTCTATCCATATTCTTTTGAATTACCTCTAAAGATTGCCCAGTGTGCTTTGAATACAGTTCATTTAATGAATCCCAAATGCGAACAATTTGCTTTGTGTGAATCGTCATATCCTTTGCCTGACCACTGTACCCACCAGACGGCTGATGAATCATAATTGTTGCATTCGGGAGTGAGCGCCTCTCCCCCTTGGCACCTGCAGCCAAAAGAAGCGAAGCCATTGACGCAGCCTGACCCATACAAATGGTACTGATGGGCGACCGAATGTACTGCATAGTATCATAAATTGCAAGGCCTGTTTAAAAACAGAAAAATCATTGGCATCGCAAATGTGGTGGTCAAAGCAACCAAATCAGTACCAATGTACCACACTCAATTATGTAACCGAAGAATTTAGATAATCATCTGTTAAAAAAATGATTTTAGCTAAGCTAGGCTTTTTGGATCAGAACAATATGTTTAATAACCAAATCAGGTATATCATAAAGAATAATGGAAAAGGTAAAATTGACCACAATTACCATACCGAACAAAGAACTATAGAGTTTCAACTACCACTTACACCAACTTAACTCGAAACGAAAAACAAATATATTTCCTTTTTTTCAATCAGAAAGAAACACCAAAATTGATGATAAAATCCGCTGAGATTCTAGTGTACATAAATGGGAAATGGACAGCAAAATTCATAGACTGGTAATAAAAAAGAAGAAATTGAATACGAATTTCATTGATATGAACAGGTACCTGCAGTCACATGACCGCCAGGGGAGTTGAAGTACATGTGGATTGGCTTTGAAGGGTTCTCAGACTCGAGGAAGAGCAACTGAGCGACGACGACGTGGGCAGTGTCGTCGTTGATGGGTCCATTGATGCAAACGATCCTCTCCTTCAGCAGGCGAGAGAATATGTCGTAAGCTCTCTCTCCTCGAGACGAGTGCTCTATTACCATCGGTATCAAACTGTAGTTACGCTCACTCCCACCGATTGCCCATGATATTCTACATAACCTACTTCTACTCGCTGTGGTCAGGAGCTTTGTGCTTGAGATTACACCCCTCATTGCTGCTGCTCTTGATTCCCCCTTTGCGTTAGGGTTTCAGGTAACACCTCTCGAGTAAGTAAAGCTCGGGGCAGTTTCGATTGGGCTTTTTAGTCTCCACTATGCAGATGTCAATTTTATTCGGGGGTGCCGCTTTTTCAACCAAAGATAAGTATGCTCTTAGGCAACTTTCAAATTTTCAAGTCGAAGTTTATTTTTATAAAATGTTTTTAGTCAAAGCGCACTTCATCTCTCCTGAAAAACAGACGGTTAATTAGAGATAGCACTACGGTTGGGTCAATCGGATCATTAAAGTTTGAGTCATTTTGGATGATCAGTTATTTTGGATTACGGGTCAGGGTAGGTCAAGTTTGGATTGTATCAATTTTGAAACGGGTCAGGTTTCAAGATATTTTGGGTTACATCATGTTGGATCTCGAATAAAGTTATATCAAGTCAGGTGGTTTCGAGTTCAAGTAGTTTCAAGCATTCGAGCAAGTTCCATATAACTCATCGGATTTATTCTATTTTTCTATTTTCTTTTCCGTCAATGTTCGAGAAAATCATTTAAACTTTGTTTTAAATTTATATTATCATATTAGTTTTTATGTTTCAATGTAATTAAATTCAAAAAAATATGTTAGTAATAACTTAATATACTTTTTTATTTTAATATATTTAATTAATTGTGGTTTGATTAAATGCAAATCAAAATCATATATGAAAATAATATAACTATAAATAATTGATAATTTAATAACTAATAAAAGATAAAATTAACTTTTTCTTCAGTATATATGATGATGATGAAGGCAGATGTGCATGATCTATATTAATATAATATTAAATCTAATTATTGTTTTTTGTTTTTGTAAAATAAAATGTATACAATAAATTATAGAATGTGTAAGATAGATTAATAGTATTAGTTTATTACATTAGATATCAATTGATAACCTGACGCATATATGTAATTATGTGTTCATGTATATTATGTAATTCTGTGAAATTCTTAAAACATATTAAGCATATAATATTATAATATAAGCATATATATAAGAAAAAATGATTTTACAAGACTGATAAGCAATTATACATTTACATACTCGTTCTACATATGAATTAATCACATTTAGAGTTATTATGTGTAACTTTAATTAGTTGTTATTATTATTTAATAAAAAATAAAAAAATTAAGGATATTGGTACTAAAAGTTATAATATAATATAATATAATAAACGATCTATTTATATTGTCTCATACTAAATTGATTTTTTTATAATAATTGATGATCCATTTATATTTTTTATATTTAACTAGTCTTAGTTAAAGAAAAAAAAATGTTTTAAAAAGATTGAAAATTTTAGTTTATGTAAGATAAATTAATAGATCCTATCAAAACTCTAGAAATTCAAAGTACTCGTTGTATTGTGAATTTGTATCTTATTAGTTGATAAAAAAATAATTAATTTATTTAGTATGATATAATTTATTTATTTATTATGATATAATTAATTTTATTTGATAATTAATTTCTGCTTCTAGTCAACTATCATCTCAGTTTAATGAGCAAAACATTATTTTTTATATTCTTTTAAAAGAAAAACTATCATTTTGGGTTTCGAGTTTTTTCAGATTTTGGGTAATTCTGGGTTCGGGTCAATCATTTTAGATTCAAATTATTTTTGGTATCGAATAACTCAGGTACGGGTCACATTATTTTTATTTTTTTATAATCGGGTCGAGTCAGATTTTGCCACCTCTAATTTTAATTGTACATAACAAAAATCAATTATTTCTCTCTTACTATTATACAGATTTTTTCAATTAAAATTACTACGTATTTAAGATTTAACCCTTAGGATAAACGCATTATTAAGCCAATTACTTGTTTGGTAGATAAACACATTATTTATAGAAAACATAAAATGATTTATCTCATTTTATGTTTTCTATAAATAGAAGTTAGCCAATATTTTTGAAAAGATGATTTTTGTTTATAAAGTACTTTTTACTGTTGTTTTACCACACCATATAATTATAGCTCTATTGTTATTTTACCAACACTTTTTCAGTAGATTTTTTTTAATAAAAATTACGAATTTAAGATTTAAACATTAGGCTAAATGTATTATATGCTTCATAAGGAAATTCGTGGCTAGTCATCCCAAATCAATAGCTCTTGATGCTTTCTCTCATCTCTTCTCTTTCCCTCGTTGAGAATATCTCTTTTCTGTTATCTCTGTTTTGTTGCTAGAAAATGGAGGAGAAGAGAAAGAAATTTATAGTTTTTAGTACAGTATGTGTTTGCTTAATTTTTTAGAAGTAACACTAACAAAGCAAGGTTTCGCTTTTTATCATCTCTCGCCATTATTGGAGACTCCTCAGCAACCATCCACTTGATTAGGACATTTGTTGCTGCATCGCCCAAATCAATAGCTCTCGATGATTTCTCTTATCTTGTCTCTTGCCCCTATGTGAGTCTCTATCCCTCTTTTATCTCTATTATCTTTGTTTGGTTACTAGGAATTGGAGGATGAGAGAAGGTTACTTATGATTTTTAATCAGTTATGCCTTAGCTTCTTTTTTTTTTTTTTTAAAAAAAAACAATATACATAATACTTTAATTATTGATTCTCTCTCTTAGTGTATTGTTCATAACATAAGGTTTGCCTTAATGAAGCCAAGGTGGCCTTAGCTTAATGATTGGTTAAGGCTGAGATCTTGGGTCCTAAAAATCTTAGATTCAAGTGGTGTGTGAGAGAGAGTTTTACCAATAGAAAAAAAAAAAGTTTGCCTTAATGAATTTCTTATGGCTTAATTATCAATAAGTCATACTGATAATATAATGATGCAACAAAGGTAATACCAAAATTTACTTATGAAATTTGGTGATTAGCCCATTAATTATAAGTAGGTTTCCATACTATAGTTCCGTTTATAGCATTGAAAACCAACAATTTAAGGTGGAGATAATTGCTTATGAGCTGATAGATAAAGGCATTTGTTATACATGAGGAAACAAAATAAGAATTCCAACGATTTTTGGCAACAAATTATAGCAGAAAGCATGAAAATTTCATATTCTCATTATCACCTTCATGGCCATGTTGAAAATTCTTGTGGAAAACGTTCAAAAGCCCCTAATGTTGCCGCAAATCCTATACTAGATTCCTTCAGAAGCCTGCTATTATAAATAGCAATATCCCAAACCCTAATGTTGCGCATCATCACTCCAAAGTTTCTATCAAAATCCTTTTTCATCGGTCTTGTGATATAGATTATGAGTAAGGGAGATTTGGGTACGAGAGAAAGAGGAATTAAAGCTCCCTCTTTTATCTAGGTCGAAGCCTAGCTCTTTGTGTTCATAGAACAATGTTTAAAAATTAAGTAAAATTAAAGTTACCACAGGCTAGCATACAACACACATAATTACAAGATAATTAACTAAAGCCGTTAATTTAACAAACATCACATTTCAAGGAAAAGCATGTATACTTGGGAGATGACATACCCAACATTTATTTTATTGGACAAGATTATTCTCCCAAGGATAATAGGCTTAATTTCATCAAATGCTTTTCTCAAGCAACAATTTATAAATTAATTAAATAACTCATAAATACAAAAATAAAATCCAATTTACATATTGAGGTAAAAGGAATAAACATGGCCTCAAAAATCAAATTATCACATCAGATAAAAACGATTAAAAGTAAGAAAACATCAAAAATAAAACTGGCTAAAGTAGGAGAACTGTTTGCCTAGCATAGGTCCATGAAAGATACATGACACAAGGGTCCATCTCACCATTAAATGGTATGAGAAGAGAGAAAAAAAATATATTTTATTTTCATTCAGGAATGAGATGGATTCTTGTGTCATGTATCTTTCATGGACATGTGTTAGGTGTTGTGAGTTTTAAATTACTCGCAAGCACATGAGTCGTTTGCAATATAGTATAGTGCAAGTGCGATGTCGAATCCATAGGGAATTGCGTTGCGAAAATATTTTTATCTAAACTAAGCCTATTTTAACCTAGTTTCGAATTTTGGATTGTATCTTGCAAAGAAATATAAAGTAAACTAAATTGATTTAAAAACAACTTATAAAAACACTAAGGTTTTCTGAATCCACCCCATCAAAGTAAAGCATATATCTTCATGTTCTATATAAAAATAATCTATCAAATTATTCCATGAATCCACCATTATACAAATCACGGCAAATACACAAACTAAACCAAAACCATCTAATGTATCCGTTTAATTTACAAATCACAATGGATATTCAATCTAATTTGAATGATCCGCCGTATCCGACAAATGAAACACAAGAAATATCCAATTTAACAATTTAAAAACAATCAATCATAAGAGTTCACTCAAACAATTGAAATAGAACATTAATACTAAAAATATCATGATTGTATGAACATATCTGAAAATATAATGCTAAACAATGACGAGGCTTCATCTTCAACCTTAGATGAAGGTTTTAGCCTCGCATAATTATGAAACTAAATTTCACAAAAGTGCTAAACATAAAACTTTAAAACTCAAAGAAATAAATTAAAACTGACTATACATGGAGAAATTCCACTCGCAGCTGTTGTGCGGCGCTTCCCCTCGTGGAAGCAATAGCCTTGGAGATCCCCCAGAATGCTAGCAGATGTCCTCCGAATTGCACACTGAATATGAAGTGAAGAGGGGCTTTTATAGGGAAGCTCCCAGAGTACTATGGATATTGCTCGAGTGCGCTCGATCATAGCCTGGTGCACTTAAGTGTATACTAGTGCACTACAAAGTATTTTAATTGATGTGGGATGTCGCGAGTGCGCACCTGCGCTCGATCGCAAGTCTGGTGCACTCGAGTGCACTAGGCATCTTCCAGCTTGACCTTTGTCTACTAAAACTGCCATAACTTTCTCTAGCAAAATCATTTTTATAAGCCGTAAAATTCCTTAGAAAATAGACATCCGGATCTTTCCAAGCATATATGGCTTGTCTCCTGGTTCTTCTTCAATCAATACAGTTAAATCCACAAAAATAACTGATCTGTACAAGCAATTCTGGCAATTTTAGTGAAACTCTTTTCCAAGTGCTTGTAAACCTGTAAAACAACGAAAACAACTCAAAGTAACAAATTCCTAAGCTAACAAATGTAAATTAAAGGGCCAAATATGCAATATTTGGCACTCATCAAATACCCCCAAACTTACATTTTGCTAGTCCCTTAGCAAAACAAAATAAAAAAACTAAATGAAAAACAAAGAACATAAAGATAAGTTCATCACTCATGGTATCCAAAAATTTAAGTAGCATGATATTCATTCATGAGCAAACTTAAAAAGATAAACACATCTTCGCAATGAATAGGAATTTTAAAATCTAATTACTTACAAAAGGCAAGCTAAGGCATCATAAGTCTGACTCAGTGTAAAGTGAATTAGCATATAAAGATGAGGCTTCCAAATAACTTCAATGTACAATGTTTCCATGTCTCAAGATTCACAGAATTTCTCACAGAATGTCTTATCCGAATGAACAACGATGGCATAGTTTTTTTTTTATAAGGGTCTGCTATGTTTAGTTCCCTTAAGCTTTCTAATTGACCCATGTAGCGAGTGTTAAGTCAATGACTCCCAAACTAGATGGTTTTAGGGCATTAGGTGTAAAGACACCCCTAAGGACTTATTAACTCGAGTTAAAAAGTCTACGAAACTAAACTGGCCTTAATGCTACCAAGCAAAATTCCCACCTTTTGACGTGAACACTCAATGCTTACTGAGGCAAGAGGTCTAGTTACTCAGCGAAAAGTTCTCAATGATTATTATGAATAACATTCTCACCTTTTGACGTGAACACTCACTGCTTACTAAGGCAAGAGGTCCAGTTACTCAGTGGAATTTTTTTTTATATACTTTTCTATGCCAAAGTGTTTATCCAACAAGTCATCTAGTTTCAGTTAAGCCATGAAAACGTATACATGAAAATCACATGGCATACCTCACACAAATATGTGCTAATGTGCTCGTGTCAGATTAGATCAAACATGTGAATTCTCAAATGCCTAAAGTAAGTAACAAAGTTTTAAAACTCTATCATCAAATCATGTGTTCATGATTTTAAGCTCACCAATGATATCACATCACAGTATTTGTTTAGATCAACCAAAATTTCAAAATAACATGAGCATGCATTTATCTTCTCTTTAACATGAAGAAAAAAAAACAAACAACAAATTAGGACAAAGTGTGTGCTATGTGTCTCTCATACCCCCAAACTTAAATTACACATTGTCCCTAAAGTGTGAATTATATGGAAGGAGCTGATCTAGGAGATGGAGAACTAGCTGGACTGGCATGGCTCATAGCATACCCCCAAACTTGAACTGAAGTACTCGTCGTCCTTGAAAAATAAAGGCTGGAAAACAAAAGAAACACTAGAAATAAACTATAACAAAAAATATGTAAAATAATAAACAAACAGAAAAGATACGCTGTGGGGTGCTCCCATGAGCACTAAGTTTTACGTCTTTGGCCAGACCCAGCATTAGTAATCGTGCCCAACTAAGTGTTCCACCATCTGACCAATAAATAGGAGTGGAAAATGATCTTTCCATGTGGCAGCATTCAACTTAGGGTAGTCTAGACACACTCTCCATCCTGACTGAACACGACCGTCAATCCAGCCCACTTTGGCACGACATGAATCAGGCTCACCCATTTGCTATCAAAGATTGGATAAATGATCCCTACATCCAACAGCTTTATCACTTCAATCTTCACAACCTCTTGTATAGCTGGGTTAAGCCTTCTTTGTGGCTCCCTCGATGGCTTGGCATTCTCCTCCAAACGTAACTTGGGCATCACCGTCGAGGGGCTGATTCCCTTGATATCCTCAATAGTCTAACCAATAGCTTGCTTGTGCTATCTTAAAACGTCCACTAATTTTTCCTTTTGAGCCTCAACCAAATCTAAAGCTATAATCACAGGCAAAGAATCTGCTGAACCTAGGAACTTATACTTAAAATTGTCCGGTAAAGGCTTAAGTTCCTTCTTGGTGGGTTCAGGTGATGTGGTCTCCTCCGTATCACTGCTCTTTTGAGGAGCAGACTCCAAAGTAGCATTTTCTTGCTCAAGCAACTTATCTAAATCCAAATCCTCTCCAAACTGAGCAAAGCATGCCTCCAGGGGGTCTTCAATGCTTGATTCACTCACAGTCTCCTCCGTCTTACTGTTCTCTCGAGGAGCAGACTCCAAGATAGCATTTGTTTGCTCAAGTAACTTATTCAAATCCAAATCCTCTCCAAACTGAGCAAAGCATGCCTTCATAATGTCCTCAGACTGCCCTTCTTTTTTGAGCTCTTGTAATCTCTCAGGGTAAGGCACTTTAGGTACAAACAACCTAGGAAGATCCTTAATAGTAGGTGTGGCTGTAGATGACTCAACATCTCTCTTCTCCTTGTTGCCACTTTCTTGCCCTTGTTGTATAGTAGGGTTCTTTTCCACTTGATTGTCCACTTATCTCCCAGACCTCAATGTGGCAATTGACTGCACTTGTTCCTGTCTATGCGTAGGAGTCGATGAATTTCCCACCGCAAACTGTTCCTTCGGGTTGGGCACAGGTTAACTGGGGAACTTTCCTTTCTCTCCTTCACCTACATGACTTGCAATTTGATCCATTTGACTCTCTAGCTTGGCAATCACTTGAGTGTTTACTATTTACGCACTCCTTACTTCACTGATGGAGTGGCTGGTCAACTTCATGAAATCCTTGAAAGTGTCCTACAATGACTGTGAAATCGATGCTGGCACTTAAGTGGGAGCTTGGTAAGCGGGTGATGGTGCTGGATTGGCAGAGCGACCATAACTTGAAACTGGTGGAGGAAATCCGGGAGGGTATTGATTGTGAGCATGATGAGGGGCTCCTCCCTAATTTATCAGTTGGTTATGCTTCCATGAAAAATTAGGGTGGTTCAGCCACCCTAGATTGTACGTCTCGGAGTAAGATCCATTTGATTGCCACTGATAGTCATTAAAAACGTTCATTTGTTCCATGGGATACTCGACAAAAGCAGGCGTAGATGGATAATTCTGTGCTAAATGCATAGGACTAGCACAGATGGAACAACTATCAACATTGAATGTATTGGCTGTATTGATGGACTGGCCGGTCATCTTCATGAAATCCTTGAGGGTATCCTCTAAAGACTGTGAAATCGGCACTGGATTCATCCACATTTTTTTATTTTTAATTTAATTTAATTATTTTATTTTTTATGGGCAATTTCCAATAGAAACAAATAAACTAAAACAAAATTGCAAAAGAAAAATAAAACAAAAATGCTAACTAAACTAGTAGAAAAATAAAATCAATTCAGTCAAAAATTTAATTTTCACAAATAAAACAAATCCCCGGCAATGGCGCCAAAAACTTGTTGTAAGTTTTAAATTACTCGCAAGCGAACGAGTCGTTTGCAATATAGTGTTCTGCTAGTGCGAGGTCAAATCCACAGGGAATTGCGTTGTGAAAATATTTTTATCTAAACTAAGCCTATTTTAACCTAGTTCTGAATTTTGGATTGTATCTTGCAAAGAAATATAAAGTAAACTAAATTGATTTAAAAACAACTAATAAAAACACTATGATTTTCTGAATCCACCCAATCAAAGTAAAACATATATCTTCATGTTCTATATAAAAATAATCTATCAAATCATTCCATGAATCCACCATTATACAAATCACGGCGAATATACAAACTAAACCAAAACCATCTAATGTATCCATTTAATTTACAAATCACAATGGATATCCAATCTAATTTGAATGATCCACCGTATCCAACAGATGAAACACAAAGAATATTCAATTTAACAATTTAAAAACAATCAATCATAAGAGTTCACTCAAACAATTGAAATAGAACATTAATACTAAAAATATCAGGATTATACGAACATATCTGAAAATATAATGCTAAACAATGGTGAGGCTTCATCTTCAACCTTATATGAAGGTTTAAGCCTCACATAATTATGAAACTAAATTTCACAAAAGTGCTAAACATAAAGCTTTAAAACTTAAAGAAATAAATTAAAACTGACTATACATGGAGAAATTCCACTCATAGCTGTTGTGCGGCGCTTCCCCTCATGGTAGCAAAGCCTTAGAGATCCTCTAGAATGCTAGCAGACGTCCTTCGGATTGCTCACTGAAGATGAAGTGAAGAGGGGCTTTTATATGGAAGCTCCTGGAATACTATGTGTTTCCAATCCGATGTGGGATACTGCCCGAGTGTGCTCGATCGCAGCCTGGTGCACTCAAATGCATACTGGGGCACTGCAAAGTATTTTTAACCGATGTGGGATATTGCGAGTGCACACCTACGCTCGATCGCAAGTCTGGTGCGCTCGAGCGCACTAGGCATCTTCCAGCTTGATCTTTGTCTACTAAAACTGTCAGAACTTTCTCTAGAAAAATCATTTTTATGAGCTATAAAATTCTTCAAAAAATAGACATCCGGATCTTTCCAAGCATATATGGCTCATCTCTTGGTTCTTCCTGAATCAATGCAATTAAATCCACAAAAATGACTTACCTGTACAGGTAATTCTGGAAACTTTAGTGAAACTCCTTTCCAAGTGCTGGTGAACCTATAAAACAACGAAAACAACTCAAAGTAACAAATTTCTAAGCTAACAAATATAAATTAAGGGGTCAAAATATGCAATATTTGGCACTCATCACTAGGCAAGAATTTTTTGTAAGGTAGAGGAAAGTTTATATCTTGCTAGAGTTTTGACCTATTGGAGCCAAAGGGAATTCAATTGGCTCTTCTAGTTGACCGGTCAATCCCATAGGGGTCGATCAGTCCATACACCCCAGATACATAATTGAAACAGATACGTCATATCACTTGAAGGTAAAAACTCAACATTTACGAGTGACTTTAGATGGTACTTACTTAAAAAACGTACTTTTCATAGGTCAAAGAAATATTAAGATTTTTGAAACTTAAATTATATAGCTTGTGAACGTCTTGGTTCTTGTTATTTAGGTTAGTAGGGTTGGTTTGGGGTCCAATTAGGCCATTTGGGCTTGAGGTTAGGTTTGTAATTGGTTCATTCTCAAAGACAGTCTTGGTTCTTGTTTTTTTCAAATCTGAGCATTTTCATTACGAATTCTTATCATTCATTAGGCTCCAAATGTGGCCCGTTCTAACATTTGAAACGAAATTGGGTGTCTACAGTTTGTAGCTAGGCCCTGCTTGCCTTATAACTTCCAGAATGTCTCCAGAGTTAATAGAGATGTACCTAACTATTTTTTTCTCCTTGATTATTTGAAGTGACACCTTTTTATATAAGTCATATAACTATTCGAATTAACTCTTCCTCGTTTGAATAAATTACAGTTATGAGTAGTTCTTTATAAGGGAGTAAAGGCCTTGCTTAGTTCTCACTTCACTCATTTGTAAACAAGAGAATCATTGAGAGCCTTCAGAGTTTGAGAGTTGCAAAGAGCTTGGAGTTTTTTATAAGAGCAAAGTTCTTCAGAGTTTTTGGTGAGTTCCTCTTCTTTCAATGTCTTCCAATAGTTATAAGTGGTAGTTCTTGTAGCCCCATGGAGGTCAAGGTGAGTAGCACCTTGGTTGAGTCTCGTGCTTTGGTGTTGTATGAAAGAGAGGATGCCACATCTTCCTCGGAAGGTAATCATACACTAACTGAGTTCTAAGAGGAGATAGACGAGGAAGAAAAAGAGAATCTGGTCTTTGCAGCTAATTCGGAACCAAACAAATTGGATGAGGAAGATTTCTAAGTTTCTTAGACTTAGAAATGCTGGGATAGCAGAGTGAGCCTAAGATGACCTCAAAGGGGAGGCACTCTTTGAGCTTTGTGTGAACACCCATTCTTTAAAAATAGGCCTTAGGTTCTCTTTACACCACTTCTTCTGCTTTATCCTAAACCACTATAGTATAGCCTTGTGCCAACTAGTACCAAATTTTGTGCATCTATTGATGGCCTTTATATACATCTGCACGAAGGTGTAAGGGTTGATGAATATAAACATTTTTAAGGCCTTCTTCCAAGTTAGTAAACACTTGGAGTATAGCTGCGTAGTAATCAGCTCGAGAGTAAAAAAAGGGTTGTTGGAAAATAAGCCCACTTCTATTAAAGAGTGGAAGAAAATGTTTTTCCTTATTCAAAGTGATAAGAGCTTCGATGTTACGCTAAAGTGGGATTTGGAACTTCTAAGGCCCAACAAGAAGCCAAACCTCTTCTGGCGTGAAGTAAATAATGTAGAGGGGCAACCCTCGAAGAAGAGGGGAACCACTAAGAGGCAGTCTCAAGACCTTCTTTCTCCCCTTCCTCCTAGATCTCTAGTGTCAAGGCTCCCCTCTAGATCCTCACCTACGTAGCCTACACCTTCAAAGGTTTTGAGGCATAATTGGTGCATGAAGGTCTCAGACTCAATCTTTGGGAGCTCTAAGGTTGTAAGAGAGCACTTGATCTGAGTCATTCTTTCTCAGGATTTTGTTAGACTAAGCTAAGAACCCATAGAGGCTCTTGCTGGGATAGCTGAAGACTAGGCCTTCAAGGTAATTCCTTACCTCTTCTCTTTTCTACTTTGCTTTGTTTAAAGCCGAGGGTTGTTGACTTATGTGTTTTTCAGTCGAGTGTGACTTTAGGCATGCTATCCCATTGCTACCTTGACCTTGACAAAAAGTTGGAAGAGAGTCAAAGCTTCAACAAGAGCCTACAAAAACTCCTTGCAAAGAATGTCACCAAGATCGGGGGCTTGTAGGCTAGTCTAATCAAGGAAGAAAAGGCCAAGACACTAGCGATGGCTGAGCTAGAGGCGGTTATGGCTAAAAGAGATGTAGCCAAGGCTGAGGTGGAGAAGCTTGCGGTTGAGAAGGAGACCATGGAGAGGGCTATAGTGGACTTCAGGAAGTCTAAAAACTTCAAAAAGGTCATGGAAAAGTCTTCTGGGAAGTTCTACCTTAACGGTTTCAAAGAGGCAGTGAAGAAGGCTGAGAAGGCCTTCCTAAGGTAGAACTTTTGAGTAGTCGAGCTCAAATCATCTGATGATGATGCTATGGTCATGGAGGTTGTCAACCAGACTAAGGAGGATGGATAGGAAGTCTAGAACCGGGCACACCCTATATAGAATGAGGATGAGGACAAGGCCTATGACCTTTGCTATTTTGTTTTCTTTTTGTAATGTACAAGGCCATTCATTCTTTTTACCTTGTAAAAATTTCTAAGTTAATAAAGTGTTCTTTTTTCTTCGTTCACTCTTGTGCACTAGTTTTACTTCTGAGTTGATTTAAAAATGAAAGGGTCCGAGAAGGAAGAGGTAAAGGATTTTTCCTCGATCCTTACTTCAAGTAGAAATTACTTTAGGTCCTTATCTCAAAAATAAGGAGAAATCTGAGTGAGAAGAGCCCTGAGCCTTCTCCTCGATCTTTAGTCATGTAGAAGGAGCTCAAGGCCCTTGTTAAAGTAAATGTTAGTGAAAGAATTAAGCTAGTCTATTATTAATAATATCTGAAAATTACATACGTAGATTAGAGACATGGGAGAATCTTTATTGATAGAACTTGTGAAGAATTTCAGCATTCCAATTTTGAGGTATTGACTTTCCATTGAGATCTTCAAGTTTGAATGTTCCAGGTCGGTAGACTTTTTTTTGATGCAATAGGGTCCTTTCCAATCTAGAATGAGCTTTTCTGTCTCTCAAGGGTGAGATACTTTATTTTTTCTGAATACCACATTATGTAACATAAAGGTTCTTCCTCGAACTCAGGAGTTGTAGTACCTCGACACCCTTTAGTTATTGGCAGCAAGTTTGATCTGGGCCTTATCTTTTGCTTCATCAATTAGATCAGCGTTCATCCTAAGGGCTTCTTCATTGTTGGCTTCATCGAAGCTATGTATCCACAGTGATGGTGCCCTTATTTCAAGTGAGATGACGACCTTTGAACCATAAGCTAAGAAGAATAGAGTTTCTTCAATAAGAGTTTGTGTAGTCGTTCGGTAGGACGAGAGGACATTTGGCAAATGCTTGACCCATTGTTTATCTGTATCCTCAAGTCTTTTCTTGATGCCTTGTAGGAGAGTTCTGTTAGTCACTTCAGCTTACCCATTAGCCTAGAGGTAGCCTACTAAGGAGAATTGATGCTCAATCTTAAAGTCTTGGCAAAAGGAATTGAACCAAGAGCTAGCACTCTGCTTACCATTGTCAGTGATAAGTATTTTTGTTATACCAAATCGATATACAATCGACTTCCATATGAACTCTTAGGTTTGATAGCTGGTGATGTTGGCAAAGGCTCAACCTTTTTCCACTTGGTGAAGTAGTCAATAACTACTATCAGATGTTTTTTCTATCCTGTAGCTTCTTGAAAATGACCGAGGATGTCAAATCCCCATATAGCGAAGGGAAATGAACTGGTAATTGATGTAAATGGATTAGCGGGTCGTCTAGACACGAAGGTATGCTACTAGCATATTTTGCACTTTTTGACCATCTTAGTGGCATTATAGAGCATCTTCAGCCAGTAACAGTCGTGTTAGAGGATCTTGTAGGCCATGACTCGACCTCCAAGATGATTCTCGTATATACCCTTATGAACCTCTCGGAAGGCATAGTTTGCGTCTGTTAGTCCGAGACACTTCAGATAAAGAGTTATAAGAACCTTCTTGTACCATGAAGTGCGAAATATGATTTTTTTTTGGCTTTATTCCTTTAACTTGTAGCATTCCATCTTTTAAATACTAGAGGATTGGGTCCATCCGAGTTTGCTCTTCAGCTATGGGCATGACTGGTACTTCATCGATGTTGGGCAAATCGAGGGTATCGAGGGTATCGAGGTAGACTACTTATGTAAGGTTGGACTGCTTAGAAGAGGCACGTCATGACAAGGTATCTGCCTTCAATTTTTATGCTCAAGGCACCCGCATTATTTAGAACCTGTTGAAGGCTAAAGCAAGCTCGCGGGTTTTCTCGAGATACCTAATGATTTTCGTACCCCTGGCTTCATACTCATTGGTCATTTGATTAACTACCAACTATGAGTAACTGTATGCTTCTAAGGCTTCGACAACCAATGTCTTTTCCAGTATCATCCTTGCGAGCAATGCCTCATACTCGGCCTCGTTGTGTAAGGCTTTGAATCCAAACTTAAGGGCATACTGTTGTGCGATAATATACCTAAATTAATAAGTAAACAATCGAACAGTTTTACTTGCAAGTACACAAGGTCAACAGTAGCATAGTGTACAAATGCGAGATCATCTCTCCAGGGATTGGTGAATTTCGTTTTAGAATCAGTTTCATAATATAAAATGATAAAAATAAATATTGAGTTTAGATTGATAATGATAAGAACATAGGGATTTGGTATCCACCACTAATCATACTTTCCCAACAAGTAATGTGCCAATGCTCTAGCCCTACCATGAATACCTAATGTTTGTCAAACTAAGGGTTTGGTCTACTTCTTAGGCTATTGATCTCCCTAAGCAACGAGTTAGGCATGGTGTATACTCTAACTCTTCTCTCCCTTAAGGGATTCAGCTTGGTGTATACTGAGTTGTTCCTTAAGAGAGCAAAAGATTTGTGGAAATTGATAACCACATGAGACCTAGGGCATGGTATATACTCCCGGTTTCCCATGTTGATTAATCCAAGAACCTGGCGTGGATTTCTTTCGTTACTATTATCAGACTTAGGACTCGCTCATCCAAATTGATCTAACTAACTAATTTATACCACATGCATATGTTGATAAGACAAACACATATAAGGAATTCAATAAAACAGACATTAATCAATTAAAACATCATAACACAGCTATTTGCAAAGACAACAATACTCATATCTAGAAAAGCATAATTATGGCTTCAATCGAGCCCTATTAAGAAGTTAGTTACACATGCTTGTGATGCTAAACATCTTCGTAATGTAAAAAAAAAAAAAAAAAAAAAAACCCAAAAAAAAATACTGTGGCGAAGAGTTGTCAATTCGTCTCCAAAGC
Organism: Bretschneidera sinensis; assembly: GCA_023935145.1. Taxonomy (NCBI): domain Eukaryota; kingdom Viridiplantae; phylum Streptophyta; class Magnoliopsida; order Brassicales; family Akaniaceae; genus Bretschneidera; species Bretschneidera sinensis. Next base: position 2,362,796 of record CM043705.1, read on the forward strand.
TTACAACTTAAAAGAAGATCAAAAGTCCTGTTTCTGTGTTTTATAGGCCTATTTATAAGGTTCTAAGGACACCTTGAAACCCTAATTTCCAAAACAAGACCCGAACTATTCTTTCCAAAACTAGCTCTGCCGTTTTACTACACGTGTGCGCTCGATCCCTTGCTTTTGTGCTCGAGCGCAGGGTTGCGCTCGAGCCTCATATGTGTGCGCATGAGTGCTTGTGCGCTTGATCACAGACTCCTTGTGCTCAATCGTACTTGGCTGCTTCCAGATCTTTTAGATTTCTTCCTTAGAGTTCCAAAATGCTATCTTTTCTTCAAGAACCTATAAAAACACAAAAAATACAAAAATGAAGTAGAATAAACTAAAATATGTGAGCAAAGAGCTTAACAATTGTAAATTAAGGGGCTTAAATATGACTATTTAAGCACTTATCACACCCCCAAACTTACATATTGCTAGTCCCTTAGCAATACAAAACGAAAAACTAACTAAAAAACAATATCAAAGATAAATTCATCATTCATGATATCTAAAAATTTGGGTTGCACACAAAACTATGATATTTGTTCATGAGTAGGCTTAAAATATAAACACATATTCACAATGAATAAGGGTTTTAAATTCTAATTACTTTCATAAGGCTGGTTTAAGGCATCACAAGTTTGACTTAGTGTGTGGTGAATTAGCATATAAAAGATGAAGCTTCCAAATAACTCCAATGTATAGTGTTTCGGTGTCTCAACATTCATCGAATTTCTTATCAGAATAAACAATAATGGTATAGTTTTATTTCTTTCTTTTTCTTTTATTATGAGATTTTTGCCACGTTGAGTTCCCTTAAGCTTTCTAATTAACCCATGTAGCGAGTTTTTAGCCAATGACTTCCAAACCATATGATTTTAGGGTATTAGGTGTAAAGACACCCCTACTAACTCGAGTAAAAAATGCTACGAAACTAACTGGTCTTAATGCTGCCAAGCAAAATTCTCACATTTTGACGTGAACACTCACTACTTACTAAGGCAAGAGGTCCAGTTACTCAGTGGAAACTTTATTTAATGATCATTATATGCATAATTCCCACCTTTTGACGTGAACACTCACTGCTTACTGAGGCAAGAGGTCCAGTTACTCAATGGAAAGTTTATTTAATGATCATTAGGAGCATTTTATTTTCTTTTTTTGTGTAATTTTTTTTATTTTTTTTCTATGCAAAAGTGTTCTTCTAACAAGTTATCCGATTTTAGTTAGGCCATTGAAACATATACATAACAATTATATGTCGTACCCCACACAATTATGTGCTAATGTGCTCGTGTCAGATTTAGATCAAACTTGTGAATTATTAAATGCCTTGAAGTAAGTAATTAAACTTTTAAAACTTTATTATTAGACCATGTGTTCTAGATTTTAAGCGTATTGATGAAGTTTTATCATAATATTTGTTTTAAATCAACCAAAATTTTCAAAACAATATGAATATGCATTTATCTTTTCAAGAATACTAAAAAAAACCGGGACAGAGTGTGTGAATGTGTATCCCATACCCCCAAACTTAATGTACACATTGTCCCCAATGTGTAAGTGACATGGAAAAATCTGACCTGAGAGATGGAGAACTAGATGGTTGGCATGACTCATGGCACACCCCCAAACTTGAACTGATGCACTTACTATGTCCCTGAAAAAGAAAAACAAATGTAATACCAAAAAACAAGAGATACTAATAATAAACAGTTATAAAAGTAAATACTAACAATAAATGTGAAAAAAATACTAAAAATAAAAAGATATACTGTGGGGTGCCTCCTATGAGCGCTAAGTTTTACCACTTCAGCCAGACGAGGCACCGCTCTCACTGCTAGTCTCCAAGTGGTGCAGTCGATGAGGTACCAAGTGCGGGAGGGAGTCGATCAAGGATTGCCTGGAGCATCGCCTTTTGCCTCGCAAAGCATGCCTCCAAACCATCTATGCGCTGATGCACTAGTAATGTCGCCTCTCTATCCTTCTGGCAAATGTCAGAGAGCTCAAACTAGAGAGAGGACATCTCGTCAAGAATATGCTGGTACCCTATGGGTCCCATGTCAGAATGATCCTTCTCCCAAGTATGGCTCGGTGTGGGGTCCTCGGTCTCCATGGGATCATTCTCCACTCACTCAGTAGCAGGTGCATGCTCTCGGGGTCCTCTAGGCATGTGCGACTGGCTCAGGGTCCACTAAATCTTCCCAAAGAATGGGTGGTCACTCACCGGTCCATCAATGGAGGAGCCTTGATCCTCTTCTTCTTGAATATGTAGCTGAGGAGGAACGAGAAGGGAAGCCCTCATGTATTCGCCATGGTGGTCTGGCGGCCATGGACATAGTCCTAGAACTTATGGAGCTAGCTCCAAATGATAGCTGGGATGGAGTACTAGTGGCCTCTGTGGAAGGAAAATAAGGCCTGTAAGAACTGGTCCCTCCTTTAGGTCTTGTGCCCCAATAGGCACACATTCTACTAGAGGATGGAATCCAAGAGCCAGAGTTATGGAGGCAATGTGGATCGGCTCCCAACATTGTTATGCCGATCGACGTACTAGCCAGCACCCATGTCCTCAATTATGGAGGACAAGGGGAAGGACTCTGGCTGCTTCTCCATCTGGGTGTCCTCCGGAGGGGAATCATCACAACAATGAAGAGCAGCATCTATGTTAGTAGAGTTTACCTCTATAAACTTGCCTTAGACTGATAAAGACAAGATCCTCGGTCTGTTGCAGTTAAATGATAGGTTCTCATAGAACTGGACCACAAACCGGGTGTAGGCAGTAGAACAAATAGGCTTGAACAGCCTCTTCAGTCCCTGGTGCTTGAATTCTTGGACCACCCATCGAGGGCTTCCAAGCTCTTGAAATTAGCATCAATGTTGAATGTAGTTTCAAACAAGATCTCTCATTGTTCGAAACTGGGCTGGGATGACTGGGTACGGCTGCCTGAGGCACGGGAGGTGGAGGCTGTTTGTTTAGGCATTATGAATGAAGTTTTTGTAGTATTTGCGCTTGTTCACAATACTATGCGCTTGATCGCACTGTCCTTCTGCACTCGATGATTACGCTCAAACTAACATGCTATTATTGTGTATAGATGAGGTATCGATCCTACGAGGAAAAGCTAACTACAAGAGAAAGTGTAAACCATAACACAAAATGATGAAATTCAAATGAATAAATCTTTGTTTTACGAATGAAGCTATATGAGAGAGTTGTGAAAATATGACGAATGATTCAATAAAGCAATAACGAGGTTCCAGGAATCTTTCCTAAGTTCGTTGCTTCATCCCAATCTTGACTCAATGGTTTTATCTCGATTGCTGGTTTCACATCCCAAACAAGCAATCGGTAAATATTCAGTTAAAGCACATAAACATCCTAATGTATATGCTACAAATTACTCTTTAGTTAAGATTCAAGCACACATGATTTATCTTATAGATTGTCAAGAAACGACAATATATTTCAATAACAATACCGCAGTAATGGACAAAAAGAGAAAAAAGTTATGCAATTTCAATTGTTTGGAAGTGAATTGATTGAAGAAAACATTTGACGTTATTGAGTTGTGCTTTGTGTGGAGAAGTTGGTATAATTCCTTTGATAAAAGTACCTAAAAATTCCTTCTCACCACACCTTACCTAAGCCTCGTTACAACCCATTTAAGACCATTAGATTCTTTGCATTCAATTCAATCCATTGATGTGATATATTAGCAAGCTTATGGTAAAGATCTTCTATGTTGTGACTTGAGAGTTCATTGATACCCTAAACACTCTGAGCGTATTGAGTGAATCCAATGAGAGGGTGTTAGATCCTATTGCATTTTGAATTCGAGAAGATCATTGAGGTGATTGTTCATGGTGTGGTTTATAAGAATTTACACTATGAAATTGTTTGTTTCTTATTTGTCTTTAGATTTAAATCTTTAAGGCATAATAATTTGGATTATAGAGGATGAGTAAAGGTAGATGAAGGAACGATGATAAGAAAAGGTGACGAACTTGAGCTATTGTGTGCTTGAGGACAAGCATTGTTTAAGTGTGGGGGAATTTGATAAGGATTCATAATATCTATATGTTTGTTATATTTCCTCATGTTTTAATGGTTATAAATGCTTAAATCTTGGATTCTGATTATGTTTCATATTTTATGGAGTAGATTGAAGAGTTAAATCAAATTGAATCCAAAATCAAGATAATTGTGAAAAAAAGACAGAAAGCTGAAGCTGCAGCACTGAAATGGTGATAATATGTGAAGATTGGGCAGCAACTTGGAGCTGCAGCGCCTGGAAGTTGGCGCTGCAGTGCCAGCCCGCGGGTTTTGAAAGTTATAAATACTAACCCTAGCTGAAAGAAAATGGGAGATCGGGGATAGAAGGCGCGGCTGTTGAACAGAAAATTCCTCTTCTCTTTTCTTTAGGTTTTCTTTTAATTATGAGTAGCTAAACACTTTTCTTCTGGCTGAAGGATAATTGAAGTTTTGGTTCTTCAAGAATTGTGAGATCTAAATAATTTTCATTGCTATTTTTTTTCTTCTCTATTTATATATCTTATGTGTTTATTAAAAATTATTGTCTTGGTTGATTGATGCAAAGGGCCCGTTGTTCAATTATTAGGTCAATAAATTGCCATTTAGAACTTTAAATCCGTAATTGTTTAATTGTTCTAATATTAATGGTAAATAAAAAAGTTGATTATAGAGAGATTTTTGATTTATGTTATGGAGATATATAACCTAGTCTAAATGAATCGAGCTTGTGTATTTGTTGGCTAGAATTGGTAGTATCTCTAATTATTAATGTTGTCGATAGATTAAATCCTAAGAGCTTGTTTAGGGTTGTTTATTAACAAGGGAAGTAATCAAAGAGCTTGTTTTGGTTATCGAGAAAGTAAAGAGAGATAGGTTGTTAGAGCTTGTTAACAACCATAACCAATTTAGTGAAGAATAGAAGATTTTATCCTTGTATCTGTGATCAATTCTCTGAACCAATTCTGAAATTGATTTCTCCTTAGTTTTTAGTTGATTATAATTGCTTTCTCTTTTATATATCTTCTATATTTCAAACCCCCTTTTTCTTTTCTTTAATTTTTATTAAAATAAATCTACCCAATCCCTATGGATATGACCTTGCTCATCACTGTTACAATTTGTATTTTTCGAGAGTGAGAATTTTATTATTTGTTGGATTCGACACCCACCAAATTTTTGGCGCCGTTACCGGGGATTGGTGTTAACTAGATTTATTTTAATGCTTCGTTTTTCTCGTGCAGGTGAACTCCAATACGATCCTGAGATTGAGAAGACGGTTTGAGAGTTGAGGAAGGAAGCTAAATTGCGTGATAAACAAGCATCTTTATCCTCACCCCCTGGATTTAATTTAGCACTTGACTTGGTTGATTCATCTAGTGATTCTGAAATAAAGGAAGCAATGGCCAATCAAGAGAGAACTTTAAGGGAATTGGCTGCACCAAATGTAAATCAACAACCACTTTGCATTACATATCCAGCTTTGGAAGTGGGTTTTGAGTTAAAATCTGGATTGATCCATTTGCTCCCAACTTTTTGTGGTCTTGAGAATGAAGATCCTCACAAGCATCTGAAGGAATTTCATGTGGTGTTGATTATGCCCAAAACATACACGGTGTTGTAGTATAGCCTTGGGGTGTCAATTCCACAGGGAGACAAATTAACTATAAAGGAAGGTGTAAACTTTAATCTGAAACGATATGATCAAATTAAATAGAGAATCTGAAATTGATAGTGAAACAATTGTGTAAAGTAGATTGTGAAGTATAATAGGGGAATAACAAGGATCCGGGAATCCTCCCTAGGTTCGCTTCCCTAATCCTATCTTGATTTAGTAGTTTTTATCTCGATTGCAAGTTTCACATCCCAAACAGGCAATCGGCAAATATTCAATTAAAGTGCATGTATAAACCCTAATGTAATTGATATGAATTATTCTTTACTTTCAAGCACACATGACCTAACTTATAAATTATCAAGAGACGACGATACATCTAAATGACAATACCGCAGCAATGGATAAATCTATAAAAGAGATCTACCGGACTCAATCACACCCAAACAAATACACATAAGAAGAGCATGACTAGACTTATATGGAAAAGAAGCATGCAATCACCAGACTAATAAGAAATCTAGTAATTAGATTAAAAAGTAAATCATAACAATGTTTGAACGTTAAAGCTCTATTACAACTGAATCAAGTAAGGGAAATAGAAACAACTACACCTAGGAATTCATCCCTTCGCCTTGCTTGGAGATTAGTTAGCCATGGGGGAGAGTGTGGCAGCCTCCCTTGAGTTTTCTAGGTTTTTCAATGTCTAATTACAAACCCTAAGTGGTCTATTTATAGTGTACAAGGCCTAAGGGTGTTTTAGGGTTTGAACAAATCATTAAAGACCTAATTAGGGTCTAACTCGGAGAACAGGGGCAGTGTGCGCGCTGCACCTTGGATTTCTTGCGCTGCACCTTGGCTTTGTAAAGCTTCTTATGTGTTGCTGTGAGGTGCGCCTCAAATAATCCAGGGTGCACCTCTCCCTAATGTTTCTTCCAGCGTCTTTTGGCCTTCTTTCTGCAAGGTGCGCCTCAACTGATCCAAGGTGCGCCTCTCCCTGATGCTGATTCAGGAGATCTGACCTCTGTCCGCTAAATCCGTCATAACTTTCTCTAGAAAAATCATTTTGATGAATCGTAAAATATTCCAGAAACTAGACTTCCAGATCTTTCTAACCATATATGGCTCATCTCCTGGTTCTTCCTACATCAATACAATTTAGTTTGCAAAATGATTGATTTGTATGGCAATTCTAACGACTTAGTGAAAACTCCTTTCTTAGTTTCTCTTCATCTTGGCTCTTCCGCGACCACTCTCTCACTTGAGTATTCATTGAAGCTTCGTGTTTAAAATGATGATCACTTTTCCATCTCTTTTAACTCAAGATACCTGAAAATGCACCGAAATAAGTTAATGCTCCAAGAATACCACTTTAGAGTTGTTAACAAATAAAAATGCAATTAAAACCTAAATCAACCCTAAAGTGCTAACAAATAAGTACGATTACGATGCATTTTATAGCTCTCATCACAACCCCCGACTAGCTTATTGCTGGTCCCTAGAAATTCAAGCGAAAACAAGAGATGAATTCTATGGTGGGAATCAAAGTCAATGAAAAGCAATATTAGTGTTAACCAAGAGTAATTCATATTTTGTCTCAAAAATTGCACATAACACATGGCACATAGAATCATTAAATTTCACCTAAGTTCAAAAGTAATCCAAACATCAATCTTAAAATCGTTATTGACTCTTAAAATCCATCTTACCACAATCCATTAGTCTAAACACCTGGATGATTTTATGCATAACATTCATGAATACAAGTCTTGGCCTCTAAAAACATAATAAATTGCGTGACATCAATCACAAAAACAAGCTCCATAGGCTCACTTTTCAAATCACTCTCCACTATTGTAGAAAAATCACACTACATTGGATCAAAAGGTCTTTAATAAGCTTGTAATGTTAGGCTAAGGTAAAGGTTAAGGAAGAACGAGAAAGGTTCACAAGTAAAAGAACTTAATCTCTTAGATTTAAACACAATCACTTTAAGCACTTGGTAACCTTTACTTCAACACCCAAATCTTTCAACCATTTTTCGAGCATTTCTTTCAACGAATCACAATTTTTTTTTCTTTCTTTCTTCTTTCTTTGCCATAATTCAATTTTTTTTAGATGGCACATAACCATTCACCTCCTCTTTCATTCTTTTTCTTTTCTTTTTCACAACCCCTAACTTATCTTCTTTAATATACTTGGGTTATGGTTTTTCATATTTCCATCCTTACTCCTCGTAAGTGCTTCTCAAGAAATGTGTACAACTAAGTTCTTTTAAAAGAAGGGTAAGGATAAAATATTTTTAGGCTCATAAGGGTAAGTAAATGGGTTTTTGAAAGAAATAAGGCTCAAATTCTTTTTCAAGAAAAAGGGCTCAAATAGGTGACTAGTGATATATTTTGCAAGGGTAGGTTTGAAAGGCTCAAACAGTTCAAAAATGGCCTATATCATATCCTAAGTAGTGTGCATTCTAGGAATTCGCCTCAAGTGATTATCAAATAAGTTCTAGAGCTTGTTGAGACCGCAAAAAATATTCACAAATCCACACATAAAACTTTTCTAGATGTTGTAGACTAATCATACAATCTTACCACAAACTAGAGTCTCAAACCAAATGAAAATTGATATTGAAATTAATTTCAAACCGAAACAAAATTTAACTCCTTCTAAATGTTGTATGTTATCTCAATTAAGCTTATATCATTGACATGTGAATTACATCCAAGGCAAACACAAAGCATGCTAAAAAAAAATGACACCAAGTAGTTCAATGAAGAACATGAAAAACAGGAATATGTTTCCTCCACCCCCAACTTAAAATAATCATTGTCCTCAATGTGAAAGCAAAAGTTAAGGAAACTCCTTTTGTAGCCAAAAGTGCACAGAAGTTGAAAATTGTGCACTACCATTTGAACTGCTTCGTATATTTATCCCTGAAAAAGAAATGCGAAAGTAAAACTGGAAAACAACAAAATAAACAAGAAAAAGAAATATAAAAATAAAATGATATGTTGTGGGTTTCCTCCCATGAGCGCTAAGTTTTACGTCTTCAGCCAGACACTGCACTACTCTCACTGCTGGCCTCATTGTGGTGTTGAAGATGAGGCTCCAATTTAATGGCCTTAATGCTAATCTTTTGGCAAATGATACTTAAAGTCCACCACATGTGGCTCAAGTGTTCTTGGTGTTGCCCACTCACTATCAGCAGTAGGGTATTTGATTTGCGCATCCATGTGACTTCTCTCAAGTGACTTCTCAAAGCATGGTTGCCATGATTTCTTAATAAATTCCTCTGACTTGTCAAAAATATCAACAGCATTAATGACATGGGAATAAATTAAAGAATCATCGAACTTAAAATTATTATGAGGGAATTCCAAAGAGTTAGAATTATCTTTAGTGTGCTCATCCTCTAAATTGAGCTTATCAACCATGTGAGTATCGAGACACTCATCCTCTTCATGTGGCTGTTTTGAGACTCGAAAAACGTTTACCTCTAAAGTTCTATTTCCAAATGATAATGTCATTAGACCATTCCTACAATTAATGAGGGCATTGGCAGTGGCAAGGAATGGTCTTCCAAGTATTAAAGGAATTTTGGACTCCGTGTTTACAGTAGAAACAGTATCTAAAACCAAAAAATCAATAGGATTGTAGAAATTATCAATTTGCAACAAAACATCTTTTACAATACCTCTTGGTTTTCTTACCGATCTATCCGCTAATTGAAGTACCACGGAGGTTGGTTTGATCTCACCTAGATCGATCTGCAAGTACATGGAGTATGGTATGAGGTTCACACTAGCACCCAAATCTAGCAATGCTTGGCCACAAGATTTGTTTCCAATTTGAAAAGCCACTGTTGGACAGCTCGGATCTTTATATTTGGGTGGTGTCTTGCTGTCAATTACTGCACTTGCTTGCTCCATTAGGAATGATGTCTTCTTCACATGGTGCCTCTTCTTGAGTGTGCACAGATCCTTGATGACTTTAGCATAGTTGGGAATCTGTTTTATAACATGAAGAAGAGGGAGGTTAATTTTAACATGCTGAAGTTGTTCAAGAATCTCACCTTTTGATGCTGAATTTATCTCCTTAGGTTTAAGGAGTGCTTAAGGGAAAGGCACCGGTGGAGAATAATAATCATGGGCCTCTTTTTCCTTGGGGGTTTCATCCTTGTTGCTCAAGTTTGATGGTAAAGTGGGACCATCAATTTTCTTACCGCTACGGGTGATTATGGCATTAACCTCTTTAACATTTTGATTTCCAGGATTGGAGGTTTGTGCCATATGTTGTCCCCTTGGATTTTTTTGTGGCTGCAAAGGAAACCGTCCTTGCTCTTGAATCTCCAAAAAACTAGTCAACTTAGTGAGTTGGCTCTTTATCTCCTTTTGTTCCGCTTTGATCCCTTGTTGCTCCTCTAACAGCTGTTGATTTATTTTGTCTTGATCTTCCACATTCTTGGCATGTACCTGCATAAATGACTTAAACATATCTTCCAAAGGTAAAGGTTTTTGAGGTGCATTATATGAAGTTGCTTCCGATTACCATTGGGTACTAGAGTGGGCAGGGGGTTGCATGTCGGATTTCCAATTAAAATTTGGGTGATTTTTCCAACTGGGATTGTAGGTGTTAGAGTAGGGTGAGTGTGGTTTCCCAAAGGGTATACCTACAGCATTACACTATTTATTCATCTCAAAATAAACTAGACAATCTTTAGGTAAATGATCTACCCCATTACACATGAAACAAGGCTCATAGGACTCTACCCTAGCAATCGATTCAGGAGCCCTAGCATTTTTGATTTTTAAGGCTTCAATTTTCTTAGTTAGGGCCTCTAAACGAGCTTTAAGGTTATCCTCTTCCTTAAGTTGATAAATCCCAGTGGGTTGATTTCTCCTAATGCTTTCCATGGCATTTGGTCCTGTCCAAGTGTAGGATTTTTCTGATAAGTCATCTAGGAAATATATGGCTTGGTCAGGACCTTTTCGAAGAAAATCCCCATTGCACATCATTTCTATGAACTGCCTCTCCCTACTTAGAAGTCCATCATAGAAGTAGCTAACCACCCGCCAACTCTCATACCCATGGTGTGGACAAGAATTCAAAAGGTCATTGAAACGTTCCCAAACTTGATATAAGGTTTCGCTCTCTTTTTGTGCAAAGTTTGAGATTTGTCTCTTGAGGTTATTGGTCTTATGGGTTGGGAAGTGCTTTTGGAAGAAAACTCGTGTCATCTCATCCCAACTACATATGGACCTAGGCCTTAACGAGTACAGCCAAGCCTTGGCTTTTTCCTTAAGTGAAAAAGGAAAAAACCTAAGTTTAACGGTGTCTATCATATCAGCCCTACTGTGAACAGTTGCTACTACTTCCTCAAATTCCCTAATGTGGACATAGGAGTTTTCATTCTCAAACCCATGGAAGGTTGGTAGCAATTGGATCATGCTCGGCTTAAAATTAAGTTGTTGAACATTAGGGGGGAACATAATACAAGATGGGGTAGCCGTTCGGCTAGGGTGCAAGTAGTCTTTAAGTGTCCTAGCAACAATTTCATTGTGATTTTCGGCCATGTTAGGGGAAACAAATAAAAAAGAAAGAAAGAAAGAAAAATAATAATAATAAATAAATAAAAAAATTAGAAAATCAAAACAAAGAACAAAGAACAAAATAAATAAAAAAATCAGAAAATCAAAACTTCAAGAAAGGAACGATATTGCCGTTTTGTCTCAAAGTTGATAATCTTCCTTGTGTGTAAGCGCGTCTCCCTGGCAACGGCGCCAAAATTTGATTACGCCCAAAACATACATGGTGTTGTAGTATATCCTTGGGGTGTCGATTCCACAGGGAGACAAATTAACTATAAAGGAAGGTGTAAACTTTAATCTGAAACGATATGATCAAATTAAATAGAGAATCTGAAATTGATAGTGAAACAATTGTGTAAAGTAGATTGTGAAGTATAATAGGGGAATAACAAGGATCCGGGAATCCTCCCTAAGTTCATTGCCCTAATCCTAACTTGATTTAGTTGTTTTTATCTCGATTGCAAGTTTCACATCCCAAACAGGCAATCGGCAAATATTCAATTAAAGTGCATGTATAAACCCTAATGTAATTGATATGAATTATTCTTTACTTTCAAGCACACATGACCTAACTTATAAATTATCGAGAGACAACGATACATCTAAATGACAATACTGTAGCAATGGATAAATCTATAAAAAAGATCTACCAGACTCAATCACACCCAAACAAATACACATAAGAAGAGCATGACTAGACTTATATGGAAAAGAAGCATGCAATCACTGGACTAATAAGAAATCTACTAATTAGATTAAAAATTAAATCATAACAATGTTTGAACGTTAAAGCTCTATTACAACTGAATCAAGTAAGGGAAATAGAAACAACTACACCTAGGGATTCATCCCTTCGCCTTGCTTGGAGATTAGTTAGCCATGGGGGAGAGTGTGGCAGCCTCCCTTGAGTTTGCTAGGTTTTTCAATGTCTAATTACAAACCCTAAGTGATCTATATATAGTGTACAAGGCCTAAGGGTGTTTTAGGGTTTGAAAAAATCATTAAAGACCTAATTAGGCTCTAACTCGGAGAACAGGGGCAGTGTGCGCGCTGCACCTTGGATTTCTTGCGCTGCACCTTGGCTTTGTAAAGCCTCTTGTGTGTTGCTGTGAGGTGTTCCTCAAATAATCCAGGGTGCACCTCTCCCTAATGCTTCTTCTAGCATCTTTTGGCCTTCTTTCTGCAAGGTGCGCCTCAACTGATCCAAGGTGCGCCTCTCCCTGATGCTGATTCAGGAGATCTGACCTCTGTTCGCTAGAACTGCCATAACTTTCTCTAGAAAAATCGTTTTAATGAACCGTAAAATCCTCCAGAAACTAGACTTCCAGATATTTCTAACCATATATGGCTCATCTCATGGTTCTTCCTACATAAATACAGTTTAATTTGCAAAGATGATTGATTTGTATGGCAATTCTAACGACTTAGTGAAAACTCCTTTCTTAGTTTCTCTTCATCTTAGCTCTTCCGCGACCACTCTCTCACTTGAGTATTCATTGAAGCTTTGTGTTTAAAATAATGATCACTTTTCCATCTCTTTTAACTCAAGATGCCTGAAAATGCACCGAAATAAGTTAATACTCCAAGAATACCACTTTAGAGTTGTTAACAAATAAAAATGCAATTAAAACCTAAATCAACCCTAAAGTGCTAACAAATAAGTATGATTACGATGCATTTTATGGCTCTCATTAGGTGTGTTTGAGCATGAAACTGCAAGGAGTGACTGAAGAACAAATCAAATTACGTGCTTTTCCATTCTCACTGACTGAAAAAGCAAAGGATTGGTTATTTTATTTGCCCCTTAGCTCTATAACCACATGGATGGAGATGGTGAGATTGTTTCTTGATAAATTTTTCCCTGCATCACGAGCTGCTGGCATTAGAAGGGAGATATGTGGAATAAAACAGAAAGATACAGAGACCTTTCACAAGTATTGGGAAAGATTTAAGCAACTCTGTGCAAGCTGCCCACAACATGGAATTTCTGAACAACTCCTCATTCAATATTTCTACGAAGGGCTCCTACCCATGGAAAGGAAGATGATGGATGCAGCGAGTGGAGGTGCCATAGTGAACAAAACTCCTCGTGACGCTAGAGATTTGATCTCCATCATGGCTGCTAACTCACAACAATTTGGATTCAGGCAGGACACATCTCCAATAAGGGTGAATGAGGTAAGTATATCTTCCCTTGTAAATCAAATATCTAATCTAACTTCTATTGTTCAATAGTTAGCTGTAGGAAATACGCAACATGTAAAAGCTTGTGGGATTTGTACTACCATCGGTCATCCAACTGACATGTGCCCTACACTTCGAGATGATTCCTATGAGCATGTCAATGCAGTTGGCGGATTTCCAGGCCTACCACAACGGAGATACGATCCCTACTCAAATACCTATAACCCAGGATGGAGGGATCATCCCAATTTCAGCTATGGAGCAAGACCACCATTCCAACACTTTCAGCATAGACCACCTGCTCCACCACCACAACAAACCTCCACAAGTTCAGGTATGTCTCTAGAAGAAATTGTTAAATCACTTGCAACTAACACGCAACAATTTCAACAGGAGACAAGAACAAGCATTCAATAATTGAAGAATCAAATGAGTCAATTGGCATCTTCTGTGAACCGATTGGAATCTCAAGGTAAATTGCCCTCTCAAACCATTTTTAATCCAAAACAAAATGCTAGTGTAGTTACCTTGAGAAGCGGGAAGGAGTTGAAGGAACCTAGTAAGGTAGCATGTGGAGAAGAAATTGAAAAAGAAATAGTTGCTCATCAACCTCAAACTGATCAGCCTAGAGGACTCGATAGTGAACAACCAAAGGCATTGGTGACAAATCCTCCATTTCCTACTAGATTGACTAAATCCAAGAAAGAAGAGGAAGAGAAAGGAATTCTTGAAACTTTTCGCAAGACTGAGGTAAATATTCCCTTACTTGATGCAATTAAACAAGTGCCTCGATATACTAAATTTCTCAAGGAGTTGTGCACCAACAAGAGGAAGTTGAAAGGTAATGAAAAGATAAGTATGGGGGAAAATGTTTCAGTTGTCCTTCAGAAAAAATTACCTCCAAAATGTAAGGACCCAGGTATGTTTACTATCCCTTACAAACTAGGTGATGTTAGGATTGAGAAAGCAATGTTAGATCTAGGAGCTTCAATAAATATCATGCCTCTCTCTATTTCTTCATCTTTGAATCTTGGTCCATTAAAAGAAACAGGTGTGATTATTCAACTTGCTGATAGATCTAATGTATATCCTGAAGGAGTCTTGGAGGATGTCTTAGTACAAGTTAATGGGTTGGTCTTTCTTGCTGATTTTTATGTTCTTGACATGGAAGAAGATGACTGTTCTAATTTAACACTAATGTTATTAGGAAGGCCATTTCTAAAAACATCTAGGACAAAAATTGATGTGCATGATGGTACACTCACAATGGAATTTGACGGTGAAATTATTAAATTCAATATTTATGACGCCATGAGGTACCCTAATGATGTGTCTTCTGTTTTTATTATGGATGTTATTGACCTGTTGGCGCAGGAAATCTTTGATCTAGTTGATGATGATAAGCTAAAAGTTACACTTAGCAGGCACCTCACTCTTGAAGGGCTACGGAAGATCATGAAGAAGTTGGTGTTGGAGTCCGACTTGTAGGATGCAATCTACGAATTAGAATCACTTAAACCTGTAAGGTATAATGTGTCTTACATTGAGTTGCCTCTTTCTCACACAAAACTTCTTCCTTCTATTATGCAAGCACTGAAATTGGAATTGAAACCCTTACCAGATCATCTAAAGTATGCATTTTTGGTAGAAGGAGAAACTCTTCCAGTGATAATCTCAAACAAACTCTCCATATTAGAGGAAGAAAAGTTGATTCGGATGCTTAGAGAGTATAAAGAGGCTATTGGCTGGACTATAGCTGACATTAAGGGATTGAGCCCTTCCACATGCATGCATAGGATACTATTAGAGGAAGATTGTAAGCCGTCTAGAGAAGCCCAACGCCGACTGAATCCACCAATGATGGAAGTGGTAAAGAAAGAGATTTTGAAACTTCTCGATGCAGGTATGATCTATCCAATTTCAGACAGTAAATGGGTAAGTCCGGTTCAGGTTGTGCCAAAGAAAACAGGTATAACAGTAATAAAAAATCCTGATGGTGAGTTGGTGCCCACTCGAATTCAAAATGGGTGGCAGGTTTGTATAGATTATAGGAAGTTAAATGCATCAACTAGAAAAGACCACTTTCCTCTTCCATTTATTAATCAAATGCTTGAACGTTTGGCTAGTCGTACTCATTATTGTTGTCTTGATGGTTATTCAGGTTTTCATCAAATCCCAGTCGCATCGGAGGATCAAGAAAAAACCACCTTCACATGCCCGTTTGGCACTTTTGCATACCGACGAATGCCATTTGGACTTTGCAACGCTCTTGCTACATTTCAAAGGTGTATGGTTAGTATATTTTCAGAGTACGTAGAAAATATCATAGAGGTATTTATGGATGACTTTACAGTCTATGGTAATTCTTTTGATACTTGTTTAACTAACCTTACAAAAGTGCTTAAAAGATGCATAGAAACGAACCTTGTTCTTAATTATGAAAAGTGTCACTTTATGGTTGATCAAGGTATTATTCTAGGCCATATTGTATCTTCTAAGGGAATTGAAGTTGATAAAGCTAAGATAGAAATTATCAAATCTTTGCCTTACCCCGCAAGTGTGCGGGAAATTCGCTCTTTTCTTGGACATGCAGGATTTTATCGACGCTTTATCAAGAATTTTTCCAAAATCACTCAACTCTTATGTAGGTTATTGCAAAAAGATGTGGTGTTCGAATTTGATGAGGTGTGCGAAGGTGCATTCGATAAGTTGAAGGATATGCTAACTTCGACGCCAATTATCCGGCCACCGAATTGGAATCTTCCGTTTGAAATCATGTGTGATGTAAGCAATCATGCAGTTGGTGCTGTTCTTGGACAACGAGTTGGACGAGTTTCTCATGCCATCTACTATGCTTCAAGAACACTTGATAGTGCGCAGAGGAACTATTCAACGATAGAAGAAGAACTTCTAGCTATTGTTTTTGCTTTAGAAAAATTTCGTCCATATTTACTTGGCACTAAAGTAATTGTTTATTCTGATCATGCAGCTCTCAAGTATCTGCTGTCAAAGAAGGAGGCAAAACCTAGGCTCATTCGGTGGATACTTTTGCTACAAGAGTTAAATTTGGAGATACGCGATAAAAAACGGTGCAGAGAATTTGGTCGCAGATCATCTCAGTAGATTACCCACAAATGAAGAACTATCACCATTACAAGATGATTTTCTAGATGAGTATCTCTTTTCTATTGAAAAGTTAATCCCTTGGTATGCTGATATGGTTAATTATCTAGTTACTAGAAAACTTCCAGATGATTTGTCTAGAGCTCAAAGAGACAAAATCAAAAGTGATGCTAAATATTATGTTTGGGATGATTCTTTTTTGTGGAAACACTGTTCTGATCAAATCCTCAACAAGAAACTCCTTCCATTTTGAAATTTTGTCATTCATATGCATGCAGAGGACATTTTGGTCCCAAAAGAACAACTCGTAAGGTGTTAGAATGTGGATTGTTTTGGCATACTTTGTTTCATGATTCATATATGTTTTGTAAAGCATGTGAACAGTGTCAGAAAACTGGAAATTTAGGGCATAGGGACAAAATGCCACTCACCCCTATTCTTGTTTGTGAAATATTTGATGTGTGGGGTATTGATTTCATGGGCCCTTTTCCTTCTTCTTATGGTAATGTTTACATCATTCTTGCTGTGGATTATGTTTCAAAATGGGTATAAGCTGAGGCTACTCGGACTGATGATGCCACAATTGTTGTAGATTTTGTCAAATCTCATATTTTTGTCAGGTTCGGGACACCAAGAGCTATAATCAGTGATCATGGGACTCATTTTTGCAACAGAGTAGTGGGGGATTTATTTAAGAAATATAATGTTACCCACCGCATCTCCACTGCTTATCATCCGCAAACAAACAGGGAAGCTGAAGTATCTAATAGAGAGATCAAGTCCATACTCAAGAAAACTGTCAACCCAAATAGGAAGGATTGGAGTAAGCGGCTTGATGATGCACTATGGGCCTACCGAACAGCCTATAAGATCTCCATAGGTATGTCTCCTTACCGTTTGGTATTTGACAAACCATGTCATCTCCCAGTCAAACTAGAACACAAGGCATATTGGGCTGTCAAGCATTGCAACATGGGAATGGATGAATCAGGAGGACAAAGGAAATTACAATTGCAAGAATTGGAGGAAATCCGCAATGATGCCTATGAAAGCTTGAGAGTATACAAAGAAAAGACCAAATCCTTTCATGATCAACTAGTTTCTAGGAAAAAATTTTCTATTGGTCAGAAAGTTTTACTTTATCACTCTAGACTAAAGTTATTTCCTGGTAAATTGCGTTCTAGATGGGTAGGTCCTTTTATTGTTACTAATGTATTTCCTCATGGTGCAGTTGAAATACAAAGTTCGGATACAGGTAAAACTTTTAAGGTCAATGGTCATCGTTTGAAACCTTTTTATGAAGGTTTTCAAGTGTATAATGTTGATCAAATTATTTTGGAATGTCCGACTTATGGCGATTAAGAAGTGGCAACGTCTAGCCAAAGACGATAAAGAACGGCGCTTTTGGGAGGCAACCCAACTTTTTGTCTTACTTTCCTTGTTTTCTTTATTTTATTCCTTTTTCTTTTATTTAGATTATTTTTTTTATTTTATTTCATTTTTATCATTTTTTGGAGTGCCTTTGATTTTCTTTCCAATTTTTTTTGGCAGAAGATGATTTTTGTAACCCATGGGCACACTTTATGGAAAATCTTGATTCATGAAATTAAGGAACAAACCAGAAAAAAATTGTTAAATCAGCTTGCAAGACTCGAAGACCAAGTTTTTAGAATGGACAGGAACATGACAGCTTTCATTGCTTACATGGGAACCACCTTCACCCCCAAGCACGTGACTGATATCTTGGTTGATGCTCAACATTTTCAGGGGAGTTTCTACTTACTCTTGTTCTTTTATAGTTTTGGAGCATCAATTTTTTATACATTGAGGACAATGTATGGATTAAGTGGGGGGGAGGGTTGTTGACATATAAATTTGATTTTACTTTGAACTTCATTTTTAGCTCCATTTTGATCAAATTTTTGCGGCATTTTTCAAGAAAATTTTCAAAAATCCAAGTGATACTTTAGTTCTTGTTTGTGATCATTCTCTTCTGAATTCTAAATTCTATTGATGTTTATCTTAAATGATTTAGATTGTTGTGAATTATTGAGATAAATTGAGGCATAATAAGGGATTAGCATGAATGGTTGAATTCTTATTTACTACACAGTGATTAATTGCTCTTGATGATTGATTGAATGAAAAGTGTGTGGGATCTAATGCACATGACCTTTTTTGTGCGCTTTTGAGCCAATGAACATTCATATTATATTATGCTCCATTTTCTTAATTGTGTGATTGTCATACATAGTTGATTTTTCTAGAACATGCTTTGTTATGCATGTCAAGAAACTACATTGTTGAATTGGATGCATTGAATTAATAAGGGCATTTAGGTGAAGCCATTTAGCTTTCTTAAAAAGCCTACCTTGATTTTTGCTGTAGAAAGCCAATTTTGAACCTTGGCCCTTTAGTTGGAAGTTAACCATGGTATAAGCAATGTCAACCCATTCTTTTGTTGTTTTCCCTTTTTTGAACCTCTAATTGAAGGATCGTACTAGCTTGTTCACATGAAGCTTCAAATTATCTTTGAAAGGATTGAAAGATGCTGTGAATAAAGTGATTCAAGTTACAAGTGCCTTGAATTGCAAAAAGAAAGAAAAAAAAAGGAAGAAAAATAAGCGGCTAGAAAAAAAAAAAAAAAAAAAGCCGGCCAAAAAGTGAAAAAAATTGTGCAATTTCGATTGTTTGGAAGTGAATTAATTGAAGAAAACATTTGACATTATTGAGTTGTGCTTTGTGTGGAGAAATTGGTATAATTCCTTTGATAAAAGTACCTAAAAATTCCTTCTCACCACACCTTACCTAAGCCCCGTTACAACCCATTTAAAACCCTTAGATTCTTTACATTCAATTCAATCCATTGATGTGATATATTAGCAAGATTATGGTAAAGATCTTCTATGTTGTGACTTGAGAGTTCATTGATACCATAAAAACTTTGAGCGTATTGAGTGAATCCAATGAGAGGGTGTTAGATCCTATTGCATTTTGAATTTGAGAAGATCATTGAGGTGATTGTTCATGGTGTGGTTTATAAGAATTTACACTATGAAATTGTTCGTTTCTTATTTGTCTTTAGATTTAAATCTTTAAGGCATGATAATTTGGATTATAGAGGATGAGTAAAGGTAGAAGAAGGAACGATGATGAGAAAAGGTGACGAACTTGAGCTATTGTATGCTTGAGGACAAGCATTGTTTAAGTGTGGGGGAATTTGATAAGGATTCATAATATCTATATGTTTGTTATATTTCCTCATGTTTTAATGGTTATAAATGCTTAAATCTTGGATTCTGATTATGTTTCATTTTTTATGGAGTTGATTGAAGAGTTAAATCAAATTGAATCCAAAATCAAGATAACTGTGAAAAGAAGACAGAAAGCTGAAGCTACAGCACTGAAATGGTGATAATATGTGAAGATTGGGCAGCAACTTGGAGCTGCAGCATCGGGAAGTTGGTGTTGCAGCGCCAGCTCGTGGGTTTTGAAAGTTATAAATAATAACCCTAGCTGAAAGAAAATGGGAGATCGAGGATAGAAGGCGCGGCTGTTGAACAGAAAATTCCTCTTCTCTTTTCTTTAGGCTTTCTTTTAATTATGAGTAGCTAAACACTTTTCTTTTAGCTGAAGGATAATTGAAGTTTTGGTTCTTCAAGAATTGCGAGATCTAAATAATTTTCATTGCTCTTTTATTTCTTCTCTATTTATATATCTTCTGTGTTTATTAAAAATTATTGTCTTGGTTGATTGATGCAAAGGGCCTGTTGTTCAATTATCAGGTCAATAAATTGCCATTTAGAACTTTAAATCCGTAATTGTTTAATTGTTTTAATATTAGTGGTAAAATAACAAAGTTGATTATAGAGAGATTTTCGATTTATGTTATGGAGATATATAACCTAGTCTAAATGAATCGAACTTGTGTATTTGTTGGCAAGAATTGGTAGTCTCTCTAATTATTAATGTTGTCGATAGATTAAATCCTAAGAGCTTGTTTAGGGTTGTTTATTAACAAGGGAAGTAATCAAAGAGCTTGTTTTGGTTATCGAGAAAGTAAGGAGAGATAGGTTGTTAGAGCTTGTTAACAACCATAACCAATTTAGTGAAGAATAGAAGATTTTATCCTTGTATATGTGATCAATTCTCTGAACCAATTATGAAATTATACCTTCGGTTGGATATTTGTCTGATATTGATTTCTCCTTAGTTTCTAGTTGATTATAATTGCTTTCTCTTTTATATATCTTCTATATTTCAAACCCTCTTTTTCTTTGCTTTAATTTTCATTAAAATAAATCTATCCAATCCCTGTGGATACGACCTTGCTCATCACTGTTACAATTTGTATTTTTCGAGAGTGAGAATTTTATTATTTGTTGGATTTGACACCCACAATCTAGCAACTTGACATAAGAAGAGTTTGACTAGACTTATATGCAGGAAAAAGATGGAATCACCGGATTAAGAGTAAATCATCTCATTCTTACTTAATCAAAGAGTAAATCATAAACAATGTTTAACAATGAATCCATACAACTAAATCAAGAATAGAAATAAGAACAACTACACCTAGGAACTTATCCTTTTGCCTTGCTTGGAGATTAGTTGGACATTAGGCTCATGCTTTATTACCTAAAATGGAGAAGAATGTGTTTGATCTTGATTCCAGCCCTCTTTTTCAATCAAACCTAAGTGTTCTATAAATACCCCAAAAGGTTCAACGGTATTTTTGGGTCCAAAAATGTCATTAAAACCCTATTTAGGTCGTTGATAGGGGCTTAAATACATATTTAAGCCCCTTTATTTATAATTGCTAAGTCCTAGTTTATGTTAATATTAGTCCATTTTACTTCATTTTTGTGCTTCACATGCTTTTGTAGGGTCTTGGAGAATAAAGATGCATTTTTTGGCACTTAAAGGAAGGAATCTGGAAATCCTAGAGCAGCTGCTGGCTAGAGTGTGATCGAGCGCAGGCTTCGGTACGATCGAGCGCACCAGCAATCGTGCGCATACATGAAGGATCGAGCGCACCCATGCAATCGAGCGCAGAAGTGCGTGATCAAGCGTATGCGTACGGGTGTGAACAGTAAAAACAGCAGAACCAATTTTGGAAATAAAGAAGGTTTTTTGTTTTAGGAAGTTTAGGGTTTCCAGAGTTGTCTAGGGTTATTCAACCCCTATAAATACACTTGTAAAAACAAAAAAGTGGGATCCCTTCTTTTATCTTTTACTTTGGCTTAAAGTTGTTTAGTTTATATTACGATGCTTATCTTAGACAGCATGTGTAACTAACTCTTTATAGGGCTTGATTGAAGCCCTAATTATGCTTTCCCATACAAATATTTATTGATTGCCTTTGCAAATAGCATTGTCATGATGCTTTAATTGATTAATACCTGTTTTATTGAATTCCTCATATGTGTGTGTCTGATCAACGTATGCATGTGGTATGGACTTGTTAGTTAGATCAATTTGGATGACCAAGTCCTGGGTCTAACATTAGTAACAAAAGAAATCCACACTGGATTCTTGGGTTAATCAACATGGGAAACCGGTAGTAGATACCATACCCTAGGTCCTGTGTGGTTGTCGATTTCCATAGATCCTATGCTCTCTTAAGGAACAACTCAGTAGATACCATGTTGAATCCCCTAAGAAAGAAAAGAGTTAGAGTAGATACCATGCTTAACTCGTTGCTTTGGGAAATCAATAGCTTAAGGAGTAGATACCATGCCCTTAGGTTGACAACCATTAGGTATTCATAGTAGGGCTAGAGCATTGGCATATTACTCATTGGGAAAGTATGATTAGTGGTGGATATCAAAGCCCTATGTTCTCATTATTATTAATTCACATTCAACAGTTATTTTTATCTTCTTTTATTAAGAAACTGGTTCTAAAACGAAATTCACCAATCCCTATGGAAATGATCTCGCACTTGCACACTACGCTACTGTTGACCTTGTGCACTTGCAAATGAAACAAAGTACGATTATTTACTTATTTATTTAGGTAGATAAACACACAACAAGTTTTTGGTGCCGTTGCCGGAGATTGCACTAAATTTATTTTTGGAATTATTTTTGTTATTTTTTATTTTATTTTATTTTATTTTTATCAAAAATCTAAGAAAATTCTAAATTTTTGTTTTTATGTTCTAGTTTATTTGTGTTTCATCAAATACCTAATTTTTATTTTTATTTTCATTTTTTTTCTGTTCTGTTTCAGGTACTGCAGTAGAAGCTTTCTATGACACTTGCGATTGAGCGCAGTCTGCGATTGAGCGCAGTCCTTGGTGCGATCGAGTGCATTTAAGGCAGACGCTACACGAGCAGTATTGCTAAACTGCTGCATTGAAGCTGTTTTACTTTATTCAGGCATAGGCTTCGATATGGACATCCAACATTCTTGCCCCTCAATACCGAGCTTGAGCGGACCATCTGATAAAGGCTTAGAAACAACTTTGAGGAGAACGAAGAAGAACTCGAGAATGAAGTATCAATGGCTGAACAGATTGAAAATCAACAACCACCTGAGCGAAGGCCGATGAAGCAATCCTTCATCCCAAGGAACATCGACCAGCCATCATGCATTGCGTATCAACCTGAGGCAGAAGGCAATTACTACATATCTCTGCAAATACTCAGTGCACTGACTCACTTTAGGGGTACACCTAATGAGGATCCACACTTGCACCTCCCGGAGTTCTTCGATCTCTGCAAGTTCCAACATATCCAAGGTCTAGACCAAGAAGGAATAAGGTTAATTCTTTTCCATCTTTCCTTAAAAGATAATGCTAAACTGTGGTACAATTCATTGCCTACAGTTTCTATCCACACTTGGGAGGAGTTGGCTAACAAGTTCCTAAGGAAGTTTTTTTCAGCCCAGAAGACAAGACAAATGAGGAAAGAGATCCAGTCCTTCCAACAGAGGGATGAAGACCTTTTCTTTGAAGCATAGGGACACTTTAATGAGCTGCTTCACAAATTTCCCCATTACAACCTACCTCAAGATTAGCTGGTACTGGCCTTTTATGAAGGTCTAAATGACATGAATAAAGGTGTTACTGATTCAGGTTGTGGAGGTGCTAATGGAGAAGAGTAGTGAGGAAGTTATGGAGCTGTTTGAGGCATTGAGTGAGCACACCCAACAATTCTCATCCAGAGGGAGACAAGGAGTAAAGAGCAAGGGCATTGATGAGAGTCATAAAATGCATCTAAACAATACTTAATTGTTAACATTTTAGGGTTGATCTCAGTCGTAATCACACTTTTACATGTTGATAACTCTAAAGTGATATTCATAAATCATTGACTTAATTCGATGCATTTTCAGGTGCTTTGAGTACAAAAGAGATAATAAAGCGATCCATGTTTAAAGCGCCAAAAGATCTTGGGTGTCGGTGGTCATTTTTGTCCAAGGTTTAGACGTGTTCAAACATGATTTAAAGATGGTTAAAGTCTAAACCAAGACTGGAGTAATAAAGTACAGTAAGTTAAAAGACTGCACACAAGTGTGTGCATCACTTTGGAGCAAGATAAGGGTAGGCACACTAGTGTGTGCACTTCTACATACAAGCTGAATGAGTTTCACTGAATTCCCAGAATTTCCCGTACAGATCAATCATCTTTGCAGATTAAACTGTATTGATGTAGGAAGAACCAGGTGATGAACCATATATGCTTAGAAATATCCAGAAGTCTATTTTCTGGAGAATTTTACGGTTCGTAAAAAAGATTTTTCTAGAGAAAGTTATGGCAGTTTTAGTGGAAACAGTTCAGGCTAGCACAGCAGGCCCAGCCGCACAGCACAGCTCACTCGCCTCTTGACCTGATTAGGGCGAGCAAGTGACATTTTTCCAAGACCAAAATACCCCTAGCTACTACTTGTAATCTATAAATACCTCCTTAAGGAGTGTGCAGCCGGGCATTCAAATAATTCAAGAGAGAAAGGAAGCAAGGAAGGAAGGAAGAGAGAAAAACAAAGAGGATCTTGGATCCCAAATCCAGCATTCTTCCATTTTATTTTTAAGTTTATTGAGGGCTAGAAATCAAGGGGGGAGAGCATCCATATTGTTCTTCCACCTTGAACTCCATGGCCAAATCAAGGAGAGAGCATCCTTATTGTTCTTCCACCTTGATTTCCATGGCCAACTAGTCTTCACACAAGGGAAAAGGATGAATCCTTAGGGATTTATTGTTCCTTATTTCCTTCTTGATTCAGTTGTATGGATTTAATGTTTAATATTGTTTTATGAATTATTCATTGATTAGGTAAGAAGGATTTGAGTTCATGTGATAGATGCACTTTTTATTCTTCTTCTTTTAGATTCTCTTAATCCGGTGATTGCATCCTTCTCCTCCATTGAAGTTGTTTGGATGTGATTGATTCCGGTAGATTTATTTTACTGATTGTCCATTACTACGATATTGTCATTGTGATATATTCTCGTTTCTTGATAATCTTTAAGATCGGTCATGTGTGCTTGAACTGAAATCAATGAGTAATTTGTAGTAATTATATTAGAGTTATAAATGTGCTTGATTGAATATATTCCGATTGTTTGTTTGGGATGTCAAAACTTGCAATCGATATAAAATCAATTGAATCAAGAGTGGAAATAGGGAACGAACCTAAGGAGGATTCCCGGAACCTTGTTATTTCTTATTTATATTTCATTTACATTTACGCAACTTTTCTTACATTATCTCATTATCAAAACCCAAAGAAATCTTTCGTTTAACTTTTATCGTTCGTTTTAAGGTTTACACATTTTCCTTTGTACTTAACTTGTTTCTCTGTGGAATCGACACCCCAAAGCCGTACTACAATAACCGTATTATACTTTGGGCGTAATCAAATTTTGGTGCCATTGCCGGGGAAACACTTTTAAGTACAAGGAAATTTGTCAACTTTGAGTGTAACGGTAAAATAAAATAAAAAAATCGTAAATATCTTTCTTTTCAGCAGTTTGTAAATACGGTCATATTATTCCTTTACTTCTGTTTTATTTATTTGTTTATTATTCTGTTTTATTTATTTGCTTATTATTCTGTTTTATTTATCTGCTTATTATTCTATTTTAGTTATTTGTTTATTATTCTGTTTTATTTATCTGTTTATTATTCTGTTTTATTTACTTGTTTATTATTCTGTTTTATTTACTTGTTTATTTATTTATTATTCTGTTTTTTTATATTTAATTTCCCCTCTAAATTAATTGGTGCATGCTTAAACCGAGAGATTTGTGAGGCAGATTCATTAGAGGACCCGAATTAGAGTTACCCTCTCCTTCCACCTCCATTTGGTGAAACCTTGCCTAGATCAAACCATAGTGCACTCCCATCAGAGAATTTAGAGGATTTTGTTAACATGGCCGATAATCATAATGAAAATGTTGCCAAGACACTTCAGGATTACCTCCACCCTACACGCACAGCCACACCATCATGCATCATGTTTCCAGCCAATACTCGCCAGCTAAATTTTAAACCAGGGATGATTCAATTACTCCATACTTTTCATGGCTTGGATAACGAAAACCCATATGTGCACATTAAAGAGTTTCGAGGAAGTAGTCGCGACTTTTCATAGTCACGATGAAACCGATGACATTGTTAGGCTTAAGTTCTTTCCTTTCGCTTTGAAAGATAGAGCTAAGAGTTGGCTATACTCACTAAGACCACGATCTATTAGGTCGTGGACTGAGATGACTCGAATTTTCTTTAATAAATACTTTCCCCAACATAAGACCAATGCTTTGAAAAGGCAAATCTCCACATTTGCACAAAAGGATAGCGAGACTCTGTATCAGTCTTGGGAGAGATTTAAAGAGTTATTGAGTATGTGCCCTCACCATGGGTATGAGAATTGGAGTTTAGTGACCTATTTCTATGAGGGTCTTACCTATAGAGAACGCCAATTTGTAGAGATGATGTGTAATGGTGGGTTCTTGGAGAAAGATCTTGATGAGGCCATAGAGTACTTCAATGAGCTTGCTGAAAAAGCTCACACTTGGACTGGACCTAGTGATACTGAAAGCACAAATAGGTTAAGTCCTATAGAGCACCCAAATGGTGGTGGAATTCACCATCTTAGGGAAGAGGATAACCTTAAGGCCAAGGTCGAGATGCTCACTAGGGAACTAGAGTTATTAAAGACTAAGAGCTTAAAGCCAACACACGTGGTTAATCATGCAAAATCTTTTGAACCATGTTTTGTGTGTGGCGGGGTAGACCATCTCACCTAAGAGTGCTCCACATTTGTTGATATGAGAGGGATGTATAAGGAACAATGTAATGCCCTAGGCATGTACACGAAGCCTTCTACACCCTTCTCTAATACCTATAATCCGGGATGGCAAAATCACCCCAATTTCAGCTGGAAGTCTGAAAACCAGCAACTTGCACAACCCCCTGCACCATATCCTGAACCATATCATGCACCTGTATCTTCTAGGAGTTCTTTAGAAGACACTTTACATGCTTTTATTGAAGCACAGGGGAAGACAAATCAAAGGCTTGAATCTTTTATTGTGCAGGTTGTTGAAGAACATAAAGAGATAAAGAACCAAGTGTCCAAGCTGACGAGCTACTTGAGTGTGACTGAGCGAGGTAAGTTCCCTTCTCAAGCTCAGTCCATATCCTACGGTCAGCACCAAACGCAACAGAAGAAAGAGGAGGTGAATGCCATTGAGACACTTAGTGGTAAGTCGTTACACATCCCAACATCGAACAAATCAGAGGATGTGGATGACAACCACCAAGTATATACCCTCACCCATGGTTTCACGGGAGCATATATTGAGCCAAAATCTGCAGATGTTTCTGATGACATCTTTAAGGTCTCTCCAAAGCACACAAGCAGCAAATTTAACCGTAAAGCAATTGCTGGTGCAGTCAACTCATGTTTGTCTAGGAGGGAATAAGAGTGTCTGGCTGAAGATGTAAAACTTAGCACTCATGTGAGGCACCCCATAGCATATCCTTTTATTTTTATTGTTATTGTTTATTATTAATATTTTGCTGTTTTCCAGTTTTACTTTCGTATTTCTTTTTCAGGGACAATTATACGAAGCAGTTCAAATGGTGGTGCACAATTTTCAGCTTCTGTGCACTTTTGGCTACAAAGGGAGTTTCCTTATCTTTTGCTTTCACATTGAGGATAATGCCTACTTTAAGTTGGGGGTGGAGGAAACATATTCCTATTTTTCATGTTTTTCATTGAACTACTTGGTGTCATTTTACCTTTTTGATTGTTTTTAGCATGCTTTCTGTTTGCCTTGGAGTTTATTCACATGTCAATGATATGAGCCTAATTGAGATAGCATATAGCGTTTAGAAGAAGTTAAATCTTGCTTCGCTTTTGAGAATAAATTAAGTGTCAATTTTTATTTGGTTTGAGACTCTGGTTTGTGGTAAGATTTCATGATTAGTCTAAAGCATTTGGAGAAGTTTTATGCGCAGTTGTTTTGTGAATACTTTTGCGGTCTCTACAAGCTCTAGAACTTATTTGATAATCACTTAAGGCAAAAATCATAGAATGCACACTACTTAGGATATGATATAGGCCATTTTTGGACCGTTTGAGCCTTTTTAAACTTACCCTTGTTATATTTATCGCTAGTCACCTATTTGAGCCTTTTTCTTGAAAATAAAAATTGAGCCTTGTTTCTTTCGATAAACCATTTACTTACCTTTATGAGCCTAAAAATATTTTATCCTTACCTCTCTTTTAAAAGAACTTAGTTATACACATGTTGTGAGAAGCACTTAAAAGGAGTAAGGGTGGAAATATGAGAAAATATTACTACCATAACCCAAGTACATTAAAAGAGATAAGTTGGGGGTTGTGGAAAAGAAAAGAAAAGAATGAAAGAGGAGGTGAATGGTCTTATGCAAAAATAAAAAAATAAAAAAGAGAAAAAATGAATTATGGCAAAGAAAGAAGAAAAACAAATGGTGATTTATTGCGAGAAATGCTCGAAAAATGGTTGAAAGAGTTGGGTGTTGAAGTAAGGTTATCTTGTGCTTAAAGTGGTTGTGTTTAAATTAAGAGACTTAGTTATTTTATTTGTTTAAACTTTCCCATTCTTTCTTGAACTTTACCCTAGCCTAACATTGCAAGCTTATTAAAGACCTATTGATCCGATGAAGTGTGATTTTTCTACATAGTGGAGAGTGATTTGAAAAGTGAGCATATGGAGCTTGATTTGTGATTGATGTCACGCAAATTAATATGTTTTTAGAGGCCAAGACTTGTATTCATGTTATGTTGTGCATAAAATCATCTGGGTTTACGGACTAATGTATTGTGGTAAGATGGATGGTAAGAGTCGATAACGATTTTAAGGTTGACATTTGGATTATTCTTGGACTTGAGTGATATTTAATGATTCTATGTGCTATATGTTATGCATGATTTTTTAGAAAGATTTTTGAATCACTCTTAGTTAACACCAGCATTGCTATATTTTGTTTTGATTTCTAAATAAAGAATTCATTTCATGCCTTTCGCTTGAATTGCTAGGGACTAGCAATAAGCTAGTTGGGGGTTGTGATGAGAGTCATAAAATGCATTTAAACAATACTTAATTGTTAACATTTTAGGGTTGATCTCAGTCGTAATCGCACTTTTGCATGTTGATAACTCTAAAGTGATATTCATAAATCATTGACTTAATTCGATGCATTTTCAGGTGCTTTGAGTACAAAAGAGATAATAAAGCGATCCATGTTTAAAGTGCCAAAAGATCTTGGGTGTCGGTGGTCGTTTTTGTCCAAGGTTTAGACGTGTCCAAACATGATTCAAAGATGGTTAAAGTCTAAACCAAGGCTGGAGTAATAAACTAAAGTAATTTAAAAGACTGCACACAAGTGTGTGCATCACTTTGGAGCAAGATAAGGGTAGGCACACTAGTGTGTGCACTTCTGCATACAAGCTGAATGAGTTTCACTGAATTGCCAGAATTTCCCATACAGATCAATCATTTTTGCAGATTAAACTGTATTGATGTAGGAAGAACCAGGTGATGAGCCATATATACTTAGAAAGATCCAGAAGTCTATTTTTTGGAGAATTTTACGGTTCGTAAAAAGGATTTTTCTAGAGAAAGTTATGGCAGTTTTAGTGGAAACAGTTCAGGCTAGCACAACAGGCCCAGACGCACAGCACGGCCCACTCGCCTCTTGACCTGATTAGGGCGAGCAAGTGACATTTTTCCAAGACCAAAATACCCCTAGCTACTACTTGTAATCTATAAATACCTCCTTAAGGAGTGTGCAGCTGGGTATTCAAATAATTCAAGAGAGAAAGGAAGCAAGGAAGGAAGGAAGAGAGAAAAACAAAGAGGATCTTGGATCCCAAATCCAGCATTCTTCCATTTTATTTTTAAGTTTCTTGAGGGCTAGAAATCAAGGGGGGAGAGCATCCATATTGTTCTTCCACCTTGAACTCCATGGCCAAATCAAGGAGAGAGCATCCTTATTGTATCTTCCACCTTGATTTCCATGGCCAACTAGTCTTCACACAAGGGAAAAGGATGAATCCTTAGGGATTTATTGTTCCTTATTTCCTTCTTGATTCAGTTGTACGGATTTAATGTTGAATATTGTTTTATGAATTATTCATTGATTAAGTAAGAAGGATTTGAGTTCATTTGATAGATGCACTTTTTATTCTTCTTCTTTTAGATTCTCTTAATCCGGTGATTGCATCCTTCTCCTCCATTGAGGTTATTTGGATGTGATTGATTCCGGTATATTTATTTTACTGATTGTCCATTACTACAATATTGTCATTGTGATATATTGTCGTTTCTTGATAATCTTTAAGATCGGTCATATGTGCTTGAACTGAAATCAATGAGTAATTTGTAGTAATTATATTAGAGTTATAAATGTGCTTGATTGAATATATTCCGATTGTTTGTTTGGGATGTGAAACTTGCAATCGAGATAAAATCAATTGAATCAAGAGTGGAAATAGGGAACAAACCTAAGGAGGATTCCCAGAACCTTGTTATTTCTTATTTATATTTCATTTACATTTACACAACTTTTCTTACATTATCTCATTATCAAAACCCAAAGAAATCTTTCGTTTAACTTTTATCGTTCGTTTTAAGGTTTACACATTTTCCTTTGTACTTAACTTGTTTTCCTGTGGAATCGACACCCCAAAGCCGTACTACAATAACCGTATTATACTTTGGGTGTAATCAGGCATGTATGAAGTTAACTTAATTGGTAGAATTCTGACTCAGATAGCTGCTATGGAAAGGAAGCTAGATATGCTTGTAAAAGCCATGATTGCTCAGAACACCTAACCAAGTCCACAAGCCACACAACGCGAGGTATATGCTTTATGTTCTCAATTTGATCACACTATTGATACTTGTCATTTATATTCATCTACAGATCCCGAGCAAGCGAACTATTTTGGATCGAACAGTGCATATGCAAATACCTATAACCCTGGATGGCAGAACCACCCCAACCAATCATGGAGCAACAATCAAAATGCCTTGAACCTTCAGGGGCAACAAAGGAACTTCCACCAAGCAGCCCAACCAGTTCAAGAGTCAAAGAAGAATGACCTAGAGAGTATGATAAGGCAATTGATAACATCACAAGATCAGTTCATGACTTAGCAAAGACAAACCACTACAACACATGAGTAAGCAATTCAAAGACTTGAGGTACAAATGGGGCAATTGGCTAAGGATCTGAGTGGAAGAAAGCAAGGTGAGCTTCCAGCCCAACCAATACCTAACCCACGAGGACATCAGCAACTGAATGCCGTGACAACTCTCAGAAATGGGAAGACAGCTGATGTGCCTGCACAAGAATCTCCAGATAAAGTGTCTACATCAAAGGTAAGTGAAATGGAGAAGTGGAATGCACCTCCTTTCCCTCAAAGTTAGTGAAGCCAAAGAAAGATAAATTGTTTGATATTTTTGAAACTTTGAGCAAAGTAGAAATTAGCGTTCCCTTATTAGATGCAATTAAACAAATTCTTGCTTATGCTAAATTTTTAAAAGATTGTTGCACTAATAGAAAAAAGTTTCAGGAGCATGAAACAGTGGCTCTAACTGAAGAGGTAAGTGCGGTATTATTAAGAAAATTACAACCAAAGCTACAAGATCCGGTTATTTTTACTATTCCTTGCAGGATAGGTAACCAGTTTTTTGACCGTGCACTATTGGATCTAGGAGCAAGTGTCAATTTGATACCATACATAGTAGTTGAAAAGCTAGGTTTGGGGGAGCTTCAACCAACCTCCAACACTTTGCAATTGGCAGATAGAAGCATCAAAATACCTAGAGGTATACTTGAGGATGTCTTGGTAAAAGTAGGTGAGTTTATTTTACCTGCCGACTTCATTGTGTTAGATATAGAAGAATGCCCTATTCCATTACCTTGGCTCATCATCTTAGGAAGACCCTTTATGAGAACTGCTGATATAATCATTAATGTGAAAAAAAGGTATTGTAAGTATGATGGTAAATGGTGAGATAATAGAATTTAAGATATTTGATGCACTGAAATTACCCCAAGATGATAATGATGATGAATGTTTTAATGAATGTATGATGCAAAGTGTTATTGAGAAAGTTTTTCAGGTCCATCACACTGATCCATTGGAGGCCACCCTCACCCATAGCTTCACAAGTTCGGATGTTAAGCCATAATCTGAAGATATTACTAATGACATCTTTGAAACTATGCACCTCCCTGAAGTCTATCCTATGCATCCAAGACCGGGTGATACAAAGAAGTTGCATTTGAATAAGCTGGAACAATTGAGTCTTGATGACTATGTAGCACTACCAAGAGCATTTGAGCCACATGCAGTGGGCTTTAAGTACTCCCTGCCAAAAGACTAAAGTTGCAGCCACAATAGAGCACACTTGAGCAGTTCAGACTTTGATAAACATGTAGCTCAAGTGCCTTTATTGAGATCAGTGGTACTGAGGCCACTGAGTATGCACTTTCTGCCACAAGTGTGATCGAGCGCACGTGGGGCAGAAAGTCACGTGTTGGTTATAAACACACTTCCACATTCCTCTCACCATACGCTCAATCGCACTCTCTCTTTCTATCTCTCGCACTCACAGTCACCAGTACCTTTTCGACTGCACCACCTAAAGACCAGCAGTGAGAGCGATACCCCGTCTGACTGAAGACATAAAACTTAGCGCTCATTGGAGGCACTCCACAACATATCCTTTTTATTTTTCTTTTTTGTATTGTCTTTAATTTATAGTTAGTATTTATTGTTTCATATTAGTATTCCTTGTTTTTCAGTTTTATGTTTGTTTTTCTTTTTCCAGGACAGAGTGAGTGCATCCAGTTGAAGTTTGGGGGCGTGCTACGAGCTATGCTACCATATAGTTCTCCATCTCCCAGGTTAGATCCTTCCATGCTATTCACACATTGAGGACAATGTGCAATATAAGGTTGGGGCTATGGGGAACACACTCACACACACCCACTATGTCCCAAATTTTTGTTTTTTTTTATAGATAAATGCATGTTCATACTGTTTTAAAATTTTTGGGTGATCTAAACAAAACATCAATATCTGACTTCATAAGTGAGCTTAAAACCTTGAACACATGGGCTAATAATTAAGTTTTAAACCTTAATCACTTTCTTTTAAGCATTTAAGGATTCACAAGTTTGACCTAAACTAACACGAGCACATTAACACATAATTGTGTGGGGTATGACATATAATTGTAATATGTATGTTTCTTCGGCTTGGCTGTGAGCCGGATGACTTGTTAGATTCACACTTTGGCATAGGAGAATAAAAAAAAAAAAATTGTTACTGCTCAAAAAGAAAAGTGCTCCTAATGATCAGTAAACAAACTTTCCACTGAGTAACTGGCCCTCTTGCCTCAGTAAGCAGTAAGTGTCATGTCAAAAGGTGGGAAGTTTGCTCACAATGATCATTAAAAAGAACTTTTCACCGAGTAACTAGCCCTTTTTGCCTCAGAAAGCAGTGAGTGTCACGTCAAAAGGTGAAAATTCTGATTGGTAGCATTAAAACCAGTTAGTTTCGTAGCCTTTTTGACTCGAGTTAGTAAGTCCTTAAGGGTGTCTTTACACCTAATGCCCTAAAACCATCTGGTTTGGGAGTCATTGGCTAAATGCTTACTACATGAGTCAAATAGAAAGCTTAAAGGAACTAAACTTGGCAAAAAAACTCACAATAAAAGAAAAGAAGAAAAACTAAGCCATTTTTGTTGGTTCTAATAGGAAATTTGGTGAATCTTGAGACGTCGAAACACTACACAGAATTATTTGGAAACCTAATCTTTTATGTGCTAGTTCACCACACACTAAAGTCAAATTTGTGATGTCTTAACCTGCCTCATGAAAGTGATCTGCGTTCAAAACTCTTATTCATTGCAAAAATGTGTTTGTACTTGTTAAGCTTGCTCATGAATGCACATCATGGTTTTGTGTGATACCTAAAATTTTGTGGACACCATGAATATTGGATTTATCTGCGTGTCTTTATTTTTTTCATTCTAATTTCTGTTTTGTATTGCTAAGGGACTAGCAATATGTAAGTTTGGGGGTATGATAGGTGCTTATATATTCATATTTAAGCCCCTTAATTTATAATTGCTAAGTCCTAGTTTATGTTAATATTAGTCCATTTTACTTCATTTTTGTGCTTCAAATACTTTCGTAGGGTCTTGGAGAATAAAGAAGCATTTTTTGGCACTTAAAGGAAGGAATCTGGAAATCCTGGAGCAGCTGCTGGCTAGAGTGCGATCGAGCGCAGGCCCCTGTACGATCGAGCGCACCAGCAATCATGCGCATACAGTGTACCCATACGATCAAGTGCACCCATGCGATTGAGCGCAGAAGTGCGCGATCGAGCGCATGTGTACATGCATGAACAGTAAAAACAGCAGAACCAGTTTTGGAAATAGAGGAGGTTTTATGTTTTAGGAAGTTTAGGGATTCCAGAGTTGTTGATGAGTGCCAAATATAGCATATTTTGGCCACTTAATTTACATTTGTTAGCTTAGGAATTTGTTACTTTGAGTTGTTTTTGTTGTTTTTCAAGTTTACAAGCACTGGGAAAGGAGTTTCACTAAAATTGCCAGAATTGCCTGTATAGATCAGTCATTTTTTGTGGATTTTACTGTATTGATTCAGGAAGAACCAGGAGATGAGCCATATATGCTTGGAAAGATCCGGAAGTCTATTTTCTGAAGAATTTTATGGCTCATAAAAATGATTTTTTTAGAGAAAGTTATGGCAGTTTTAGTAGACAAGGGTCAAGCTGAAGATGTCTAGTGTGCTCGAGCGCACCAGACTTGCGATCGATCACAAGTGCGCACTTGCATATCCCACATCGGTTAAAAATTCTTTGTAGTGCACTAGTATGCGCTCGAGCGCGCTCAAGCACACCAGACTGCGATCGAGCGCACTCGAGCAGTATCCCACATCGAATTTGAAACACATTGTACTCCGGGAATTCCCCTATAAAAGCCCCATCTCACTTCATCATTCGGTGTGCAATCTGGAGGACTTCTGCTAGCATTCTGGTGGATCTCGAAGGCTTTGCTACCACGAGGGGAAGCGCCGCCCAACAACGAGTGGAATTTCTCCCAATGTATAGTTAGTTTTAATTTATTTCTTTTTTTAAGTTTTAAAGTTTAATGTTTATCACTTTTATTGTGAACTTTAGTTTCATAATTATAAGAGGCTAAAATCTTCATCTAAGGTTGAAGATGAAGCCTTGCCATTGTTTGACATAATATTTTCAGATTTGTTTATACAATTATGATATTTTTAGTATAAATGTTCTGTTCAATTATTTGAGTAAAATCTTATGATTGATTGTTTTTAAATTGTTATATTGGATATTCTTTGTGTTTCATTTGCCAGAACGGTGGATCATTCAAATTAGATTGGATTTCCTTTGTGATTTGTAAATTAAACGGATACATTGGATGGTTTTGGTTTAATTTGGTTATTCACCGTGATTTGTATAATGGTGGATTCATGGAATTTTTTGATTACTTTTATATAGAACATGAAAATATATGCTTTACTTTGGTGGGGTGGATTCAGAAACCTTAGTATCTATATCATTTGTTTTTAAATCAATTTTGTTTAGTTTATTTTGTTTGCAACATACAATTACAAATTTGGAACTAGGTTAAAATAGACTTAGTTTAGATAAAAATGTATTTTCACAACGCAATTCCCTGTGGATTCGACCTCACACTTGCACACACTATATTGCAGACGACTTGTGCACTTGCGAGTAATTTAAAACTCACAACAAGTTTTTGGCGCTGTTGCCGGGGAATTGTTTGGTTTGTGAAATTTTTGTCTGAATTGATTTTATTTTTCTACTAGTTTAGTTAGCATTTTTGTTTTATTTTTATTTTTTATTTTTTTTATTCTTTTGTTTCTACTAGTTAGTTTATTTTATTGTTTTTTTTTTGTGTGGTGTATGCTTGGTCAGAGATCCCTAAATTTAGAATTGACACCTTTAGATCTTGACTTAGAAAAACTCTTAGAAGACAGAAGAGAGCACTTGTTGAAAGAGAGACAATTGAGATGGGAGAAAATTTTAGGAATGCAAATCAACCGGAGCATGTAGAGCAACCTAGAGCTTGGAACGTGGACTCCACTACATCCCTTAGGGATTTGTTTGCACCTGTTGCTACTAACTCATCTTCTTGCATAGTGTTGCCACCAACCAATGCTACCCATTTTGATTTAAAGCCACATGTCATCCAACTCCTACCCTCATTTCATGGCTTAGATCTTGAAAATCCTTACAGCTATGTGAAGAAGTTCAGAGATATTTATACCACATTCAAGTTCCAAAACTTCTCTGAGGAGTCAGTCAATCTTCGACTTTTCCCTTTTTCTCTTCAATTATAGAGCTAGGACATGTTTGGATTCCAACACACCTGGGTCTATTACATCTTGGGAAAATCTGCTGAGTAAATTTTATAACAAGTTTTTCCCAATGTCTAGAGTGAATGAGTACCGAAAGGAGATTAGTTCTTTCACTCATGAGGAGGATGAGAAGTTTTTTGAGAGTTGGGAGCGTTTTAAAAAGTTACTAATTAGATGCCCTCCACATGGATATGAGAAGTGGAGACTCGTTTAGTTTTTCTACCAAGGGTTGACTCAACCCAACCATAGCATGATCAAGTCTATGAAAGGAGGGGCATTCTTAAGTCTGACGGGGGAGGAAGCATACAAGGCATTGGACAAGTTGTCCAATAACTCTCAGCAGTGGGATTTCTCAAGCTGTCGGGACAAGTACATCAGTGCTCCTAAGAAAGGAGGCATCTATGAGATCAAGGAGGACACTGACTTAAGGATAAAGCTAGATGCTCTCACTAAGAAGATTGACACTCTCGCTGTGGGCCAGTCCATCAATGCTGCCAACACATTCAATGTTGAGAGCTGTTCCATGTGTGCTAGTCCCATGCATTTAGCACAAAATTGTCCATCAATGCCAGCTTTTGCCGAGTATCCTATGGAACAAGTAAATGCTTTCAATGACTATCGAAGGCAGTCAAATGGATCTTACTCCGAGACTTACAATCCAGGGTGGCGGAACCACCCTAATTTTTCATGGAAGCAGAACCAATCGATGAATCAGGGAGGAGCCCCTCATCATGCTCACAATCAATACCCTCCTAGATTTCCTCCACCAATTCCAAGTCATGGTCGCTCAACCCATCCAGCACCATCACCTACTTACCAAGCTCCTTCTCAAGCGCCAGCACCGGTTTTACAGTCATTAGACGACACCCTCAAGGAGTTCATGAAGATGACCGGCCAATCCATCAGTGAAGTGAGGAGCGCAACAATAGTAAACAACCAAGCAATTGCCAAGCTAGAGAGTCAAATGGGTCAAATCGCAAGTCACTTGGGTGAAAGAGAGAAGGGAAAGTTCCCTAGTCAGCCTGTGCCCAACCCGAAGGGATAATTTATGGTTGGAAAATCATCAATGATAGGAGCTTAAATATTTGTATTTAAACCCCTTAATTTACATTTGTTAAGCCTTAGTTTATTTTATTTTAGTCCATTTT
Source organism: Bretschneidera sinensis (assembly GCA_023935145.1). Classification (NCBI taxonomy): domain Eukaryota; kingdom Viridiplantae; phylum Streptophyta; class Magnoliopsida; order Brassicales; family Akaniaceae; genus Bretschneidera; species Bretschneidera sinensis. The sequence goes on from CM043705.1 coordinate 2,400,457, forward strand.
ACTTCATTTCTATGTTTTACATGGTTTTTATAGGTCTATGAAGAAAATGAAGCATTTTGGAAGCTTTTGGAGCTTAAAAGGAAGAAAACCTGGAGCAGATACTGTCCGGAGTGCGATCGAACGCACCAGGAAGGGCGATCGAGCGTAACCTGCTCGCGATCGAGCACACACATACGACAGTGAACAGTAAAACGGCAGCATCTGTTTTGGAAATTAGGGTTTCCAATTTTTCTTAGAATCCTATAAATAGACTTGTAAAACACAGAAAACATATCTCCCTTTTGAGGAGCTTATCCTCCTTTTAGTTACCTTTTGTTTGAGATTCAAAGTAGAGAGCTTAGGAGAGGAACTGACGACTCATCTCCCAAGTTTTCTTCGGTTTTAGTTTTTTGTTTTTATTCAATTATGTTTAGCATGTTTACTTTACTTAATATGTGTAACTAAACTCCTATAGGGCTCAATTGAAGCCCTAGTTATGCTTTACCACATATTTATTCATTGATTATCTTTGCTATAGCCTTATTAGAATATTTAACTTGATTAATACCTGTTTATATTTACATTCCTCATATGTATATGCCTGATCAACGTATGCATGTGGTATGGATAGGTTAGTCAAATCAATTTGGATGACCGAGTCCTGGGTTCAACATTAGTAACAAGGGATATCCACACCGGATTCCTGGGTTAATCAACATGGGAAACTGGGAACGGACTAAGCCCTAGGTCCTATGTGGTTACCGATCTCCACAGCCCTTATGCTCTCTTGAGGAACAACTCAGTATACACCCATGCTGAATCCCTTAAGAAAGAAAAGAGTTAGAGTATACACAATGCCTAACTCGTTGCATAGGGAGATCAATAGCCTAAGGTGTGGACCAAGCCCTTAGGTTGGAAACCATTAGATATTCATGATAAGGCTAGAGTATTGAAACCTTAGTTAGTGGGAAAGTATAATTAGTGGTGGATATCGTAGCCCTATGCCCTCATTATTGTTATTCACTCACAATCAAACTATTATTTCTCTTTTTAACTTGAAGAAATTAATTCTAGATAGAAATTCACCAATCCCTATGGAAATGATCTCGCACTTGCACACTATGCGACCACAGACCTTGTGCACTTGCAAGTAAAACTAGAACGGTTATTCGCTTAATTATTTAGGTAGATAATCGTCCAATAAGTTTTTGGCACCGTTGCCGGGGATTGTGCTAAATTTCTTTTTGGAATTATTTTTGTTAGTTATTTTATTTTATTTTATTTTATTCTGTTCCATTTTACTTTTAGTTTTATCAAAAAGTCAGATTTATTCCTTCTTTTCGTTTTCTGTTTTTGTTCAGGTGTGCAAAGGAGTTTTTGTTCTCATTGCGATCGAGCACACTCCTTGGTGCGATCGAGCGCATTCCTAGTGCGATCAAGCGTTGTTCTTGGTGCGCTCGAGCGCAAAAGCTCCAGAGAGTACCTATGAAGCAGTACTGAAACTGCTACACTAAAGTTTTTCAACTAATTCATTCTAAGGAGAAGCATCAATGGCGGAAACTAGATATGTTACTATGGAGAGGAAGATAGATATGCTTGTAAAAGCTATGACTGCACGGAACAACTCACCTAGTCCACGAGCCACACAACTCAAGGTATGTGCTTTATGTTCTCAATTTGATCACACTACTGAGACTTGCCATTTGTATTCATTTACAGATTCCGAGCGAGCAACCTATGTGAGACCAAACAGTGCTTATGCAAATACCTAAAATTTTGGATGGAGAAACCACCCCAACTTCTCATGGAGCAACAATCAAAATGCTTTGAACTTTCAAGGGCAGCAAAGGAATTCCCAATCAGTTTTGGAATCAAAACAAAGTGACCTAGAGAATCTTGTAAGGCAATTGGCAACTCAACAACAATAGCTGATGACTTCACAAGAACAATTCATGGCAGAGGAAAGACAATTCCAGACTGAGCAAAGAGAAATCATTGCAAAGCATGAGCAAGCCATTCAAAGATTAGAAGTACAAGTGGGACAATTGGCTAAAGAGCTGATTGAATGACAACAAGGTGTTGTTGAGCAAGTTTGTCATGTCCATCACATTGATCCATTGGAGACCACCCTCACCCATTGTCTCAAAGGATCAGATATTGAGCTCAAATATGAGGATGTTACTGATGACATCATCGACACTGTGCACCTCCTTGAGGCCTCTCCAAAGCATCCAAGTAAGTACACCGATCCATTTGACCCTTATGTGCATACTAATACTATTTTTTTCCCTTTTATTGTACAGGCACCTAACTTGGAATTCAAGCAATTGCCAGAGCACTTAACTTATGCTTATATGGGAGAGAATAAGACACTACCTGTGCTAGTTGCTATCAATCTTAGTTTTGGGGAAAAATAAGGCTTGGTCCGACTAAAGACGTTAAACTTAGCGCTCATGGGAGGCACCCCATAGCTTATCCTTTTATTTTTATTGTTTTACGTATTTATTGTTATTTATTTCTTTTTAGTACTTCTTGTTTTCCCGTATTATGTTAGTTTTTCTTTTTAGGGACAATGTGTGCATCCGTTCAAGTTTGGGGGTATGCTATGAGCCATGATGACCCAGCTAGTTCTCCATCTCCCAGGTCATATCTTTCCATGTTATTCACACATTGGGGACAATGTATAATTTAAGTTTGGGGGTATAGGAGACACATGCACACACTAAGTCCCAGTTCTTTTTAGAAAAGATAAATGCATGTTCTTTTGGTAAAACAAAAATTTTGGTTGATTTAAAAATTTGATAACACTTCATTAGTAAGCTTAAAAGCTAGAACACATAGTCTTGCAATGGGAATATTACAAAGTTTAGTTACCTACCTCAAGGCACCTAAGAATTCACGAGTTTGATCCAAATTTGCTCGAGCACATTTAGCACGCATTTGTGTGGGGTATGACATATAATTCTCTTGTATATGTTTCCATAATCGACCTATAATCGGATAACTTATTGAAAGGAACACTTTGGCATAAGAAAAATAAAGAAGAAAAAAAATAAAGAAAAATGTTCATCATGCAAAAAGTGATTAAAAAGCTTCTAATGATCAGTAAAAACTTTCCACTGAGTAACTGGGCCTCTTGCCTCAGTAAGCATTGAGTGTTCACGTCAAAAGGTGGAAAGTAAACCTTTAATAATCATAATAAATATTCTCACTGAGTAACTGGGCCTCTTGCCTCAGTAAGCATTGAGTGTTCACGTCAAAAGGTGGGAATTTCATTAAGAAGTATAAAAACTAGTTAGTTCCGTAGCCTTTTTGATTCGAGTTAGTAAGTCCTTAGGGGTGTCTTTACACCTAATGCCCTAAAACCATATGGTTTGGGATTCATTGGCTAAACACTCGTTACAAGGGTCAAATAGAAAGCTCGATGGAACTCAACATGGTAAAGATCGCGTGATAAAAAGAAAAAGAAAAAAAAAGGAAGTAAGTATTATACCATTTTTGCTCTCTTTGATAAGGAATTCGATAAAAGTTTGGGCATTGAAACCCTATACGCTAAAATTATGTGGAAGCCCCATCTTATATGTGCTAACTCATCACACACAAATCAAACTTGCAATGCCTTAAGCCAACCTTAGGTAAGTAACATGAACTTTTGAAAATCCTTTTTCAATACAAAAATGTGTTTTTATTATAAGCTTACACATGAACAGTTATTATAGTTTTATGCACAACCCAAATCTTTGAATATCATAGAAACGAATTTATCTTTAATTTTGTTCTTCATTTAGTTTTTAGTTTTGTATTGCTAAGGGACTAGCAATATGTAAGTTTGGGGGTGTGATAGGAGCTTAAATATTCATATTTAAGCCCCTTAATTTACATTTGTTAAGCCCTAATTTATGTTATTTTAGTCGATTTTACTTCATTTCTGTGTTTTACATGGTTTTTATAGGTCTATGAAGAAAAGGAAGCATTTTGGAAGCTTTTGGAGCTTAAAAGGAAGAAAATCGAAAAACTTGGAGCTGACACTATCTGGAGTGCGATCGAGCGCACCAGGAAGGGCGATCGAGCGTAACCTTGCGATCGAGCGCACACGTACAGCAGTGAACAGTAAAACGGTAGCACCTGTTTTGAAAATTAGGGTTTCCAAGTGTTCTTAGAACCCTATAAATAGACTTGTAAAACAAAAAAAACATATCTCCTTTTTGAGGAGCTTATCTTCTTTTTAGTTAACCTTTTGTTTGAGATTCAAAGTAGAGAGCTTAGGAGAGGAATTGACGACTCGTCTCCCGAGTTTTCTTCGATTTTAGTTTTATGTTTTTATTCAATTATGTTTAGCATGCTTACTTTACTTAGTATGTGTAACTAAACTCCTATAAGGCTCGATTGAAGGCCTAGTTATGTTTTACCACATATTTATTCATTGATTATCTTTGCTATAGCCTTATTATAATATTTACTTGATTAATACCTGTTTATATTTACATTCCTCATATGTATGTGCCTGGTCAACGTATGCATGTGGTATGGATAGGTTAGTCGAATCAATTTGGACGACTAAGTCCTGGGTTCGACATTAATAACAAGAGATATCCACACTGGATTCCCGAGTTAATCAATATGGGAAACCGGGAGCGGACTAAGCCCTAGGTCCCGTAGGTTACCGATCTCCACAGCCCTTATGCTCTCTTGAGGAACAACTCAGTATACACCCATGCTGAATCCCTTAAGAAATAAAAGAGTTAGAGTATACACCATGCCTAACTCGTTGCATAGGGAGATCAATAGCCTAACGTGTGGACCAAGCCCTTAGGTTGGCAACCATTAGATATTCGTGATAAGACTAGAGCATTGAAACCTAGTTAGTGGGAAAGTATAATTAGTGGTGGATATCGTAGCCCTATGCCCTTATTATTGTTATTCACTCACAATCAAACTATTATTTCTCTTTTTAACTTGAAGAAATTAATTCTAGATAGAAATTCACCAATCCCTGTGGAAATGATCTCGCACTTGCACACTATGCTACCACAGACCTTGTGCACTTGCAAGTAAAACTAGAACGGTTATTCGCTTAATCATTTAGGTAGATAATCGTCCAACAATCAACTCCTACGCACCGGGGGGAACAAGTGCAATCGATTGTTACATCGAGGTCTGGGAGACAAGTGGATAATAGAGTGGAAGAGAACCCTGCTATGCAGCAAGGGTAAGAACATGGCAACAAGAAGAAGAGAGATGTTGAGCCATCTACAGCCATACCTACTGTGAAGGATCTTCCTAGGTCGTTTGTACCTAAAGCACCTTACCCTGAAAGATTACATGTGCCCAAGAAATGAGGGAAGTATGAGGAAATTCTGGAGGTATTCAAGCAGGTCCAAATCAATATCCTATTTTTGGACGCCATCCATCAAGTGCCGTCATATGCCAAGTTCTTAAAGGACTTGATTACTATCAAGAGGAGGACGAATGTCTTAAAAAAGACATTTTTGACTGAGTAGGTTAGCTCAATCCTTCAGTGCAAGCTGCCCATCAAGTATAAGGATCCGGGGTGTCCTACCATCTCTTGCACGATAAGAGTCAGCCAGATCGAGAGGGTTCTCTTGGATCTAGGAGCAAGTGTGAATCTTCTACCTTACTCAGTCTATTTGCAGTTAGGGTTAGGAGAACTGAAGCCCATAACCATGACGCTTCAATTGGCTGACAGGTCATTGAAAATACCACGAGGTGTAGTTGAGGATGTTTTGATAAAAATAGATAAGTTTTATTTTCCCGTGGATTTTATTGTGCTTGACACAGAGCCGGTTTAGAATATAGGGATTCAGATACTAGTTATTTTAGGGCGACCATTCTTAGCCATGGTTAATGCCCTGATCAATTGTAGGACAGGGGTAATGAAGATTTCCTTCGAAATATGACAGTGGAGCTGAATATCTTTGATATTAGTAACCACTGGAATATGATGAAGTCAGAAATGTATGCTTGATAAAGGAGATTTTTGAGGAGATTGTGGATGAATCGCGCATTGAGGACCCCCTGGAGGCATGCTTTGCTCAATTTGGAGAGGATTTGGATTTAGATAAGTTACTCAAGCAAGCGAATGCCATTTTGGAGTCTCCTCCTTGGGAGAGCAATGAGATGGAGGAGACCACAACACTTGAGCCCCCCAAGAAGGAACTTAAGCCTTTACCAGACAATCTTAAGTATAAGTTCCTAGGTCCAGCAGATTATTTGCCTGTGATTATAGCTTTGGATTTGGTTGAGGCTCAAGAGCAGAAATTATTAAATGTTTTAAGAGAGTACAAGGAAGCCCTTAGCTGGACTATTGAGGATATTAAGGGAATCAGCCCCTCGGTGGTGATGCACAAGATGCATTTGGAGGAGAATGCCAAGTCATCGAGGGAGCCACAAAGAAGGCTCAACCCAGCTATGCAAGAGGTCCTGAGGACTGAAGTAATTAAGCTGTTGGATGCAAGGATCATTTATCCAATATCTGATAGCAAGTGGGTGAGCCCGATTCATATCGTGTCCAAGCGACCTAGATTGACGGTAGTGAAAAATAAGGATGATGAGTTGGTGCCAACTTGTGTTCAGTCAGGATGGAGAGTGTGTATAGACTACCGTAAGTTGAATGCTGCCACAAGGAATGATCATTTTCCACTCTCATTTATTGATCAGATGGTGGAGCGTTTGGCTGGGCATGAATACTATTGCTTCTTGGATGGTTATTCTGGATATAACCAGGTCCCCGTGGACCCCAAAGATCAGGAGAAAACGTCGTTTACCTATCTTTTTGGGACATTTGCCTACTGTCGCATGCTCTTTGGGTTATGCAATGCACCCGTTACTTTTCAGCGGTGTATGGTCAGTATATTCTCTGACGTGGTAGAGCGGTTCTTAAAGATTTTCATGGATGACTTCTCTGTCTTCGGGTCATCATTCGAGGAGTGCCTACAATGTCTCACTTTGGTTTTAGTGCGGTGCAAGGAGAAGAACCTGATGCTTAATTGGGAGTAGTGCCATTTTATGGTTAAGCAAGGTATTGTACTGGGGCATGTCATATCTCATCGGGGGATTGAGGTTGACAAAGTGAAGGTGGACCTGATTTCCAACCTTCCACCCCCACGTATGGTGAAGGAGGTTCGTTCTTTTCTGGGCCATACAGGTTTCTACAGGTGATTTTTCCAGGATTTCAGCAAGTTCACCCAGCCCTTGTGCAAGTTGTTATTGAAAGATGCCCCATTTATATTTGATGAGGACTGTAAGAAAGCATTTGGGGATCTGAAGAAGATTCTGACGTCCACACCCATTATTCAGCCGCCCAACTGGGGTGTGCCTTTTGAGATTATGTGTGACACATCAGACTATGCAGTCGGAGTTATTTTGGGGCAGCGTGTTGATAAACGTCCCCATGTTATCTATTATGTAAGCAGAACTCTAAACGATGCACAACTCAATTACTCTACCACTGAGAAGGAGTTGTTAACAGTCATTTTTGCATTGGACAAGTTCAGATCCTACTTGTTAGGATCGAAAGTCATTATCTACTTGAATCATGCAGCATTGAAGTATATTTTCTCTAAAAAAGAGGCTAAATCTCGTTTTATCTGATGGATCTTGTTACTTCAAGAGTTTGACATAGAGATTCGGGATAAGAAAGGTTCCGAAAATATGGTGGCGGACCATTTGTCTAGATTGATAGTGGATTTCACTGAGGCCGCCACTCCCATTTCTGAGACCTTTCCTGATGAGCAATTGATGCACATTGCTCACAATCCTACACCATGGTTTGCCGATATAGTGAACTATTTTGTCACCACTCAAATGCCTTTACATTGGGGGCGACAAGATAAATCAAAGTTTTTGGCCATGGTAAAATATTTTTTCTGGGATGATCCTTACTTGTTCAAGTATTGTCCCGATCAGATCATTAGAAGGTGTATTCCTGAGCATGACCAATCTAATATCATCGCCTTTTGTCATGATCATGCTTATGGAGGCCATTTCAGTGCTAAGAAGATCGCTGCGAAGATTTTGCAGTGTGGATTCTATTGGCCTACGTTGTTCCGAGACTCTCACACCTACTGTGTATCTTGTGAGCACTGCCAAAAGCTAGGGAGTCTTTCTAGGAGGAATATGATGCCCCTCAACCCCGTTCTGATTGTTGAATTTTTTGACGTGTGGGGCATTGATTTTATGGGACCGTTCCCAAACTCTTTTGGCTAACCGTACATTCTAGTTGCTGTGGATCATCTGTCCAAATGGGTGGAGGCCGTTGCATGCAAGACCAATGACCATAGAGTTATGGTCCAGTTTTTGAAGGAAACTATCTTTGCTCGTTTCGGTACGCCTCGAGCAATCATAAGTGATGGAGGTAAGCACTTTTGCAACCGGATTTTTGAGTAGTTGATGAAGAAGTATTTCATCACACATAAGGTTGCCACCCCGTATCACCCGCAGACGAGTGGACAAGTGAAAATTTCTAATCGCTAGATCAAGCATATTTTGGAGAAAACTGTGAACCCTAGTAGAAAGGATTGGTCTCTGCGATTTACTGATGCACTGTGGGCATATCGGACAGCCTTTAAGACATCAATTCGCATGTCTCCTTATCGTATTGTGTACGAAAAAGCATGTCACCTTCCGGTAGAATTAGAGCATCGTGCGTATTGGGCTATCAAGCAGCTGAACTTCAATCTTTCCAAGGCTAGCTCACAAAGGAAGCTCCAACTCAATGAATTAGAGGAGCTGCAGAATGATGCATATGATTGTACACGGTCATACAAGGCACAAATGAAGAAGACTCATGACCAGAACATTTTGAGATGAGCTTTTGAGCCGGGTCAAAAAGTTCTTCTTTACAATTCACGCCTACATCTTTTTCCAGGCAAGCTCAAATCTCAATGGACAGGCCCATTTATTATTCAGTCGATTTTTCCTCATGGGGCCATCGAGATTGAGGATCCAAAAAATGGTAACACTTTCAAGGAAAATGGACAGAGGCTAAAATCATTCTTGGAGTTGAGGAGTCCAGACATTGAGGCAATATTGTTGGAGGATCCTAGTTACTCAGATTGAGTATCGTCCACTATGGAGAGTCTGGTTGAAGACCTTAAACTTAGTGCTCGTGGGAGGCACCCCACAACATATCCTTTTTGTTTGTTTATTATTTTACATATTCATTGTTACTGCGTATTTCTAGTATTTCTTTTGCTTTCCAGTTTTTATTTTTTAGGGACAACGCATACTTCAGATAAAGTTTGGGGGTATGCTATAAGCCATACTAGTCCAGCTAGTTCTCCATCTCCCAGGTTAGCTCTTTCCATATTATTCACACATTGGGGACAATGTGTAAATTAAGTTTGGGGGTATGGGAGACACATTTACAGTTTGTCCCAGTTTTTGTTATTATTAATTATTATTGTTTAAAAGAGAAGATAAATGCATGTTCATGTTTGTCTAAAAATTTCGTTGATCTGAAAAATTGTGATGTGATTTCATTGGTGAGCTTAAAATTTTGAACACATGATTTGATGATAGAGTTTTAAAACTTTGTTACTTACTTTGGGCATTTGAGAATTCACATGTTTGATCTAATCTGACACGAGCACATTAGCACAAAATTGTGAGGTATGACATGTGATTTTAATGTGTATGTTTTCTTATCTTAACTGAAACTGGATGACTTTTTGGATAAACACTTGGGCATAGAAAAGCATAAAAAAAAGATAAAAAACAAATAATACTACTAATATTTATAATAATCATCATAAATAAACTTTTCGCTGAGTAACTGGACCTTTTGCCTCAGTAAGCAGTGAGTGTTCACGTCAAAAGGTGGGAATTTTATTCATAATGATCATTGCAAAACTTTCCACTGAGTAACTGGACCTCTTGCCTTAGTAAGCAGTGAGTGTTCACGTCAAAAGGTGGAAATTTTGCTTGGTAGTATTAAGGCCAGTTTAGTTTTGTAGCCTTTTTGACTCGAGTTAGTAAGTTCTTAGGGGCGCCTTTACACCTAATGCCCTAAAACCATCTGGTTTGAGAGTCATTGACTCAACACTAGATACATGGGTCGATTAGAAAGCTTAAGGGAGCTAAATGTAGCAGAGCCTTATAATAAAAATAAATAAAATAAAACTATGCCATAATTGTTCATTATGATGAGAAATTATGTGAATCTTGAAACACAGAGATATTGTACATTGAAGTTATTTGGAAACCTCATCTGTATATGCTAATTCACTTTACACTGATTCAAGCTTGTGATGTCTTAGCCTGCCTCTTGTAAGTATTTAGGTTTTAAAATTCCTATTCATTGTGAAGATGGGTTATATTTTTTAAGCTTGCTCACGAATGAATATCATGGTTTTGAGTGCTCCTTAAATTTTTGGATACCATAAGTGATGAACTTAGCTTTATGTTCTTTGTTTTCCATTTAGTTTTTTATTTATTTATTTTGTTTTACTAAGGGACTAGCAAAATATAAGTTTGGGGGTATTTGATGAGTGAAAAATATTGCATATTTTGGCCACATAATTTATATTTGTTAGCTTAGGAATTTGTTACTTTGAGTTCTTTTCGTTGTTTTTCAGGTTTACAAGCACTGGGAAAGGAGTTTCACTAAAATTTCCAGAATTGCCTATACAGATTAGTCATTTTTGTGGATTTTACTGTATTGATTCAGGAAGAACCAAGAGATGAGCCATATATTCTTGGAAAGATCCAGAAGTCTATTTTCTGAGGAATTTTACGGCTCGTAAAAATGATTTTTCTAGAGAAAGTTATGATAGTTTTAGTAGACAAGGGTCAAGCTAAAGATGTCTAGTGCGCTTGAGCGCACCAGACTTATGATCGATCACAAGTGCGCACTTGCACATCCCACATCGGTTAAAATACTTTGCAGTGCACCAATATGCGCTCGAGCGTGATCGAGCGCACCAGACTACGATCGAGCGCACTCGGGCAATATCCCACATAAAATTTGAAACACATTGTACTCCGGGAATTCCCCTATAAAGACGCTATAGAGGACTTCTGCTAGCATTTTGGTGGATCTCGAAGGCTATGCTACCACGAGGGGAAGCGCCGCCCAACAGCGAGTGGAATTTCTCCCAATGTATAGTAAGTTTTATTTTATTTCTTTTTTTAAGTTTTAAAGTTTAATGTTTAGCACTTTTTTTTTTTTTTTTTTTTGATCTGTAAATAAACATGTATTAAAATGATCAAAAATGTACAAAAGTATCACTGGGCATACCCAGGAGATTTACAGGAAGGACATGAACAAAAAGGGACTAGAGGCCTAAGCCCAGCCAAAGGGCTATACAAGCCAACAAGCCACCAGGAACAAAAAGATACATAAAACTAGCTGGCCTAAACATGCAGCCAGCATAACCCATTAAACTTAGAGCTTACAAGGGAGGTAGTGCCAATAGCAACAAGATACAAGAACATTAAGCATACAATGCAACAGGGCATACCCTGGGCTGATACCAAAATCAGAGGGAATCAACTTCAATCAGTAGCCTATACTCAGGGCAGGCTGCATAGACACTTCTGTAGATACCAATCTGGATCTTCTTCACTAAGCTAGCAAGTAAGGCAGGAGCTTTTTCAAAGATTTTGGCATTTCTGGCCAGCCATAAATGGTAAACAGTAGATGCCAGGGCTGTCTTTTTGGCTACAGCAGGAGGGCCAGTGCCTTTGACTTTAGAAGTCCATCTGATTGCACTCTCAATGGTACTCATTTGTCTTCTGTTACCTAGCCAGAGGTTTATGTTGCTCCAGACTTCCTTGCTGATCCTACAGGAGAAGAAAAGGTGGTCTTTAGTCTCATGCTGTTCAGTACATAGGGGGCATAGCTTATCATTCTCTTCTAGATGAAGCTTGTCTTTAGTGAGCAATCTGTCCCTAACTGCCAGCCAAAGGATAAAGGATTGTTTAGGAGGGCATAGACTATTCCAGACCAGGGAAGCCCACCTAACCTTGCTATTTTTCTGCCTCAAATCATTGTACACTTTCTTGATGCTTAGTTCATCATGCAGCCTCCATTCAATCAGCTTATTAGTAGCTTGTTGGATGCTTGGAGGATGGCCAACCATCTCATCTCTAATTTCCAGGATCCTCTTCCAGAGAGGGGAGTCATCTTTGTTTGCCTTGATCTCCCATATAGATTTGTTAAGGAGATAGTAGTGTTGGATCCATTGTATCCAAAGGGAGTCTTTCTTCATGTGGATATTCCATAGGACTCTTGTTAGGAGGGCTTTGTTCCATGATTTAAGCTCTACCAGCCCCAGACCTCCTTCTGCTTTAGGCTTACAAATGTCAGCCCAAGCAACAAGAGCTTTTCTCATTCCCCCATTCTTTCCATTCCAGAGAAAGGATCTACATAACTTGATGACTTTTTCAAGGATATTTCCAGGGATGGGAAAGATGGCCAGCCAGAAGCACTCCACCCTTTGAAGCACTGATTTGATCAGCTCAGTCCTCCCAGCATATGATAAAGAAGAGCCAGCCCATACATTGATGTAGCCAGCTATTTTCTCAATAAGGGGAGCATAATGGGAAGCATTCAGCCTTACAGAAGTAAGAGGGACTCCTAAGTACTTGAATGGGAGGCTGCCCTCCTCCATTCCTGTGCATCTGCTAATTTCTAGAACCTCCTCAGGCTTCACCCCAGCATGGTAGAAACTAGATTTTGTCAAGCTAGTCTTTAGCCCTGAGCATTCACTGAATGTGCTGATACATTTCATGAGCATACCCACTGACTTAGCCTCTCCTCTAGCAAATAAAATCAAGTCATCTGCAAAGGCCAGGTGAGTAGTCTTGAGCTTGTCACACTTGGGGTGGAATCTGAACCCCTCTTCCACATTTAATCTACTGAGCAACCTTGATAAGTACTCCATAATCAACACAAAAAGATAGGGGGAAAGAGGATCCCCCTGCCTCAAGCCTCTTTTACCTTTGAAGAACCCTTGCATGCTGCCATTTATGGATAAAGAGAAGGTAGTAGTGGTGACACACTCCATAATCCAGTCTTTGAACTTGCCAGGGAACTCCAGGCCCTCTAAAAGGCTGCTTAAGAACTCCCACTCCACATAATCATAGGCTTTCCTTAGGTCAATTTTGATCATGCACCTAGGAGGGATTCTCTTCCTACTGTATCTCCTAAGCAGCTCTTGGACCAGGTAGATATTCTCAGTCATACTCCTGGCCTTTATGAAGGCAGCCTGAGCAGGGTTGACCAGGTGGATCAAACTAGGGGCCAGCCTAGAAGCCAGGATCTTAGAGATAACTTTATAAATAACATTGCAGCAAGCAATAGGCCTGAATTCATCCACTTTAGAAGCATTCTTCCCTTTGGGAATCAAAACAAGGGAGGAGTGGTTTAGTTGTTTTAGGATTCTCCCATTCAGAAAGAATTCTTGGACAGCCTCTGTGATCTCTTTGTGGACCACCCCCCATGCTCTCTTGAAAAACTTTGAGGAAAACCCATCTGGACCAGGGGATTTATCCTCCCCTATGCTCCACAATGCAGCCTTGATCTCCTCTTCTGTGACTTGCTTAACTAATTCAGTAGCTTGACTTGCCTGCAGGACAGGCCCATCTCTGATAACATCCATTTCAATAGGAGTACAACTGCTAGAAGAGCCTAGTAGCTCCTTGTAGAATCTGATAAATTCCTGGGCCACTTCATCTTCAGAAGATGTTTGAGATCCATTGGCAGCTTTGATGGAGGCAATGTGATTCTTGGCAGACTTCCTCTTGACTATAGCATGGAATAGTTTGGTTCCTCTATCACTGTTGAGGAGGTATTTACATTTGGCCTGCTGAGATAGAAAGCTTCTTTCAGCCTCAGCCAGTTGGAATGCTTTGAGCCTTGCAATTTTCACCCTCTCCTGTAGCTCAGCATCATAAGGGGAGTCATGAAGTTCCTGCTGCAGGCCCTCCAAAACGTTTGCAGCCTCCAAGGCTCTCTCAGAAATGTGGCTGAAGTGGTTCTTGAGAAGAGGTTTGAGGCCTTTCAAAAGCTTGCAAAGTTTGAACTGTTTTGTACCCCTTATAGGGCAGCCCCAATGAGCACTAACAATGTCTAAAAACATGTCATTATCAGCCCACATATTGAAAAATTTGAAAGATCTCCTACCCCCACTAACCTGCTCCATCAGGCTAACAACACAAGGAGAGTGGTCTGAGAGGCACCCAGCTGGGAGAAAGGAAGCTTGAGCTCTAATCCCCTCTTGGAACCACACATTGTTGGCCATGGCTCTATCCAGTTTGCACCACACCTTATTGTTGGTCCATGTGAAGAAACATCCTGCAGCATTTACATCACTTAGCCCTGTCTCCCTACAACAAAAGGAAGGGTCCCTAATCTCATAATCTGTTACAGGCAGCCCATTAGATTTCTCATCTATAGCAAAAACATTATTGAAATCACCCAAGACAAGCCAAGGGGAAGACAAATCATAACTGAAATTACATAGGTTATCCCAAAGGGGCCTCCTAGATACAATGGAGTTCAAACCATAAACAAAACTAATAACAAAACTATAAGAGGAAACAGCACAGGTAACATTACAATGGATAACTTGGGGAGATGATTCCAATACAGTAAGGCTCACCTTTGAAGGGTCCCAAAGCAACAAGATTCTGCCTGAAGAGTGGGTGGAGAAGTTGTTCACCTGTCTCCATTGAAGGAATTTGTTACCCATAATCTTCAGCAGCTTTGCCTCATCCAGCTTACATTCCAAAATTCCCATAATATCAACTTTGTGTTTCTTCATGAGGTGCAGTACCCCATTTTGCTTCAGGGGCTTGTTAAAGCCCCTGATGTTCCAGCATGCCACTATCATTGAGGAGGTTGGGAGGCAGCCCCTCCCTTCCTAGCTGGTTGATTGCCTTTTTGGACTAGTTTTCCTTTCTTCCTTCTGATTACTTGAAACTCATCATCTCCTTGGGCTTCAGGGCCCCTATCTCTTTCACTATTACCTTGTGCAAGGCCTGGTTTTTTTCTTGGGCCCATATTGGGGTGGTCAGGGAGTATAGGAGATTGTAGTCCAGCCACCACTTGGATTTGGGGGGGAGAGGGCTCCCGGATTCCCTCCCTCTCATTACCATTGTCTCCAATCTCAGCTTGGACAGCTTCATTAGGTTCTTGGGCAGGATTAACCTCACTCATCCCTTCTACCCTTTCCCTAGCTTCACTAGGCTTCTCAGTCTAATTTGGCTTCTCTTTGGTTGGCACTTCCATGGACTTATTAGTGTCCTTTCTAGCCTGCTCTTTCCCTTTCTCATTGCTCTTCTTACCTCTTTCTGAGTTGATAGTCTGTTTGCAGGAGTGTAGGTCATGCCCTACAACTTTGCACTTAGAGCAATATCTAGGGAGGTTCTCATAGCATATCTTTAGTTCATAAGTGTCTCCATTTAGGAGGGACAGTGGTATAGAGCATTGGATTTCCTTAGCTATGTCCACTTCAACAAGGAGTCTAGGATAGGATATTCTCTCTTTGGTCCTAGTGAATTGATCAGCATAAAGAGGTCTCCCTATGACTGAACCTATCTTGCTAAGGCAGTTTGATGACCATAGCTCAAGGGGCAGGCCTTTAATCTGGATCCATACAGGGATTGTAGTGATTTCCTCATTGTCAAATTTAAAAAATTTAGGCAATGCTTTCAATAGTAAAGGCCTACCATATACTTGGTATGGGCCTTCTTGCAATACATTCAAGCTAGCAGCTTCATTATCAAATCTAAAGACTATCCAGCCATTTTCATGGAATTGAATGTTGACCCTTACCTTCCAGGATTCCGTGAGCTTCTTGAGGGCTGCCCTTCCTGGAAATCTTCCAGCAAAATACCCCACCAAGCAGAAAGGCTGGCTCTCAAAGACATCCAGCACATCTTCATGTGAGACTCTAACCACACCTCCCTCACTAGGTATAGTGGACAAGGGGAGGCCCTTACTTTGGATTCTGTTCTCTGCAAAGAGGCTGACCCAGGGAGCCCTCTTGATCTCTTCATTGTTAGCTGGCCTTAATCCCTTTGAGTTGGAGGGAGACTGAGCTCCCACAGGAGCAGGAGCAGGGGAGGCTGCATGGCCCTTTGAGTCAGCTTGGGAACCCCCATTCTTCATTGGAGGATGAGGCCTAGACTCACTGCTCTCCTCTCCACTTCCAAGACTTGCCACAGGCTTCCTACCATGAACAGTACCATGAACAGTAGCTTCACAGCTTGAATCTTCTTCCTCACTGGAAGAACTTGACTCCATTTGACCTGAGCTCTCTAAGCTCTCCCCAGAGGAGCTTTGGATTTCATCCTCTATGTCTAGTGGCTCTTCTTGCAATGTCTGGTAGGCAGCATTGCTTTGGAAATGATCCTTTGTACTGTTCACCTTCGAAGCTTCAACAGAACATTCATTCCTCCTCAAGCTGGCAGCCTTCAAAGGAGACCCTGAGGCTTGAGAATCTTCCCCTTCAAGGGAGCAGGAAGCAGAAACTGACTCCTTTGATGGTCCCTTTGCCCCATCCCTGCTTGAGTTAGCTGAAACTTCTTCTTGCGACATTGTTACTGTAGCATCTTTATTCTTGAAGTGATTCTGGACATAATCCAGATCATTTTGATCCTGGATTGTGAGAGGAGGTTTCCTAGGGGGTTTCTTCTTCCCCATGCTGGAGAAGGCTGAAAGAATATCACAGAAAGGGATGAAGAAGGAGGAGAGATGGTTGGGAGACCATGGGCAGCACTGTTCACAGTTGAGAGCTTCTCTCTCTAGCTGCCCGGCAGTGACTTAATGTTTAGCACTTTTATTGTGAACTTTAGTTTCATAATTATGAGATGCTAAAATCTTCATCTAAGGTTGAAGATGAAGCCTCACCATTGTTTGGCATAATATTTTCAGATTTGTTTATACAATTATGATATTTTTAGTATAAATGTTCTGTTCAATTATTTGAGTAAAATCTTATGATTGATTGTTTTAAAATTGTTATATTGGATATTCCTTGTGTTTCATCTGCCGGATACGACGGATCATTCAAATTAGATTGGATTTCCTTTGTGATTTGTAAATTAAACGAATACATTGGATGGTTTTGGTTTAATTTGGGTATTCGCCGTGATTTGTATAATGGTGGATTCATGGAATTTTTTGATTACTTTTATATAGAACATGAAAATATATGTTTTACTTTGGTGGGGTGGATTCAGAAACCTTAGTATCTTTATCATTTCTTTTTAAATCAATTTAGTTTAGTTTATTTTGTTTGCAACATACAATCACAAATTTGGAACTAGGTTAAAATAGACTTAGTTTAGATAAAAATACATTTTCTCAACGTAATTCTCTGTGGATTCAACCTCGCACTTGCACACACTATATTGCAGACGACTCGTACGCTTGCGAGTAATTTAAAACTCACAACAGTCGTCTAGGGTTATTCAACCCCTATAAATACACTTGTAAAAACACAAAACAGGGATCCCTTCTTTTATCTTTTACTTTGGCTCGAAGTTGTAAACTTGGAGAGGAATTGACGACACATCTCCACAGTATTCTTTGGGTTTTATATTTTATGTTTAGTTTATATTACAATGCTTATCTTAGATAGCATGTGTAACTAACTCTTAATAGGTGTTGTGAGTTTTAAATTACTCGCAAGCGCACGAGTCATTTGCAGTATAGTGTTGTGCAAGTGCGAGGTCGAATCCACAGGGAATTGCGTTGTGAAAATATAATTTTAATCTAAACTAACTTTATCTTAACCTAGTTCCGAATTTCAAATGATATTGCAAAAGAAATTAAAACTAAACTAAGTTGATTTAAAAAAAACTAATAAAAAAAAAGGCACTAAGGTTTCCGAATCCACCCCACCGAAGTTAAGCATACATGTTCTAAAAATATAGCCTATCAAAACATTCAATGAATCCAACTATAAGACAAAAAACAAAGAATATCCCAACTAAACCAAAAGCACCCGATGTATCCGCTCTCAACAAATCACAAAGGGAATCCAATTTAATCGAAAAGCATTCAATGTATCCATCAGATGAAACACAAAGAAAATCCAACAGACAATTTAAACTCAATCAATTATAAGATTAACTCAAATAATTAACAGAACATTTATACTAAAAATTGTCAGATTTGTACAAGCAAATCTGAACTACTACGTCAAACAACGGCGGGGCTTCATCTTCAACCTTAGCTGAAGAGTTTAGCCACTCATAACTATAAAACTATAATAACAAGTGCTAAATATTTAAACTAAAACAACTGAATATAAAGAAATAAATAAACAACTTTACATGGGAGAAATTCCACTCGCTGACGGGCGGCGCTTCCCCTCGTGATAGCAATGCCTTCGGGATCCACCAGAATGCTGGCGGACATTCACCAGTAAACACCAAAGTGGCTCAGGAATTGTACACTAGATTATGAAGCCAGATGGTGCTTATATAGGGGAAGACCCGGAGTAATGTGGCTTTCAGAAACGATGTGGGATACTGGCCCGTGTGCGCTCGATCGCAGTGTGGTGCGATCGATCGCAGGTACGATCGATCGCATGTCTTGTGCGCACGATCTCATGTGCACTCGATCGCATGTTTGCTGCGATCGAGCGCAGATGCACTGAACTTCAAATATTTCAATGTGGGATGTTGACCTTGCGCTCGTTCATAGGCAGGTGCGCTCGAGCGCTGGTGCGCTCGATCGCATATCTGTTGCGATCGAGCGCAATGTCTCCAGAAGCTTCAAATCAAGCTTCATTTTCTCCACAAAGCTGTAAAAACACACAAAACACAAGAAAAATGTAAAATAAAGTAGAATAATACTAACTAAGAGCATAACAAATATAAGTTAAGAGTCTAAAATATGCAATATTTAAGACTCGTCAAATACCCCCAAACTTATATTTTGCTAGTCCCTTAGCAAAACAAAATAAAAGACTCAATGAAAAACAAAGAACATAAAGATAAAGTCATCACTCATGGTATCCAAAAATTTAAGGAGCACACATCACCATGATATTCATTCATAAGCAAGCTTAAAAAGGTAAACCCATCTTCGCAATGAATAGAAATGTTAAAATCTAATTACTTACAAAAGGCAGGATAAGGCATCACAAGCTTGAATCAGTGTAAGGTGAATTAGCATATAAAAATGAAGCTTCCAAGTAACTCTAATGTGTAAGGTCTCCATGTCTCAAGATTCACCGAATTTCCCATAAAAAATGAACGAAAAGGCATAGTTTTTTTTTTTTTTTATAATAAGGCACGGCTATGTTTAGTTCCCTTAAGCTTTCTAATTGACCCATGTAGCGAGTGTTAAGTCAATGACTCCCAAACCAGGTGGTTTTAGGGCATTAGGTGTAAAGACACCCCTAAGGACTTACCAACTCGAGTAAAAAAGGCTACGAAATTAAACCGACCTTAATATTACCAAGCAAAATTTCACCTTTTGACGTGAACACTCACTTCTTACTGAGGCAAGAGGTCCAGTTACTCAGCGGAAAGTTGTAGTAATAATTTTTTTTTTTTTATATATTTTCCTATGCCCAAGAGTTCATCCAACAAGTCATCCAGTTTCAGTTAAGATAAGGAAAAATACACATTAAAATCACGTGTCATACCTCACATAATTTGTGCTAATGTGCTCGTGTGAGATTAGATCAAACATGTGAATTCTCAAAATGCCTAAAGTAAGTAACTAAATTTTAAAAATTTATCACCAGATCATGTGTTCAAAATGTTAAGCTCACCAATGACATCACATCATAGAAAATGTTTAGATCAACTAAAATTTCACGATAACATGAACATGCATTTATCTCTATGACGAAAAGACAACAAATTAGGACAAAGTGTGTGATGTGTCTCCCATACCCCCAAACTTAAATTACACATTGACCCCAATGTGTGACTAATATGGAAAGAGCTGACCTGAGATATGGAGAACTATCTGGACTGGTATGGCTTATAGCATACCCCCAAACTTGAACTGAAGTATACTTTATCCCTGAAAAATAAAAACTGGAAAACAAAAAATACTGGAAACAAACGTTAATCATAAAAATGCGATATAATAAATAAACAAAAGAAAAGATAAGCTGTGGGGTGCCTCCCATGAGCGCTAAGTTTAACGTCTTCAGCCAGACCCAACATTAGTAAACATGCCCAACTAAACACTCCACCATCTGATCGATAAATGGGAATGGAAAATGATCAGACCTGGTGGCAGCATTCAATTTACGGTAGTCTAGAAACTTTCTCCATCTTGACTGTACTCGAGTTGGAACCAACTCGTTGTCTTTATTTACTACCGTAAATTCAGCACGTTTGGGCACGACTGGAATCTGGCTCACCCACTTGCTATCAGAGATGGGATAAATGATCCCTGCCTCTAACAGCTTAATATCTTTCGCCCTCACAACCTCTTGCAAAGCAGGGTGGAGCCTTCTTTGTGGCTCCCTCGATGGCTTGGCATTCTCCTCCAACTGTATCGTGTGTATCACCAACGAGGGGTTGATTCCTTTGACATCCTCAATAGTCCAGCCTATAGCTTCCTGATGCTCTCTTAAGACGTCCAATAATTTCTCCTCTGGAGCATCACCCAAATCTAAAGCTATAATTATAGGCAAAGAATCTGCTGGACCTGAGAACTTATACTCAAGATTATCCAGTAAAGGCTTAAGTTCCTTCTTGTGAGGTTCAGGTGTTGTGGTTTTCTCCGTCTCACTGCTTTCTCGAGGATCAGACTCCAAAATGACATTTACTTCATCGAGTAACATATCTAAGCCTAAGTCCTCTCCAAAGTGAGCAAAGCATGCCTCCAAGGGATCCTCAATACGGGATTCATCCATAGTCTCCTCTATCCTACTACTCTCCCGAGGAGTAGACTCAACGATAGTATTTGCTTGCTCAAGTAACTTATCTAAATCCAAATCCTCTTCAAACTGAGCAAAGCATGCCTCCATAATGTCCTCAGACTTCCCTTCTTTCTTGGGCACTTGTAGTCTCTCAAGGTAAGGCGCTTTAGGTAAAAACGACCTAGAGAGATCCTTAATAATATGAGTGGCTGTAGATGGCTCAGCATCTCTCTTCTCATTGTTGCCACTCTCTTGCCCTTGGTGCATAGCAGGGTTCTCTTCCACTTGATTGTCCACTTGTCTCCCAGACAAGTATGGGACAGTTGATTGCACTTGTTTCTGCCTATGCATTGGAGTTGAAGAATTTCCCACCTCAAACTTTTCCTTTGGGTTAGGCTCAGATTGACTGGGGAACTCTCCTTCCTCTCCTTCACCCACGTAACTTGCGATCTGATCAATTTGACTCTCTAGTGTGGCAATCGCTTGGGTGTTTTCTATTGTTGCACTCATCACTTCACTCATAGATTGGCTAGTCGTTTTCATGAAATCATTGAGAACGTCCTCCAATGACTGTGAAACCGACGTTGGCGCTTGAATGGGAGCTTGGTAAGCGGGTGATGGTGCTGGATAAGCTGAGTGACCATAATTTGGAATTGCTGGAGGAAATTCGGGAGTGTAAGGGGCTCCTCCCTGATTCATCAGTTGGTTCTGCTCCCATGAAAATTTAGAGTGGTCCCACCACCTTGGATTGTATGTTTCGGAGCAAGATCCATTTGATTGCCAACAACAGTCATTGAAAGCATTCATTTGTTCCATAGGATACTCGGCATAAGCCGGCATTGATGGGCAATTCTGTGCTAGATGCATGGGACTAGCACAGATGGAACAACTTTCAACATTGAAAGTGTTGGCAGCATTGAGGGACGGGCCGGTCATTTTAATGAAATCCTTGAGGGCGTCCTCTAAAGACTGTGAAACCGGCGCTGGATTCATCCACATGATTTTTTTTTAATTAAATTAAATTTTTTTTTTTTTAAAAAAAATTTGATAACTAACTAGTAGAAAAATAAAATCAATTCAGACAAAAAATTTTCACAAACCAAACAATTCCCCGGCAACGGCGCCAAAAACTTGTTGTGAGTTTTAAATTACTCGCAAGCGCACAAGTCGTTTGCAATATAGCGTTGTGCAAGTGCGAGGTCGAATCCACAGGGAATTGCGTTGTGAAATTATATTTTCAATCTAAACTAACTCTATTTTAACCTAGTTCCGAATTTTAAATGATATTTGCAAAATAAATTAAAACTAAATTAAATTGATTTAAAAACTAATAAAAAAGCACTAAGGTTTCCGAATCCACCCCACCGAAGTTAAGCGTACATGTTCTAAAAATATAGCCTATCAAAACATTCAATGAATCCAACTATAAGACAAAAAACAAAGAATATCCCAACTAAACCAAAAGCACCTGATGTATCCGCTCTTAACAAATCACAAAGGGAATCCAATTTAATCGAAAAGCATTCAATGTATCCATCAGATGAAACACAAAGAAAATCCAACAGACAATTTAAACTCAATCAATTATAAGATTAACTCAAATAATTGGCAGAACATTTATACTAAAAATTGTCAGATTTGTACAAGCAAATCTGAACTACTACGCTAAACAACGGCGGGGCTTCATCTTCAACCTTAGCTGAAGAGTTTAGCCACTCATAACTATAAAACTATAATAACAAGTGCTAAATATTTAAACTAAAACAACTGAATATAAAGAAATAAATAAACAACTTTACATGGGAGAAATTCCACTCGCTGACGGGCGGCGCTTCCCCTCGTGATAGCAATGCCTTCGGGATCCACCAGAATGCTGGCGGACATCCACCCGTAAACACCAAAGTGGCTCAGGAATTGTACACTGGATTATGAAGCCAGATGGTGCTTATATAGGGGAAGACCAGGAGTAATGTGGCTTTCAGAAACGATGTGGGATACTGGCCCGTGTGCGCTCGATCGCAGTGTAGTGCGATCGATCGCAGGTACGATCGATCGCATGTCTTGTGCGCACGATCTCATGTGCGCTCGATTGCATGTCTGCTGCGATCGAGCGCAGATGCACTGAATTTCAAATATTTCAATGTGGGATGTTGACCTTGCGCTCGTTCATAGGCAGGTGCGCTCGATCGCATATCTGTTGCGATCGAGCGCAATGTCTCCAGAAGCTTCAAATCAACCTGAAATGCTCTATTTTCTCCACAAAGCTGTAAAAACACACGAAACACAAGAAAAACGTAAAATAAAGTAAAATAATACTAACTAAGAGCATAACAAATATAAGTTAAGAGTCTAAAATATGCAATATTTAAGACTCATCAATAGGGCTCGATTGAAGCTCTAATTATGCTTTCCCATACATATATTTATTGATTGCCTTTGCAAATAACCTTGTCATGATGCTTTAATTGATTACTACCTGTTTTATTGAATTCCTCATATGTGTGTGTCTGATCAACGTATGCATGTGGTATGGGCTTGTTAGTTAGATCAATTTGGATGACTGAGTCTTGGGTCTAACATTAGTAACAAAAGAAATCCACACCGGATTCTTGGGTTAATCAACATGGGAAACCGGGAGTAGATACTATACCTTAGGTCTTGTGTGGTTGTCGATTTCCATAGATCTTGTGCTCTCTTTAGGAACAACTCAATAGATACCATGCTGAATCCCTTAAGAAAGAAAAGAGTTAGAGTAGATACCATGCCTAACTCGTTGCTTAGGGAAATCAATAGCTTAAGGAGTAGATACCATGCCCTTAGGTTGACAATCATTAGGTATTCATAGTAGTGCTAGAGCATTGGCATATTACTCATTGGGAAAGTATGATTAGTGGTGGATATCAAAGCCCAATGTTCTCATTATTATTAATTCACATTCAACAGTTATTTTTATCTTCTTTTATTAAGAAACTAATTCTAAAACGAAATTCACCAATCCCTGTGGAAATGATCTTGCACTTGCACACTGTGCTACTGTTGACTTTGTGCACTTGCAAGTAAAACAAAGTATGATTATTTACTTATTTATTTAGGGAGATAAACGCACAACAACCGTGAAACAGAAACAGGGAATCGCGCTTGCACCGCAGCTCAGCCTGGTCTAGGCTGAGTGCACACTGGTTGGTTCCAGCTTCTAAATGTTTCTGGTGGCCGTAGCGCACACCTTTCTGTGCCGCGGCATGGAATAGTTTTGAAACCACTCCTTCACTCCAATATGCATAGGATCTTGGTGCTTTAAACAATGTTAGTTTTTCCATCTCTTTTAAACCCAAAATACCTGAAAATGCATCAAAATCAATCAATGGTCCAAGAATGACACTTTAGCATTATTAAGGCATAGATGTGTAATTCAGCCTTAAATCAACCCTAAAATGCTAACAAATAAATACTATTAAGATGTATTTTATGACTCTCATCATAACCCCTAACTAGCTTATTGCTAGTCCCTACCAATTCAACCGAAAAAGATATGAGATGAATTCTAAATTAGAAATCAAAACAAAATAAAGCAATATTAGTGTTAATCTAAGAGTAATTCAACTTTTTATCTCAAAAATCGCACATAACACACATCACATAGAATCATTAAATACCACCTAAGTCCAAAAACAATCCAAACATCAACCTCAAAATCGTTATCGACTCTTGACATCCATCTTACCACAAACCATTAATCCAAACACCCAAATGATTTTATAATTAACATTCATGAATACAAGTCTTAGCCTCTAAAAACATATTAAATTGTGTGATATCAATCACAAATCAAACTCCATAGGCTCACTTTTCAAATCACTCTCCACTAATTGTGGAAAAATCACACTACATCGGATCACTAGGTCTTTAATAGGCTTGTAATGTTAGGCTAAGGTAAAGGTCAAGAAAGAACAGGAAGGATTAAACAAGTAAAAGAACTCAGTCTCTTAATTTAAACACAACCACTTTAAGCACTAGATAACCTTACTTCAACACCCAACTCATTCAACCATTTTTCGAGCATTTCTCTCAATAATTCACCATTTTTTTTCTTTGCCAAAATTTCTCTTCTTTATATTTTTTTACCACATAACTATTCACCTCCGTTTTCATTTTTTTTCTCTTTTCCACAACCCCCAACCTATCTCCTTTAATGTACTTGGGTTATGGTAGTAACATTTTTTCATATGTCCATCCTTACTCCTCTTAAGTGCTTCTCAACAAATGTGTATAAACTAAGTTCTCTTAAAAGAAAGAAAAGGATAAAATATTTGTAGGCTCATAAGGGTAAGTAAATGGGCTATCGAAAGAAACAAGACTCAAATTTTTTTTCAAGAAAAAGGCTCAAATAGATGACTAGCGATAAATATAACAAGGGTAAGTTTGAAAGGCTCAAACGGTCCAAAAATGGCCTACATCATATCTTAAGTGGTGTGCATTCTAGGATTTCATCTCAAGTGATTATCAAATAAGTTCTAGAGCTTGTCGAGACTGCAAAAGTATTCATAACACAATCGTACATAAAACTTCTCCAAATGCTTTAGACTAATCATGCTATCTTATCGCAAACCAGAGTCTCAAACCAAATGAAGATCGACACTTAGAATCATTCTCAAATCGAAGCAAGATTTAACTTCTTCTAAACGCTATATGATCTCAATTAAACTCATATCATTGACATGTAAATTAACTCCAAAGCTAACACAAAACACACACACACACACACACACACACACACACATATATATATATATATATATATATATATATATATATATATCCTAACAAACGACTTAAAACTACGAAAGGGAAAATCACACCAAGAAATTCAATGGTATGGAAAAAGAAATGTGTTTCCTCCACCCCCAACTTAAGATAATCATTGTCCTCAATGTGAAAGCAAAAGTAAAGGAAACTCCCTTTTTAACCATAAGTGTGAGGAAGTCGAAAATTATACATGACCATTCGAACTCCATCCTGTTCCTCCTTTTGACATTTCGATCTCTAACATAGAACAAAGCAAACAAAAAGAAGAAACTATGGTGTAACATTAAGATTCTCACCGAATGTTAGGTTAGCACATCAAAACTAAATAAATAACTAGAAACGAAAAATGAAGTACGAAAAATAAAGATAACGAAAACAAAAAACACTAGAGATAAACAGTAATAAGAAATATGTAAAATCATAAACAAACAGAAAGGATATGCTGTGGGGTGCCTCCCATGAGCGCTAAGTTTTACATCTTCAGCCAGACTCGACACTTCTCCCAATTAAGCACAAGCCCCTTCTCTTCACACCTGGGCCTAAAAAAAACATGTTTGAGTCCTTTGGGCAGCAGAGCTAAATTAAGCATTGGTGTCTCCTTGGAAGAGGGTTTGGGTGCCTCCCTTTATTTAGGCAACTCCTCAAAGCATGGTTTCCATGATTTCTTCATAAATCCCTATAACTTATCAAAAACATCAACAAAATTAATGGAATGGGAATAAATTGAAGAATTATCAAAACCAAAATTATTAAGAAGGAATTCCAAAGAGTTAGAATTATCTTTAAAGTACTCATCCTCCAAAATAAGCTCATCAATCATGTAAGTGTCGAAACACTCATCCTCTTCATGTGGCTGCTTTGAGACTCGAAAAGCATTCACCTCTAGAGTCATATTTCCAAATGATAATGTCATTAGGCCATTCCTACAATTAATAAGGGCATTAGCGGTGGCAAGGAATGGTCTTCCTAGTATCAAAGGAATTTTTGACTCCGTATTCACAATAGAAATGGTATCTAAAACCAAAAAGTCAACGGGATAATAGAATTTGTCAATTTGCAATAAAACATCTTCCACAATACCTATTGGTTTTCTTACCGACCGATCCACTAGTTGAAGAGCTACGGAGGTCGGTTTGATATCACCTAGACCGAGTTGCAAGTAAATGGAGTATGGCATGAGGTTCACATTAGCCCCCAAATCTAGCAATGCTTGGCCACATGATTTGTTTTCAATTTGGCAAGCCACCGTTGGACAGCCCGAATCTTTATATTTGGGGGTGTCATGCTATCAATTACCGTACTTGCTTGCTCCGTTAAGAATGTCGTCTTCTTCACATTGTGCCTCCTCTTGAGTGTGCATAGATCCTTAATGACTTTAGCATAGTTGGGAACTTGCTTTATGACATGAAGAAGAGGGAGGTTAATTTTAACATGCTGAAGTTGTTCAAGAATCTCACCTTTTAATGCTGAATTTCTCTCCTTAGGTTTAAGGAGTGCCTGAGGGAAAGGCACCGGTAAAGAATCACTATGGGCATCTTGTTCCTTGGGGGCTTCATCCTTGTTGCTCACAGTGTTAGGAATCAAGTTTGATGGTGGAGTAGGCCCATCAATTTTCTTACCACTACGAGTAATCATGGCATTAACCTCTTTGCGCCATATGTTGTCCCCTTGGATTAGGTTGTGGCTACGAAGGAAAATGACCTTGCTCTTGAATCGTAAAAAAACTAGTCAACTTGGTGAGTTGGCTCTTTATCACCTTTTGTTCCTCTTTGATCTCTTGTTGCTCCTCTAGCAACCGTTGATTTATCTTGCCTTACTCTTCCACACTCTTGGCATGTATCTATATAAATGACTTAAAAACGTCTTCCAAAGGTAAAGATAGTTGTGGTACATTAGATGAAGTTGCTTCCGGTTTCCATTGGGTACTAGAGTGGGCAGGAGGTTGTAGATCGAATCTCCAACTAAAATTAGGGTGATTCTTCCAACCAAGATTATAGGTGTTAGAGTAAGGTGAGTATGTTGTCCTAAAAGGCTTACCTAAAGCATTATACTCCTCCTTCATATCAAAATAGGTTGGACAATCCCTAGGCACATGATCTACCCCATTACACATAAAACAAGGTTCGTAGGACTCTACCCTAGCAACCGGTTCGGGGGCTCTAGCATCCTTGGTTTTTAAAACTTTAATTTCCTTAGTTAGGACCTCTAAATGGGCTTTAAGGTTATCCTCTTCCTTTAGTTGATAAATCCCAGTGCTTTGATTTCTCCTAGTACTTTCATGGCATTCGGTCCTGTCTAAGTGTGGGCTTTTTTTGAAAGATCATCTAGAAAATCTATGGCTTAGTCGGGATCTTTCTGCAGAAAATCTCCATTACAATTCATTTCTATGAATTACCTTTCTCTACTTAGAAGTCCATCATAGAAATAGCTAACTACCCACCAACTCTCATACCCATGGTGTGGACAAGAATTCAAAAGGTCTTTGAAACGTTCCCAAACTTGATATAAGGTTTCACTCTCTTTTTGTGCAAAGTTTGAGATTTCTCTCTTGAGGTTATTGGTCTTATGGGTTGGGAAATGCTTTTGGAAGAAGGCTTGAGTCATCTCATCCCAACTACCTATAGACCTAGGCCTTAATGAGTATAAACAAACCTTAGCCTTTTCCTTGAGTTAAAAGAGGAAAAACCGAAGTTTGACAGTGTCTACCATATCAGCCCTACTTTGAAAGGTTGCTATTACTTCCTCAAATTCCCTAATATGGACATAGGGGCTCTCATTCTCAAACCCATGGAAGGTTGATAGCAATTGAATCATGCCTGGCTTAAACTCAAGTTGTTGGTCATTAGAGGGGAACATGATACAAGATTGTGTGGCCGTTCAGCTAAGATGCAAGTAGTCCTTAAGTGTCCTAGCAACATTCTCATTGTGATTGTCGGCCGTGTTAACAAAATCCTCTAAATTCTCGTTTGGGTTTGCACTATGGTTTGATCTAGGCGAGGTTTCACTAATGGACGTGGAAGGAGAGTGTAACTCTATTTCGGGTCTTTTAATGAATCTTCCTCGTGAATCTCTCAGTCTAAGCATACACCAAAGGAATTAGAGGGCAAATGAATAAAACAGAAAAAGTTAGAAAATCAAAACAGAGAGCAAAGAACAATATTACTGTCTTGTCTCAAAGTTGACAATCTTCCTTGTACTTAAGCGCGTTTCCCCGGCAATGGCGCCAAAATTTGATTACACTCAAACTAACACGCGATTATTGTGTATAGATGAGGTGTCGATCCCACGAGGAAAAGCAAACTACAAGAGAAAGTGTAAACCTTAACACGAAACGATGAAATTAAAATAAATAAATCTTTGTTTTACGAATGAAGCTATATGAGAGAGTTGTGAAAATATGATGAAGGATTCAATAAAGCAATAACAAGGTTCCAGGAATCCTTCCTAAGTTCATTGCCTTATCCCTATCTTGACTCAATGATTTTATCTCGATTGCTGGTTTCACATCCCAAATAAGCAATCGGTAAATATTCAATCAAAGCACATAAACATCCTAATGTAATTGCTACAAATTACTCTTTAGTTTAGATTCAAGTACACATGACTTATCTTATAGATTGTCAAGAAACGACAATATATTTTAATAACAATACCGTAGTAATGGACAAATCTATAAGATGAGTCTACCGAAATCAATCGCATCTAACAACTTGACATAAGAAGAGCTTGACTAGACTTATATGGAGGAGAAAGATGCAATCAACAGATTAAGAGTAAATCATCTCATTCTTACTTAATCAAAGAGTAAATCATAAACAATGTTTAACAATGAATCCATACAACTGAATCAAGAATAGAAATAAGAACAACTACACCTAAGAACTCATCCTTTTGCCTTGCTTGGATATTAGTTAGACATTAGGCTCCTACTTGATCACCTAGAATGGAGAAGAATGTGTTTGCTCTTGATTCCATCCCTCTTTTTCAATCAAACCTAAGTGTTCTATAAATACCCCAAAAGGTTCAAGGGTATTTTTGGGTCCAAAAATGTCATTAAAACCCTATTTAGGTCGTGAAACAAAAATAGGGGATCACGTTTGGGTCGCGGCTCAGCCTGGTCCAGGCCGCAGTGCCACCTTGAATCTTGGTTTTGTGGAGGTTCTGTAGGCCACAACGCACATTGGTTGGTTGCAACTTCTGAATGTTTCTGGTGGCTACGGTGCACACCTTTTTGTGCCGCGGCATGGAACAATTTCAAAACCACTCCTTCACTCCGATATGCATAGGATCTTGGTGCTTTAAACAATGTTAGCTTTTCCATCTCTTTTAAACCCAAAATACCTGAAAATCCATCAAAATCAATCAATGGTCCAAGAATGACAGTTTAGCATTATTAAGGCATAGATGTGTAATTCAGCCTTAAATCAACCCTAAAATCTAACAAATAAATACTATTAAGATGCATTTTATGACTCTCATCACTCGATCACAGTATTGGATATGTGACTGAGGTGTTTTGTCAAACAGCTTATGGGCGATTAGTGAACCAAATTTGATTGAACACTTCCTAAAAAGAAAACTCAACCTCTTGCAAAAATTTTCAAAAGAAATCCAAAACAATACACAAAAAAAAGGATATGTGAATTTTTTAAAAACAATAACTAAAGAAAATAAACAATCGAAAGAATTGGGGAGGGGGTGGGCTTTGAAATGGATTTTTACCTCTTTGCAGAGAAGGGGTAGGGATGGTGGTGTATGGGATCTTGATGAGAGTCATAAAATGCATCTTAACAGTACTTATTTGTTAGCATTTTAAGGTTGATCTAGGTTTAAATTACACTTTTTATACCTTAAGAATTCCAAAGTGATATTCTTGGATCATTGATCTATTTCGGTGCATTTTCAGGTACTTTGAGTCCGAAAGAGGTGGCAAGCCATCATAGCTTAAAGCACAATGCTTCGATGCACATCAGAGTGAAGGCATAGTTGCAGAAGGAAAAAATGAAGAGAAACCAAGTCTTTAGTGTGTGCATTGCGACCTAAAAAGTCTAAGCCTTGGCCTCTAGAACCAAGCCCAAAAAGAGCTAGAAGACCTTCAGTGTGTGACGCGGCCTGGACCAGTCTAAGCCATGGCCTAGACTAATCTGGGCTGCAGCCTCCAAAAAGATGAAGAAAACCCAAAAGGCTAAGCTGCGGCTTGGATTAATGTGAGCTGTGGCACGAGCACGATGCTTTGTTTCCGAGTCACGACTTAATTAGGGTTTTAATGATAGTTTAAAGCCGAAAACACCATTGGACCTTTTGTATTATAAATAGATCACTTAGGTTTTGATAAAGGGACATCATCAAGGCTAGAAAACTCAAGTAGGCTGCCACATTCTGCCCCATCAAAGTGTTCAAGAATGAACCAAATGGCCAATTAATCTCCAAGCAAGGTGAAGGGATGAATCCCTAGGTGTAGTTGTTCTCATTTTCCATTATTGATTCAGTTGTAGTTAGGATTTATTGTCAAAACATTTTTATGATTTACTCTTTGATTTAATTAGAAGATTTTCTCTTAATCCGATGATTGTATCTTTCTCCTCGATATAAGTCTAGTCATGCTCTTCTTATGTCAAGATTGTTGGATGTGATTAAGTCCAGTAGATTTATCTTTTAGGTTTGTCCATTATTGTGATATTGTCATTAAGATATATTATCGTTTCTTGATAAATCTATAGGATGGGTCATGTGTGCTTAAATCGAAAGTAAAGAGTAATTCGTATCAATTACATTAGGGTTTACATGTGCTTTGATTGAATATTTACTGGTTTCTTGTTTGGGATGTGAAACTAGTAATCGAGATAAAAACAAATGAATCAAGATTGGAATAAGGCAACGAACCTAGGAAGGATTTTCGGACCCTTGTTGTTTCTCTATCATATTCTCTAATCTATTTACACAATTTTCTCACATTACTTCATTATCAAAATTCAAATTCTCTAACTTGATCTTTATTATTCATGTTAAGGTTTATGTTTTTCCTTTGTAGTTCGATTTTCCTCATGGGATCGACATCTCAACTATACATAATAACTGTGTATTAGTTTGAGTGTAATCAAATTTTGGCACTGTTGCCGGGGAGACGCGCTTAAGTACAAGGAAGATTGTCAACTTTTAGACAAGATGGTAATATTGTTCCTTTCTCTAAGTTTTGATTTTCTTTTATTATTCTGTTTTATTTATTTCCTCTTTTAAACTCATTTGGTGTATGCTTAGACCAAGGGGTTCGTGTTGTGCGATTATCTACCAAAATAAATGGGCAAATAATCATACTTGTTTTACTTGCAAGTGCACAAGGTCAACAATGTAGTATAGTGTGCGAATGCAAGATCATCTCCACAGGGATTGGTGAATTTTGATTTAGAATTATATTCACAATGTAATAGAAATAATAAAATAGTTGATTTAGATAAAGATAAAATAATAAAGATAAAGGTGTAGGGACTTGATATCCACCACTAATCATGCGACCCCAATACAACAGTATGCCAACGCTTTATAAATGTCATGTATACCTAATGTTTGTCAACCTAAGGGAATGGTATCTACTCCTTAAGCTATTGATTTCCCTAAGCAACGAGTTAGGCATGGTATCTACTCTAACTCTTTTCTCTCTCAAGGGATTCAACCTGGTGTATGCTGAGTTATTCCTTAAGAGAGCATAGGATCTGTGGAAATCGACAACCACACGGGACCTAGGGTATGGTATCTACTCCCAGTTTCCCATGTTGATTAATCCAAGAATCCGGATAAGATATCTTTTGTTACTATCGTTGAACCCAGGACTCGGTCATCCAAATTGATTCAACTAACTAATCCATACCACATGCATACGTTGATCAGACACACACATATGAGGAATTTAAATACAAACAGGCATTAATCAAGTTAAGCAACATAACATAAATATCGCAAAGACGCCAATACAGAATTATTGAATAAACATAATTAGAGCTTCAACCAAACCCTTACTAAAAGTTAAGTACATATAATAAATGGTGGGTGTCGAATCCAACAAATAATAAAATTCTCACTCTCAAAAAATACAAAGTGTAACAGTGATGAGTAAGGTCGTATCCACAGGGATTGGGTAGATTTATTTTAATGAAAATTAAAGCAAAGAAAAAGGG
The DNA here is from genome assembly GCA_023935145.1 of Bretschneidera sinensis. Classification (NCBI taxonomy): domain Eukaryota; kingdom Viridiplantae; phylum Streptophyta; class Magnoliopsida; order Brassicales; family Akaniaceae; genus Bretschneidera; species Bretschneidera sinensis. The sequence continues at coordinate 2,433,275 of CM043705.1, forward strand.
GGTTTGAAATTTTGGAGAGAAATAAAAGAGAAAGCAATTATAAACAACTAAAAACTAAGGAGAAATCAATATCAGGCAAATATCCAACCAAAGGTATAATTTCATAATTGGTTCAGAGAATTGATCACAGATACAAGGATAAAATCTTCTATTCTTCACTAAATTGGTTATGTTTGTTAACAAGCTCTAACAACCTATCTCTCCTTACTTTCTCGATAACCAAAACAAGCTCTTTGATTACTTCCCTTGTTAATAAACAAGCTCTTAGGATTTAATCTATCGACAACATTAATAATTAGAGAGACTACCAATTCTAGCCAACAAATACACAAGCTCGATTCATTTAGACTAGGTTATATATCTCCATAACATAAATCGAAAATCTCTCTATAATCAACTTTGTTATTTTACCACTAATATTAGAACAGTTAAACAATTACGGATTTAAAGTTCTAAATGGCAATTTATTGACCTGATAATTGAACAACGGGTCCTTTGCATCAATCAACCAAGACAATAATTTTTAATAAACACAGAAGATATATAAATAGAGATGAAATAAAACAGCAATGAAAATTATTTAGATCTCACAATTCTTGAAGAATCAAAACTTCAATTATCCTTCAGCCGGAAGAAAAGTATTTAGCTACTCATAATTAAAAGAAAACCTAAATAAAAGAGAAGAGAGATTTTCTGTTCAACAACCGCGCCTTCTATCTGAGATCTCCTTTTTCGTTCGGCTAGGGTTCTATTTATAATATTCTGAATCCACCGGTCGATGCTGCAACGCCAACTTCCCGGGGCTGCAGCGCCAACTTCCCAGCGCTGTAGCTCCAAGTTGCTGTCCAATCTTCATAAATCTTGCCATTCCAATGCTATTCTAGTGCTGCAGTGCCCTTGAACCAGCGCTACAGCTTTGAGCTTCGACTTTTCTTCACAAATTTCTTGATTTTGGATTCAATTTGATTTAACTCTTCAATCTACTTCATAAAATACGAAATATAATCAGAATCCAAGATTTAAGCATTTATAACCATTAAAACATGAGGAAATATAACAAACATATAGATATTATGAATCCTTATCAATAAAAATAAAAGAAAGAAGAAACCCGAGAGAAAAGTCGTCAATTCCTCTCCACAATCTCTTGCTTCAGGCTCGTCCGGCCTCCAGCCTCCGGCCTCCCAAACTAAAACTAAACTAAGACTAAAAGAAGATTGAAAGATAAAAGAAAGAATCAGATCCTCTTTTGTGTGTGCTTTACAGGTGTATTTATAGGGCTTGAGTAGTCCTAGAAGGCTCATGAATTCCTAAACTTTTCTAAAACACAAAACTCCTTTATTTCCAAAATAGGGTTCTGTAGTTTACTATTCATGCCCGTACATGTGCGCTCGATCACATGCGTCTTGCACTCGATCGCAGTGCTATGCTCGATCCTTCATGTGTGCGAACGATCGCATGTAGTAGTGTGATCGATCATAATTTGACCAGAAGCTGCTCCAGGATTTCCAGGCTTCTTCCCTTAAGTGCCAAAACTGTTTCTTTTCCTCCAAGACCCTATAAAAACATGTGAAACACACAGATGAAGTAAAATGAACTAAATTAACATAACTAAGGACCTAACAAATGTAAATAAGGGGGCTTAAATATGAATATTTAAGCACTTATCAATTCGCGAGGTAGATTCATTAGAGGACTCAAAATAGAGTTATCCTCTCCTTCCACGTCCGTTAGTGAAACCTCGCCTAGATCAAACCATAGTGTACACCCAAATGAGACTTTAGAGGATTTTGTTAACATGGCTAATAACCCCAATGAGAATGTTGCTAGGACACTTAAGGATTACTTGCATCCTAGCCGAACAACCACACCATCATGCATCATGTTTCCAGCCAATACTCGCCATCAAGATTTTAAAAAAGGGATGATACAATTACTCCCTACGTTTCATGGCTTGGAAAATGAAAACCCATATGTACACATTAGGGAGTTTGAGGAAGTAGTTGCGACTTTTCATAGTCAAGATGCAACTGATGACATCGTGAGACTCAAGTTTTTTCCTTTTGCTTTGAAGGATAAAGCTAAGAGTTGGCTATACTCGCTGAGACCACGATCTATTGGGTCATGGAATGAGATGACTCAGGTCTTCTTTAACAAATACTTCCCTCAACACAAGATCAATGCTTTAAAAAGGAAAATCTCCACCTTTACACAAAAAGACAATGAGACTTTGTATCAGTCTTGGGAGAAATTTAAGGAGTTGTTGAGTTTGTGTCCTCACTATGGGTATGTGAATTGGCGTTTAGTAAGCTAGTTTTATGAGGGACTTAAATATAGAGAGCGCAAATTTGTAGAGATAATGTGTAATGGTGAATTTTTGTAAAAATAATCTTGATGAGGCCATAGAATACCTCAATGAGCTTACTGAAAAAGCTCACACTTGGACTGGACCTAGTGCTACTGAAAGCACAAATAGGTCATGATCTATAGGAAACCCCACTGGTGATGGAATTTACCATCTTAGGGAAGAGGACAACTTAAAGGCTAAGGTTGAGATGCTCACTAGGGATTTAGATGCATTAAAGACTAAAGGCTCAAAGCCAACACATGTGGCTAATCAAGCCAAATCTTTGGAACCATGTTTTGTGTGTAGCGAGGTAGACTATCCCGCCCAAGAGTGTCCCACATTTGTTGATATGAGAGGGATGTATGAGGAACAATGATGAGAGTCATAAAATGCATCTTAACAGTACTTAATTGCTGGCATTTTAGGGTTGATCTAGGGTTTAATTACACTTTTATACCTTAATAACTCTAAAGTGATTCTTGAATCATTGACTTATTTCGGTTCATTTTCAGGTACTTGGTGTTTAAAAGAGATGGAAAAACTATCATTGCTTGAAGCACTAAGATTCCATGCATATCAAGGTAAGGAATGGTTGCGGAAGGATAAAACGAAGAGAACCTCCACTAACCAATGAGAGCTGTGGCCTGGACTAGTGAGGGCCGCGGTCTCTAGAAGATTGCCTAAAAGAGCCAAGTCCACCTTCAATGGGCACCTAAGCACCCAGAAGAGAGAGCTTAGGCGCCCAGAGCAAGCACTAGCCAAAGCCTAGGCGTCCAGAAGAGAAAGCCGCGGCACCCAGAGCCTTCACCTAACCACGACCATCCAAAGCCTAGGCACCCAGAAGAGAGAGCCGTAGTGCGCACACGAAAGTTTGTTTCCGAGTTATGACTTAATTATGACTTTAATGATTATTTAAACCTAGAATATCCTTGGACCTCTTGAACTATTAATAGATCACTTAGGGGTTTAGAAAAGAAATCTTTGGAAGTCTGAAAAACTCAAGAAGGCTACCACACTCTCCTCCATCAAAGTGTTCAACCATGAACTTCATGGTGAACTAATCTCCAAGCAAGGCGAAAGGATGAATCCCTAAGTGTAGTTGTTCTTATTTTCCTTTATTGATTCAGTTGTAGTTGGGATTTATTGTCAAAACATTGTTATGTGTTACTCTTTTATCTGATTAAAGGATTTTCTCTTAATCCGGTGATTGTATCTTTATCTTTGATATAAGTCTAGTCATGCTCTTCTTATGTCAAGATTATTGGATGTGATTAAGTTCGGTAGATTTATCTTTTAGATTTGTCCATTATTGTGATATTTTCATTAAGATATATTTTCGTTTCTTGATAAACCTATAGGATAGGTCATGTGTGCTTAAATCGAAAGTAAGAGTAATTCATATCAATTACATTAGAATTTATATGTGCTTTAGTTGAATATTTGTCGATTGCTTGTTTGGGACGTGAAACTTGCAATCGAGATAAAACAATTGAATCAAGATTGGAATAAGGCAACGAACCTAGGGAGGATTCCCGGAACCTTGTTGTTTCTTTATCATATATTTCAATCTATTTACACAATTACTTCATCATTCATATCTTCTCACTTCATTGTTATCGTTCGTGTTAAGGTTTGCACTTTTCCTTTGTAGATTGCTTTTCCCTGTGGGATCGACACCCCAAAGCTGTGCTATAACTACCGCGTTATACTTTGGGCGTAATCAAATTTTGGTGCCATTTCCGGGGAAATGCGCTTACATACAAGGAAGATTGTCAACTCTTAGACAAGACGATACTATTGTTATCGTTCTTTTCTTTAAGTTTTTAATTTTCTAAATTCTTTTTTTTTGTTATGTTTTATTTTATTTCCTTTTAACTCATTTAGTGTATGCTTAGACCGAGAGATTCGTGAGGCAGATTCATTAAGGGACCTGAAGTAGAGCTACCCTTTCCTTCCACGTCCGTTAGTGAAACCTTGCCTAGATCAAACCCTAGTGTACACCTAAACGAGAATTTAGAAAACTTTGTTAACATGGTTGAAAACCCTAATGAGAATGTTGCTAGGACACTTAAAGATTATTTACATCCTAGCCAAACAGCCACACCATCATGCATCATGTTTCCAACCAACACTCGCCATCAAAACTTTAAAACAGGGATGATTCAATTACTCCCTACATTTCATGGCTTGGAAAACGAAAACCCATATGTACACATTAGGGAGTTTGAGGAAGTAGTTGCGACTTTTCATAGTCAAGATGCAACTGATGATATCGTGAGACTCAAGTTTTTTCCTTTCTCCTTGAAGGATAAAGCTAAGAGTTGGTTATACTCGTTGAGACCATGATCTATTGGGTCATGGAATGAGATGACCTAGGTCTTCTTTAATAAATACTTCCCTCAACATAAGACCAATGCTTTAAAAAGACAATCTTCACCTTTGCACAAAAAGAGAACGAGACTTTGTATCAATCTTGGGAGAAATTTAAAGAGCTATTAAGTATGTGTCCACACCATGGGTATGAGAGTTGGCACTTAGTGAGCTACTTTTATGAGGGACTTACCTATAGAGAGCGCCAATTCGTAGAGATGATGTGTAATGGTGAATTTCTACAAAAAGATCTTGATGAGGCCATAGAGTACCTCAATGAGCTTGCTGAAAAAGCTCACAGTTGGACTGGACCTAGTGCTACTGAAAGCACAAATAGGTCATGACCTATAGGAAACCTGAGTGGTGGTGGAATTTACCATCTTAGGGAAGAAGACAACCTGAAAGCTAAGGTCAAAATGCTTACTAGGGAGTTAGATGCATTAAAAACTAAAGGCTCAAAACCAACACATGTAATTAACCATGCCAAATCTTCAGAACTATGTTTTGTGTGTGGCGGGGTAGATCATCTCGCCCTAGAGTGTCCCACATTTACTGAGATGAAAGGGATGTATAAGGAATAATGTAATGCCTTAGGCATGTACAAGAAGCCCTCAACACCCTTCTCTAACACCTATAATCCGGGATGGTGAAATCACCCCAACTTTAGCTGGAAGTTTGAAAACCAACAGCTTGCACAACCCCCTAGATCATATCCTGCACCATATCATACACCCTCATTCTCTAGGAGTTCTTTAGAAGACACTTTACATGCTTTTATAGAGGCACGGGGTAAGATTAATCAAAGGTGTGAAGTGTTAATTATGCAGGTTGTTGAAGAGAACAAAGAGATAAGGAGCCAAATGACCAAACTGATGGGCTCCTTAGTGTGAATGAGTGAGAGAAGTTCCCTTCCCAAACTCAGTCCACACCCCATGGTCAACACATGGCACAAGCAAATCTGGAAAATGTAAATGCCATTGTGACAAGAAGTGGTAAGACATTACACATCCCAACAACGAACAAATCCGAGGATGTGGAAAAGGGTCAAGGTAGTAGTGATACCGAACTGCCCAAGGACCCTAAGGTTACCAAGAGCCCTGTTAAGGAACCATTCCCTAATGCCTTAAAATCAAACAAGAAAAATCTGGACCTAAATAATGAAATCCTAAAGAACTTGAGGCAAGTAAAACTTAACCTCCCTCTTTTGCATGTGATTAAACAAGTTCCTACCTATGCAAAAGTTCTCAAGGATTTGTGTAGAATTAAGAGGAAGCACCATATAAAGAAAATAGCATTCCTAATAGAGCAGGTTAGTGCTTTAATTGAGCAAAGAATTCCCCTAAAATACAAGGATCCTGGCTGTCCAACCATTGCATGTAGCATTGGAAATAATGAGGCTGGACAAGCATTGTTAGACTTAGGAGCCAGTGTAAACCTGACGCAATTTTCTATTTATTTATAGCTAGGTTTGGGAGAGATCAAACCAACCGCTGTGGTATTACAATTGGCTGACCGTTCAGTCCAAGTACCCCAGGGTGTGTTAGAGGATGTCTTGATTCAAATTGATAAATTTTATTACCCTGTTGATTTCCTAATCTTTGATACTACTTCTGTTGTTGACACTAACTCTAAAATTCATTTAATTTTGGGTAGACCTTTCCTTGCTACTGCAAATGCTCTAATTAATTACAGGAATGGACTCATGAAGCTATCTTTTGGAAACATGACCCTCGAGGTGAACATCTTCAATGTTGCAAAACAGTCCGAAGATGAGGACGAGAACCACCAATTATACATGATCGAGTCACTCATCGATGAGGGAGTTTCTATAGCTCATGATTTTGATCCTCTTAAATATGTTCTTGTTAATTCTGAGATTCATTCTATTAATGATAAAACTAATATAATTGATATTTGTGCTATTTTTGATAAATCTATGGATTATGGCACTCGAGCATGGCAACCAAAGTTTGAGGAGTTGCCCGAAAGAAGTGAGAAACAAATCCTCTCAAGTGTGGAAGCACCTAAAGTCGAATTGAAGCCACTACCTAAGGGTTTGAAGCATGTCTTCCTCGGTCCAGGTGATACTTTTCCTGTTATTATCTCATCTGAATTATCTAAATCTCAAGGTGAGAAATTAATTCAGGACTAGTCCTCATAGAGACCCTCAACGTAGGCTTAACCCCACTATGAAGGAAGCAGTGAAAAATGAAGTGTTAAAACTATTAGATACAGGAATTATATATCCCATAACTGATAGTAAATGGGTAAGCCCTACATAAGTCGTTCCTAAAAAGTTCAGAGTCACTGTGGTAAAGAATGACCTAGGAGAGTTAGTCCCTATAAAACTTGTGACCAGGTGGTGCATGTGCATTGGTTATAGAAAATTAAATGCTGCCACCTGGAAAGACCACTTCCCACTCCCTTTTATTGATCAAATTCTTGAGCGTGTAGCTGATCATCCTTTTTACTGTTTCTTAGATGGTTATTCTGATTATTATCAAATTGAAATTACATTAGAAGACTCGGATAAAACCACCTTTACCTATCCTTTTGGTACTTATGCCTTTCGTAGAATGCCATTTGGAATGTGTCATGCCCCTGCCACTTTTCAATGTTGCATGATGAGCATTTTTAGTGACATGGTTGAAAATTGCATGGAGGTTTTTATGGATGACCTAACTATTTTTGGATCTTCATTTGATGCATGTTTAATGAATTTAGAAAGAGTGCTGATTCGTTGTGAAGAGAAGGAATTAGTCTTAAACTGGGAAAAATGCCATTTCGTGGTACCATCCGGTATTGTCTTAGGGCATATTGTTTCTTCTAAGGGGATAGAGGTTGATCAATCTAAGATTGAATTAGTCTCTAAATTGCCTATACCTAAGACAGTAAAGGATGCAAGATCTTTCCTTGGTCATGCTGGTTTTTATAGAAGGTTCATACAAAACTTTTCCAACATATCTAGACCACTATGTGCCTTCCTAGTTAAAGATGTCCCATTTGAGTGGACTCAAGCTTGTCAAGAGGCCTTTAAAATGTTGATTGGCAAGCTTACTTCAGCATCTATAATGCATTCACTTGATTGGAATTTACCTTTTGAAATCATGTGTGATGCTAATGACTATGTTGTAGGTGTTGTTCTTGGACAGCGAAGAGAGGGAAAACCTTTTGTCATCTACTATGCTAGTAAAACCTTAAATAGTGCTCAAATGAATTACTCCACCATCGAAAAAGAATTGCTAGCTATAATATTTGCTTTGGATAAATTTTGTGCTTGTTTAATTGGTTCTCCTATTCTTATCTTCACAGATCATGCAGCCCTCAAGTACCTTCTTACAAAGAAGGATGCCAAGGCACGACTAATACGGTGGATCCTACTCCTATAAGAATTTGACATCACCATCAAAGACAAGAAAGGAGTAGAGAATGTAGTGGCAGATCATCTCTTAAGGCTCACATTTGAGGATACCTCTGACGACATGCCAATCAAGGATGATTTTCCGGATGAGCAATTACTCTCTGTTACTTCTCTGCCATGGTTTGCTCATATCGTGAATTATTTGGCTACCGGTGAGATACCGATGGATTAGAGTGCTCAAGACAAGAGGAAATTCTTGAATGAGGTACATAATTTTTATTGGGATGACCCCTGTCTTTTCAAGCACTTCCCTGATCAAATTTTAAGGTGTTGCATCTGTAATGAAGAGATTCCCAGCGTCTTGGAATTTTGTGACTCCCAAGCTTGTGGAGGCCACTTTTTAATGAAAAAAAACCGCTGCAAAAATTTTGTAGTGTGGATTTTATTGGCCTACCTTGTTTAAAGATGCAAACATCTATTGTCACTCATGTGAAAAGTGTCAGAAGTTAGGAGCTGTGTCTCGTCGTAATATGATGCCCTTAAACCCAATTTTAGTGATTGAAATCTTTGATTGTTGGGGCATTGATTTCATGGGACTATTTCCTCCTTCCTTTGGATACCAATGTATCATTGTGGCAATAGATTATGTATCAAAGTGGGTAGAGGCAGCAGCTTGCCGAAGCAATTATAATAGAACGATAATTAAATTTCTCAAAGAAAATGTGTTATCTCGATTCGGTACATAACGTGCTATAATTAGTGATCAAGGTACAAATTTTTGCAACCATTCTTTTGAAGCTTTGATGAGAAAATATGGGGTGTTACATAAAGTTTCTACAGCCTACCATCCTCAGACTAGTGGACAAGTAGAACTTGCTAATAGGGAAATTAAACAAATTTTAGAAAAAACGGTTATCCTGGATCACAAGGATTGGTCTTTGAGACTAGTTGATGCGCTTTGGGCTTACCATACATCTTTCAAAACTCCCTTAGGTATGTCACCTTATAGGCTTGCTTTTGGAAAGCCTTGTCACCTACCTGTGGAGCTCAAGCATCGAGCTTATTGGGCTATCAAATCTTTCAATTTTGACATAGGTGAAGCGGGTAAGCTTAGAAAATTTCAGTTGACCGAGTTAGAGGAGTTAAGAAATGATGCTTATGAGAACTCTAGAATTTATAAGGCTAAGATGAAAGTGTTTCATGATAAAAATATTTTGAGGAAAACATTTAAGCCCAATGATCGGGTGTTCTTATACGATTCTAGACTCCATAAGCATCCAGAAAAACTTCGGTCGAGGTAAACCAGTCCTTTTATAGTGAAAAATGTTTTTGCAAATGGGGCGGTAGAAATTGAGGATACAAGAGATGGTCGGATTTTTAAAGTAAATGATCAACGCCTTAAGATTTTAATTGATAAGCAAGATCCGGAAGTGGAAAACATTCTGCTTATGGATCCGATCTATTCACTTTGACCACACCACACAGGCATGATTTCACTTTTATTTTGTTTTGTTTTGTTTGTTTTATTTTTAATTAAGTCTATCTTCAGTTTAATTTTTAGCTTTTAGTTTCATTTAATCTAATTTTTATTTTAAGGTTCTTCTTACTAACTTTATTTTATATATTTTTCTGTTTTTTTAAGTGAACAAACGAGTTTTTCCTATTAGAACCAGATTGGGCCGCGCCTAGGCCTACTGTGCGTTGCACCTCGCCCACCAGGAAGTGCACCAATCCAACCCATCTCACCCTTCCCATAGCGCCGCACCCCAGCATCTTGCGCACCGCAGAGCACAGAATGCACACCACACAAGCCCATCAGCTCAAGCTGTGGAATCCAAAAGAGCAAGCCGCGGCGCCCACTCGTACCCTGGTCCATTTAAAGCAAAATTTCAACCCTCCTTCTTCATTTCTAATTTGAGATTACAGCAGCACACCTCCCTCTCTCTCATCCTCTCTCCAAAATCCTCACTTACCCACTCTTTCTTACTCAAAATTTCTTGATTCTAACATCATTTCTTGTAGGATTTTGCACTAATATTGCAGATTTTGTTGGAAATTTCTCCAAAAAGCTTGGTACTAAGAAGATTTTGGAGTCATCAAGAAAACTTCAAGTTGGTGGGTATTCCTTCTTCTCTCCAACTTTTGGCATCAAGTAAGACCAATTTCTCCTCTTTATTGTTCATTTGTGCTATTTGGGTGGTTGATTTTGATTTAGCATTATTGTTCTATATATTTGATTCAAATGGCCTTTAAGACTAAGAGACAAAGGGGGAAACAAGCACAAGAGTATGATGAGGGAAAATTTGTTAGTTTTAAGGCTAATGAGAGATATGTTAGGATGATGCACACTAGAAAACCCATTCCTAAGAGAGGATTCAATATAACAGAGAGAGTAAACCCCACCTTGTTTAGAATGATTATTGATAAGCATTGGAGTACATTTGCTAGCCAACCATCTCATTCCCTCACAAATGTGGTTAGAGAATTCTATGCTAATGCAGAAGAACATAGGAATGGTAAGGTGAGAGTGAGAGGAAAAATAGTTTCTTTTAGAAGCACATCTATCAACAGATTCTATAGGCTCCTTGACATAGAAAATAGTGAGTATAGTGCATATATATCTAATATTAATTATGAAGAGATTTGCAATACTTTTTGTACTCCAGGCACTACATGGAAAATGACGGGTGATACCCCTATAATCTTGCCCAATACTTCTCGAGCTTGGCAATATTTTGTATGTCAGAGGTTGATGCTTGCTACGCACTATAGTGACCATACTGTTGAGAGAACGATACTGATTTATGCTATTTTGATGGGCATGACTATTGATGTGGGCCAGATCATATTTAATTCTATCATACACACTGTGCAACAAAAGCTTGGATTGTACTTCCTTTCCTTAATTACCCAATTATGCATCCAAGTCGGAGTCCAGTACAATCCTGATGAGGAGGCCCAGCTACCTAAGAAGCCCATTGATGATGGCATGCTTAATATGATTAAAACCTCAAGGCCGCCAGTTTCAGGAGAGAGAGCGAAGATTATAGTCCCTCCTCCCCCTAGGCATTTCACTGTTGAAGAGCGCCTTGAGCATTTAGAGATTCGTTTTGACGAGCATCAGAAATTTTTGCACAATAAATTTGGTCGTCAGGAACGTTTCTTGGCTAGGCAAGCTAATTATCAAGCGGGGGTGTACTATTCTTTTGGTCAAATGTACCAACACTTTGCCTCCGCTACTGGTTGTGAAATGGATCACTTTCCCACTTTGCCACCCAATCCGGGTTCATCTTTTGATCCAACTCTTGAGGCAGGTGAAGAGAATGAAGAAGAGGATGATGACATAGAGGATTAGTTTTGGGTTCTATCTTGTTTGTTTCCTTTTAATTTATTTATTATCGGATGACTGTACTAACATTTTTTTTCTCTTTTCCTTTTTGTTATTTTATTTTTCGTACTTTCTTTTCATTTTTAGTTATTTCTTTCCATTTCATGTGTTAACCTAACATACGGTGGGAATCTTAATAGTACACCGCAATTGCTTTCTTTTTGTTGTGTTGTTTTATGTTGTAGATCGGAATTTCAGCAAGAAGAATGGTTTGCAGTTCACATGATGGTGCACAATTTTTAGCTTGTGTGCACTTTTGCTTACAAAGGGAGTTTCTTTTCCTTTATCTTTAACATTGAGGGCAATGCAATTTTTAAGTTGGGAATGGAGGAAACGTATTATTTTTTAAACTGCTTGGTGTTATTTTCCCTTTTTGTTTGTTTTTAGCATGCTCTGTGTTAGCCTTAGAGTTAATTCATATGTCAATGATATGAACTTAATTGAGATAGCATATAGCATTTAGAAGAAGTTAAATCTTGCTTCGGTTTGAGAATAATTTAAGCGTCAATCTTCATTTGGTTTGAGACTCTAGTTTGCGGTAAGATTGTATGATTAGTCTAAAACATTTAGAGAAGTTTTATGTGTGATTGTTTGTGAATACTTTTGCAGTCTCGATAAGCTCTAGAACTTATTTGATAATCACTTGAGGCGAATTCCTAGAATGCACATTACTTAGGATATGATATAGGCCATTTTTGAACCTTTTGAGCCTTTCAAACTTACCATTGCTATATTTATCGCTAGTCACCTGTTTGAGCCTTTTTCTTGAAAATGAAATTGAGCTTTGTTTCTTTCAATAATCCATTCACTTGCCCTTATGTGCCTAAAAATATTTTATCCTTACCCTTCTTTTAAAAGAACTTAGTCATACACATTTGTTACGAAGCACTTGAGAGGAGTAAGGATGAAAATATGAAAAAAAGTAATACTACCATAACCCAAGTATATTAAAGGAGATAATTTGGGGGTTGTGGAAAAGAAAAGAAAAACAAAAAAATGAAAAAGAAGGTGAATGGTCTTATGCCAAAATAGAAAGGAAAAGAAAAGAAAAAGAGAAGTGAAGTATGAGAAAGAAAGAAGAAACGAAAAGAAAAGTGGTGACTTATCGAGAGATATGCTCTTATAAAAAAATGGTTGAAAGAGTTGGGTGTTGAATTAAGGTTATCCAGTGCTTAAAATGGTTGTGTTTAAAGCTAAGAGATTGAGTTCCTTTACTTTCAAATCCTTTCCGTTCTTCCTTAACCTTTATCGTAGCCTAATGTTACAAGCTTATTAAAGACCTATTGATCCAATATAGTGTGATTTTTCTACAATAGTGGAGAGTGATTTGAAAAATAAGCCTATGGAGCTTGATTTGTGATTGATGTCACACAATTTATTATGTTTTTAGAGGCCAAGATTTGTATTCATGAATGTTATACATAAAATCATCCGGGTGTTCGGATTAATGGATTGTGGTAAGATGGATATTAAGAGTCGATAAAAATTTTAAGATTGATGTTTCGATTACTTTTGGACTTAAGTGATATTTAATGATTCTATGTGATGTATATTATGTGCAATTTCTGAGACAAAAAGTGAATTGCTCTTGGTTTAACGCTAGCATTGCTTTACTTTGTTTTGATTCCTACCATAGAATTCATCTCTTGTTTTCGCTTGAATTGCTAGGGATTAGCAATAAGCTAGTTGGGGGTTGTGATGAGAGTCATAAAATGCATCTTAATAGTACTTAATTTTTGGCATTTTAGGGTTGATCTAGGGTTTAATTACACTTTTATACCTTAATAACTCTAAAGTGATATTCTTGAATCACTGACTTATTTCAGTGCATTTTCAGGTACTTGGTGTTTAAAGAGATGGAAAAACTATCATTCCTTGAAGCACTAAGATTCCATGCATATCAAGGTGAAGGAGTGGTTACGGAAGGATAAAATGAAGAGAACCTCCACCAACCAATGAGAGCCACGACCTGGACTAGTGAGGGCTGCGGCCTCCAGAAGATTGCCCAAAAGAGCCAAGTCCACCTTCAGTGGGTGCCTAGGCTCCCAGAAGAGAGAGCTTAGGCACCCAGAGCAAGCACCAGCCAAAGCCTGGGTGCCCAGAAAAGAGAGTCACGGCGCCCAGAGCCTTCACCTAACCAAGACCATCCAAAGCCTAGGCGCCCAGAAGAGAGAGCCGTGGCGCGAACACGAAAGTTTGTTTTTGAGTTATGACCTAATTAGGACTTTAATGATTGTTTAAACCCTAGAATATCCTTGGACCTCTTGTACTATAAATAGTTCACTTAGGGTTTTAGAAAAGAAATCTTTGGAAGTCTGAAAAACTCAATAAGGCTACCACACTCTCCTCCATCAAAGTGTTCAACCATGAACTTCATGGTGAACTAATCTCCAAGCAAGGCGAAGGGATGAATCCCTAGGTGTAGTTGTTCTTATTTTCCTTTGTTGATTCAGTTGTAGTTGGGATTTATTGTCAAAAACATTGTTATGTGTTACTCTTTTATCTAATTAAAGGATTTTCTCTTAATCCGGTGATTGTATCTTTATCTTTGATATAAGTCTAGTCATGCTCTTCTTATGTCAAGATTATTGGATGTTATTGAGTCTGGTAGATTTATCTTTTAGGTTTGTCCATTACTGCGATATTGTCATTTCTTGATAAACCTATAGGATAGGTCATGTGTGCTTAAATCGAAAGTAAGAGTAATTCATATCAATTACATTATAATTTATATGTGCTTTAGTTGAATATTTGTTGATTGCTTGTTTGGGATGTGAAACTTGCAATCAAGATAAAATAATTGAATCAAGATTGGAATAAGGCAACGAACCTAGGGAGGATTCCCGGAACCTTGTTTTTTCTTTTTCATATATTTCTATCTATTTACACAATTACTTCATCATTCATATCTTCTCACTTGATTGTTATCGTTCGTGTTAAGGTTTGCACTTTTCCTTTGTAGATCGCTTTTCCGTGTGGAATCGACACCCCAAAGCTGTGTTACAACTACCGCATTATACTTTGGGCGAAATCAAACAATATAATGCCTTAGGCATGTACAAGAAGCCTTTTGCACCTTTCTCTAATACCTACAATCAGGGATGGCGCAATCACCCCAATTTTAGCTGGAAGTCTGAAAACCAGCAGCTTGCACAACCCCCTAGATCATCCCCTGCACCCTCATCCTCTAGGAGTTCTTTTAAAGACATTTTTCATGCTTTCATTGAGGCACAGGGTAAGACAAACCAAAGGTGTGAAGCATTGATTACGCAGGTTGTTGAAGAGAACAACGAAATAAGGAGCCAAGTATCAAAATTGATGGGCTCTTTGAGTGTGAATGAGGGAGGTAAGTTCCCTTCTCAAGCTCAGTCCACACCTCATGGTCAACACATGGCATAAGCAAATCTGAAAGATGTGAATGCTATTGTGACACGAAGTGGTAAGTCATTACACATCCCAACAATGAACAAATCAAAGGATGTGGAAAAGGGTCAAGGTAGTAGTGATGCCGAGCTGCCCAAGGACCATGAGGTTACCAAGAGCCCTATTAAGGCACCATTCCCTCAATTAAAATCAAACAAGAAAAATATGGACCTAAACAATGAAATCCTAGAGAATCTAAGGCAAGTAAAACTTAATCTTCCTCTTTTACATGTGATTAAACAAGATCCTACTTATGCAAAAGTTCTCAAGGATTTGTGTACAATTAAGAGGAAGCACCATGTGAAGAAAATAACATTCCTAATGATGAGTCTTAAATATTGCATATTTTAGACCCTTAACTTATATTGGTTATGCTCTTAGTTAGTAGTATTTCACTTTATTTTACGTCTTTCTTGTGTTTTGTGTATTTTTATAGGTTTGTGGAGAAAATGAAGCATTTCAGGAGATGTGAAGCTTCTGGAGACATTGCAATCGATCGCACGAGATATGCGATCGAGCGCACATGAGCGCGAGCGCACCTGCCTACGAACGAGCGCATGGTCAACATCCCACATTGAAATATTTGAAGTTCAGTGCATCTTCGATCGATCGTAGCAGACATGCGATCGAGCGCACATGAGATCGTGCGCACAAGACATGCGATTGATCGTACCTGCGATCGATCGCACCACACTGCGATCGAGCGCACTCGGGCAGTATCCCACATCGTTTCTGCAAGCCACATTGCTCCGGGTCTTCTCCTATATAAACACCATCTGGCTTCATCATTCAGTGTACAATTCCTGAGCCACTTTGGTGTTTACCGGTGGACTTCCGCCAGCATTTTGGTGGATCCCGAAGGCATTGCTACCACGAGGGGAAGCGCCGCCCGTCAGCGAGTGGAATTTCTCCCATGTAAATTTGTTTATTTATTTCTTTATATTCAGTTGTTTTAGTTTAAATGTTTAGCACTTTTTATTATAGTTTTATAGTTATGAGTGGCTAGACTCTTCAGCTAAGGTTGAAGATGAAGCCCCGCCGTTGTTTGACGTAGTAGTTCAGATTTGCTTGTACAAATCTGACAATTTTTAGTATAAATGTTCTGTCAATTATTTGAGTTAATCTTATAATTGATTGAGTTTAAATTGTCTGTTGGATATTCCTTGTGTTTCATCTGATGGATACATCGAATTGTTTTCGATTAAATTAGATTCCTTTTGTGATTTGTTAAAAGCGGATACATTGGGTGCTTTTGGTTTAGTTGGGATATTCTTTGTTTTTTGTCTTATAGTTGGATTCATGGAATGTTTTGATAGGCTATATTTTTAGAACATGTATGCTTAACTTCGGTGGGGTGGATTCGAAAACCTTAGTGCTTTTTAATTATTAGTTTTTAAATCAACTTAGCTTAGTTTATATTTCTTTTGCAATATCATTCACAATTCGGAACTAGGTTAAGATAAAGTTAGTTTAGATTAAAAATATATTTTCACAACACAATTCCCTGTGGATTCGACCTCGCACTTGCACAACGCTATATTGCAAACGACTTATGCGCTTGCGAGTAATTTAAAACTCACAACAAGTTTTTGGCGCCGTTGCCAGGGAATTGTTTTGTTTGTGAAAATTTTTGGTCTGAATTGATTTTATTTTTCTACTAGTTAGTTATAAAAAAAAATCATATAGATGAATCCAGCGCCGGTTTCACAGTCTTTAGAGGATGCCCTCAAGGATTTCATTAAAATGATCGGCCCGTCCCTCAATGCTGCCAACACTTTCAATGTTGAAAGCTGTTCTATCTGTGCTAGTCCCATGCATCTAGCACAGAACTGCCCATCAATGTCGGCTTATGCCGAGTACCCCATGGAACAAACGAATGCTTTCAATGAGTGTTGTTGGAAATCAAATAGATCTTACTCTGAAACATACAATCCAGGGTGGTGGGACCACTCTAATGTTTCATGGACGCAGAACCAACTGAGGAATCAGGGAGGAGACCCTTATCATGCTCACAATCAATACCCTCCCGAATTTCCTCCACCAATTCCAAGTTATGGTCACTCAGCTTATTCAGCACCATCACCCGCTTACCAAGCTCCCATTCAAGCGCCAGTGTCGGTTTCACAGTCATTAGAGGACGCTCTCAATGATTTCATGAAAACGACTAGCCAATCTATGAGTGAAGTGATGAGTGGAACAATAGAAAACACCCAAGCGATTGCCACACTAGAGAGTCAAATTGATCAAATCGCAAGTTACGTGGGTGAAGGAGAGGAAGGAACATTCCCCAGTCAAACTGATCCTAACCCAAAGGAACAGTTTGCGGTGGGAAATTTATTAACTCCTATGCATTGGCAGGAACAAGTGCAATCAATTGTCCCATTGAGGTCTGGGAGACAAGTGCACAATCAAGTGGAAGAGAACCCTGCTATGCACCAAGGGCAAGAAAGTGGCAACAATGAGAAGAGAGATGCTGAGCCATCTACAGCCACACCTATTGTTAATGATCTCTCTAGGTCATTTTTACCTAAAGCGCCTTACCCTGAGAGACTACAAGCGCCCAAGAAAGAAGGGAAGTCTGAGGACATTTTGGAGGCATGCTTTGCTCAATTTGAAGACGATTTGGGCTTAGATAAGTTGTTTGAGCAAGCAAATGCTACTTTGGAGTCTGCTTCTCTAAAGATCAGTGAAACGGAGGAAACCACAACACCTGAACATCACAAGAAGGAAATTAAGCCTTTACTGGATAATCTTGAGTATAAGTTCCCAGGTCCAGCAGATTCTTTGCCTATAATTATAGCTTTAGATTTGGGTGATGCTCCAGAGGAGAAATTATTGGATGTCTTAAGAGAGCATCAGGAAGCTATAGGCTGGACTATTGAGGATGTCAAAGGAATCAACCCCTCGTTGGTGATACACACGATACAGTTGGAGGAGAATGCCAAGCCATCGAGGGAGCCACAAAGAAGGCTCAACCCTGCTTTGCAAGAGGTTGTGAGGGCGGAAGATATTAAGTTGTTAGAGGCAGGGATCATTTATCCCATCTCTGATAGCAAGTGGGTGAGCCAGATTCCAGTCGTGCCCAAACGTGCTGAATTTACAGTAGTAAATAAAGACAACAAGTTGGTTCCAACTCGAGTGCAGTCAAGATGGAGAAAGTGTCTAGACTACCGTAAATTGAATGCTGCCGCTAGGCCTGATCATTTTCCATTTCCATTTATTGATCAGATGGTGGAGAGCTTAGTTGGGCCTGTTTACTAATGTTGGGTCTGGCTGAAGACGTTAAACTTAGCGCTCATGGGAGGCACCCCACAGCTTATCTTTTCTTTTGTTTATTTATTATTTCGCATTTTTATGATTAATGTTTGTTTCCAGTATTTTTTGTTTTCCAGTTTTTATTTTTCAGGGACAAAGCATACTTCAGTTCAAGTTTGGGGGCATGCTATGAGCCATTCTAGTCTAGATAGTTCTCCATATCTCAGGTCAGCTATTTCCATATTAGTCACACATTGGGGTCAATGTGTAATTTAAGTTTGGGGGTATGGGAGACACATCACACACTTTGTCCTAATTTGTTGTCTTTTCGTCATAGAGATAAATGCATGCTCATGTTATCGTGAAATTTTGGTTGATCTAAACATTTTCTGTGATGTGATGTCATTGGTGAGCTTAACATTTTGAACACATGATCTGGTGATAAATTTTAAAATTTAGTTACTTACCTTAGGCATTTGAGAATTCACATGTTTGATCTAATCTAACACGAGCACATTAGCACAAATTATGTGAGGTATGACATGTGATTTTAATGTGTATTTTTCCTTATCTTAACTAAAACTGGATGACTTGTTGGATGAACTCTTGGGCATAAAAAAAAAAATATATATATATATATATATATCAATAAACTTTTCGCTGAGTAACTGGACCTCTTGCCTCAGTAAGCAGTAAGTGTTCACGTCAAAAGGTGGAATTTTGCTTGGTAATATTAAGGTCGGTTTAATTTCGTAGCCTTTTTGACTCGAGTTAGTAAGTCCTTAGGGGTGTCTTTACACCTAATGCCCTAAAACCACCTGGTTTGGGAGTCATTGACTCAACACTCGTTACATGGGTCAATTAGAAAGCTTAAGGGAACTAAACATAGTCGTGCCTTATTATATAAAAAAAAAAAAAAGAGAAAAAAAATATTAAAAAAAGAATAAAATAAAAACTATGCCTTTTCGTTCATTTTTGATGGGAAATTCGGTGAATCTTGAGACATGGAGACCTTACACATTAGAGTTACTTTGAAGCTTCATTTTTATATGCTAATTCACTTTACACTGATTCAAGCTTGTGATGCCTTATCCTGCCTTTTGTAAGTAATTAGATTTTAACATTTCTATTCATTGCGAAGATGGGTTTACCTTTTTAAGCTTGCTTATGAATGAATATCATGGTGATGTGTGCTCCTTAAATTTTTGGATACCATGAGTGATGACTTTATCTTTATGTTCTTTGTTTTTTATTGAGTCTTTTATTTTGTTTTGCTAAGGGACTAGCAAAATATAAGTTTGGAGGTATTTGATGAGTCTTAAATATTGCATATCTTATACCCTTAACTTATATTGGTTATGCTCTTAGTTACTAGTATTTCACTTTATTTTACGTCTTTCTTGTGTTTTGTGTGTTTTTACAGCTTTGTGGAGAAAATGAAGCATTTTAGGAGATGTGAAGCTTCTGGAGACATTGCGATCGATCGCACGAGATATGCGATCGAGCGCACATGCGCTCGAGCGCACCTGCCTACGAACGAGTGCATGGTCAACATCCCACATCGAAATATTTGAAGTTCAGTGCATCTGCGATCGATTGTAGCAGACATGCGATCGAGCGCACATGAGATCGTGCGCACAAGACGTGCGATCGATCGCACCACACTGCGATCGAGCGCACTTGGGCAGTATCCCACATCGTTTCTGCAAGCCACATTGCTCCGGGTCTTCCCCTATATAAACACCATCTGGCTTCATCATTCAGTGTACAATTCCTGAGCCACTTTGGTGTTTACCGGTGGACTTCCGCCAGCATTTTGGTGGATCCCGAAGGCATTGCTACCACGAGGGGAAGCGCCGCCCGTCAGCGAGTGGAATTTCTCCCATGTAAAGTTGTTTATTTATTTCTTTATATTTAGTTGTTTTAGTTTAAATGTTTAGCACTTTTTATTATAGTTTTATAGTTATGAGTGGCTAGACTCTTCAGCTAAGGTTGAAGATGAAGCCCCGCCGTTGTTTGGCGTAGTAATTCAGATTTGCTTGTACAAATATGACAATTTTTAGTATAAATGTTCTGTCAATTATTTGAGTTAATCTTATAATTGATTGAGTTTAAATTGTCTGTTGGATATTCCTTGTGTTTCATCTGATGGATACATCGAATTGTTTTCGATTAAATTGGATTCCCTTTGTGATTTGTTAAAAGCGGATACATTGGGTGCTTTTGGTTTAGTTGAGATATTCTTTGTTTTTTGTCTTATAGTTGGATTCATGGAATATTTTGATAGGCTATATTTTTAGAACATGTATGCTTAACTTCGGTGGGGTGGATTCAGAAACCTTAGTGCTTTTCAATTATTAGTTTTTAAATCAACTTAGCTTAGTTTATATTTCTTTTGCAATATCATTCACAATTCGGAACTAGGTTAAGATAAAGTTAGTTTAGATTAAAAATATATTTTCACAACACAATTCCCTGTGGATTCGACCTCGCACTTGCACAACGCTAAATTGCAAACGACTCGTGCGCTTGCGAGTAATTTAAAACTCACAACACCTAACAAAGCAAGTTAGTGCTTTAATTGAGCAAAGGATTCCCCCCAAATACAAGGATCCTGGCTGTCCAACCATTGCATGTAGCATTTGAAATCATGAGGTTGGACAAGCATTGCTAGATTTAGGAGCTAGTGTAAATCTGATGCCATTTTCTATTTATTTGTAGCTAGGTTGGGGAGAATCAAACCAACCGCTATGGTATTGCAATTGGCTGACCGTTCAGTCAAAGTACCCCGGGGTGTGGTAGAGGATGTTCTAATTCAAATTGATAAATTTTATTGTCATGTTGATTTCCTAATCCTTGATACTACTTCTGCTGTTGACACTAACTCTAAAATTCCTTTAATTTTGGGTAGACCTTTCCTTGCAACTGCGAATGCTCTTATTAATTGTAGGAATGGAGTCATGAAGCTATCCTTTGAAAACATGACCCTCGAGGCGAACATCTTCAATGTTGCAAAATAGCCAGAAGATGATGACGAGAGCCACCAGTTATACATGATTGAGTCACTCATCGATAGGGGAATTTCTATAGCTCATAAGTTTGATCCTCGAGTATTTTCTTGTTAATTATGAGTTTGATTATATTAATGATAAAACTGATGTAATTGATATTTGTGCAATTTTTGATAAATCTCAGGATTATGGCACTCGAGCATGGCAATCGAAGTTTGAGGAGTTGCCTGAAAGAAGCGAGAAACAAATCCCCTCAAGTGTGGAAGCACCCAAAGTTGAATTGAAGCCGTTACCTAAGGGTTTGAAGCATGTTTTCCTCGGTCCAGGTGATACTTTTCCTGTTATTATCTCATCTGAATTGTCAGAGTCTCAAGGTGAGAAATTAATTCGGACCCTAAATGAACATAAATCAGCCTTAGGTTGGAGCATGACTGATTTAAAAGGTATTAGTCCCCTGATCTGTTCTCATAAGATAAATTTGGATAATGGAACTAGCCCTCGTAAAGACCCCCAGCGTAGACTTAACCCCACTATGAAAGAAGTGGTGAAAAATGAAGTGTTGAAACTATTAGACGCGGGAATTATATATCCCATAGCTGGTAGTAAATGGGTAAGTCCTACACAGGTCGTTCCTAAAAAGTCCGGTGTCACCATGGTGAAGAATGACCTAGGAGAGTTAGTCCCTACAAAACTTGTGATTAGGTGGCGAATGTGCATTGATTATAGAAAATTAAATACTGCCACCCGGAAAGACCATTTCTCACTCCCTTTTATCGATCAAATTCTTGAGCGTGTAGCTGGTCATCCTTTTTATTGTTTCTTAGATGGTTATTCTGGTTATTATCAAATTGAAATTGCATTAGAAGACCAGGATAAAGCCACCTTCACTTGTCCCTTTAGTACTTATGCTTTTCGTAGAATGCCACTTGGATTTTGTAATGCACCTGCTACTTTTCAACGTTGCATGATGAGCATTTTTAGTGCTATGGTTGAAAATTGCATGGAAGTTGTTATGGATGACTTGATTGTTTTTGGATCTTCATTTGATGCATGCTTATTGAATTTAGAGAGAGTATTAATTCGTTATGAGGAGAAGGAATTAGTCTTAAATTGGGAAAAATGCTATTTTATGGTACCTTCAAGTATTGTCTTAGGGCATATTGTTTCTTCTAAGTGGATAGAGGTTGATCAATCAAAGATTGAATTAATTTTTAAGTTTCCTTCACCTAAGACAGTAAAGGATGTGAGATCCTTTCTTGGTCATGCTGGTTTTTATAGGAGGTTCATACAAAATATTTCCAACATATCTAGAGCACTATGTGCCCTCCTAGTTAAAGATGCCCCATTTGAGTGGACACAATCTTATCAAGAGGCCTTTAAAATGCTGATTGGCAAGCTTACTTCAGCACCCATAATGCAATCACCTGATTGGACTTTACCTTTTGAGATCATGTGTGATGCTAGTGACTTTGCTATAGGTGCTGTTCTTGGACAGCGAAGGGAGGGGAAGCTTTTTGTCATTTACTATGCTAGTAAAACTCTAAATAGTGCTTAGATGAATTACTCCACCACTAAAAAAGAATTGCTAGCTGTAGTATTTGCTTTGGACAAGTTTTGTGCTTATTTAATTGGTTCTCCTATTCTTATCTTCACGGATCATGTAGCCCTTAAGTACCTTTTTACAAAAAAGGATGCTAAGGCACGACTAATACGGTGGATCTTACTCTTACAAGAATTTGATATAACCATCAAAGACAAGAAAGGAGTAGAGAATGTAGTGGCTGACCATCTCTCGAGGCTCACATTTGAGGACACCTCTGACGATATACCAATCAAGGATGATTTTCCTGATGGGCATTTACTCTCCATTACTTCTCTACCATGGTTTGCTCATATCGTGAATTATTTGGCTACCGGTGAGATACCAATGGATTGGAACGCTCAAGATAAGAGAAAATTCTTAAATGAGGTACATAATTTTTATTGGGATGACCCTTGTCTTTCATAGTACTGCCCTGACCAAATTTTAAGGTGTTGCATCCCTAATGAAGAGATTGCCAACGTCTTGGAATTTTGTCACTCCCAAGCTTGTGGGGGCCACTTTTCAATGAAAAAAACCGCTGCAAAAATTTTACAGTGTGGATTTTATTGGCGTACCTTGTTTAAAGATGCAAATATCTATTGTCACTCATGTGAAAAGTGTCAGAAGTTAGGAGCTATGTCTGGTCCTAATATGATGCCCTTAAACCCAATTTTAGTGATTGAAATCTTTGATTATTGGGGCATTGATTTTATGGGACCATTTCCTCCTTCTTTCGGATATTAATATAGCATTGTGGCAATAGATTATGTGTCAAAATGGGTAGAGGCGATAGCTTGCCGAGGCAATGATAATAGAACGGTAATTAAATTTCTCAAAGAAAATGTGTTATCTCGATTTGGTACACCATGTGCTATAATTAGTGATCGAGGTACGCATTTTTGCAACCGTTCTTTTGAAGCTTTAATGAGAAAATATGGGGTGTTACATAAGATCTCTACTACCTATCACCCTCAGACGAGTGGACAGGTAGAACTTGCAAACAGGGAAATTAAGCAAATTTTAGAAAGAACGGTCAACCTGGATCGCAAGGATTGGTCTTTGAGACTAGTTGATGCTCTTTGGGCCTACCGTACAGCTTTCAAAACTCCCTTAGGTATGTCACCTTATAGGCTTATTTTTGGAAAGCCTTGCCACTTACCTGTGGAGCTCGAGCATTGAGCTTATTGGGCCATCAAGTCTTTCAATTTTGACATAGGAGAAGTGGGTAAGCTTAGGAAATTTCAATTGACCGAGTTAGAGGAGTTGAGAAATGATGCTTATGAGAACTCTAGAATCTATAAGGCTAAAATGAAAGTGTTTCATGATAAAAATATTTTGAGGAAACATTTAAGCCTAATGATCGGGTGTTCTTATATGATTCTAGACTCCATAAGCATCCAAGAAAATTTCGGTCGAGGTGGACCGGTCTTTTTGTAGTGAAGAATGTTTTCACAAATGGGGAGATAGAAATAGAAGATGCTAGAGATGGTTGGATCTTTAAAGTAAATGGTCAACGTCTTAAAATCTTAATTGATATGCAAGATCCGAAAGTGGAGGACATTCCACTTCTGGATCCAATCTATTCACCTTGACCACACCACAAAGGTATGTTTTTATTTATTTTTTTGTTTTGTTTTTAATTAAGTTTATTTCAATTTTTATTTTTATTTTTTTCCAGTTTGACTTAATCTGATTTTTGGTTTAAGGATTATTTTTATTTTTTTATTTGGCTAATTTCATTTTTTTATTTGGCAACAAACAAGTTTTTTCATTAGGAACAGGTCTGGGCCGCGCCTAAGCCTAGCAACCCGCGCCTCGCCCCACAAAGTAACACCTCAACAGGCCCAGCCTGTGCACTTCGGCCCATCCAGTGCACCTTGCCCAGCAGAAAGTACCAAGAATCGAGCACAGGTCACGCCGCAGCACGGTTCAGTTCAAGCCGCGGCGCACAACAGCATGGAAATTGGGCCTAGGTCTTCAAGCCGTGACGTTCCCCTCAGCCAAGCCGCGACGCCAGCTGTTTCTGTACACCCGTGATCTAGACCATTTAAACCCATTTCTGCAGCTTTCTTATCCATTTCAACTTTGAGAAAACACAACACACTTCTCTCTCTCTCCTCCTCTCTCCAAACCCTCACTAACCCACTCATTTTTCTCACTATTTCTTGCTTCTAACACCATTTCTTGAAAGATTTAGCACTAATATTATAGCTTTTGCTGAAAATTTCTCCAAAAAACTTGGTTCTAAGAAGATTTCAAGTTTGTGGGTACTCTTTCTTCTCTCCAACTTTGGGCATCAAGTAAGATCAATTTCTTCTCTTTGTTGTTCATTTGTGCTATTTGGGTGGTTGATTTTGAATTAGTTCTATTGTTCTATATATTTGATTCAAATGGCCCCGAAAACTAAGAGACCGAGAGGGACACAACCTCAAGAGTGTGATGAGAGCAAATTTGTTAGTTTTGAGGCTAGTGAGAGATATATTAGCTTGATAAATGCTAGGAAACCCATTCCTGAGAGTGGATTCAATATCACAGAGAAGGGATACCCAACCTTGTTTAGAATGATTATTGATAGGCATTGGGGTACATTTGCAAGATAACCATCTCATTCCCTTACAAATGTGGTTAGAGAATTCTATGCTAATGCCGAAGAACATAAGAATGGTAAGGTGATGGTGATGGTGAGAGGAAAAACAGTTTCTTTTAATCTATCAATAGATTCTATGGGCTACCTGACATAGAAAACAGTGAGTATATTGCATATGCGTCTAATATTGATTATGAAGAGATTTGCAATACTCTCTGTATTCTAGGTACAACATGGAAAATGACGGTTGATACCCCTAAAACCTTGCTTGGTAATTCTCTGACTGTCAATGCTCGAGCTTGGCAATATTTGGTATGTCAAAGGTTGATGCCTGCTATGCACTATAGTGACCTTACTGTTGAGAGAATTGTTCTGATTTATGCCATTTTGATGGGCATGACTATTGATGTGGGTCAAATCATATTTAATTCTATCATACATACTGTGCAACAAAAGCTTGGATTGTACTTCCCTTCTTTAATTACCCAATTATACATCCGAGTCGGAGTCCAATACAGTCCTGATGAGGAAGCCCAACAACCCAAAAAGCCCATCGATGATGGCATGCTCAATCTGATTAAAGTCTCAAGGTCGCCAGCTCCAGGAGAGAGAGCAGCAATTGCTGCCCCCCTCCTCCCTTTAGGCATTTCACTGTTGCAGAGTGCCTTAAGCATTTAGAGATTCGTTTTGGCGAGCATCAAAAACTCTTGCGTGATAGGTTTGATCGTCAAGAACGATTCTTGGCTAGGAAAACCGATTATCAAGCGGGGGTGTACTCTTATTTTGGTTAAATGTACAAACACATTGCCTCCGCCACTGGTTATGACATGGATCACTTTCCCACTTTGCCACCCTATCAGGGTTCATCTTTTGATCCACCTCCCAAGGAAGGTGAAGAGAACGAAGAGAATGAAGAGGAGGATGAAGACATAGAGGATTAATTTTGGGTTCTATCTTGTTTGTCTCCTTTTATTTTATTTTTTTCGGATGACTGCACTAACATTTATTGTGTATTCCTTTTCATTATTCTATTTTTCATACTTTATTTTCGTTTTTAGTTATTTATTTCCATTTCATGTGTTAACCTAACATACGGTGGGAATCTTAATGTTACGCCGCAGTTGCTTTCTTTTTTTTTTCGTTTTGTTCTATGTTATAGATCGAAATTTCAACAGGAATAATGTCTTGCGGTTCAAATGGTGGTGCATAATTTTCAGTTTTTTGCACTTTTAGTTACAAAGTGAGTTTCTTTTACTTTTTCTTTCACATTAAGGTCAATGAAAATTTTAAGTTAGGGGTGGAGGAAACGTATTTCTTTTTTTCATTGAACTACTAAGTGTCACTTTCCTTTTTTGTTTGTTTTTAACATGCTTTGTGTTAGCCTTGGAGTTAATTCACATGTCAATGATATAAGCCTAATTGAGATAGCATATAACGTTTAGAAGAAGTTAAATCTTGCTTCGGTTTGAGAATAATTTAAGTGTCAATCTTCATTTGGTTTGAGACTCTAGTTTGCGGTAAGATTGCATGATTAGTCTAAAATATTTGGAGAAGTTTTGTGTGTGATTGTTTTGTGAATACTTTTGCGGTCTCGAAAAGCTCTAAAACTTATTTGATAATCACTTGAGGCGAATTCCTAGAATGCACATTACTTAGGATATGATATAGGCCATTTTTGGACCGTTTAAGCCTTTCAAACTTACCCTTGCTATAATTATTGCTAGTCACCTGTTTGAGCCTTTTCTTGAAAAAGAATTTGAGCCTTATTTCTTTCGATAACTCATTTACTTACCTTTATGAATATATATATATATATATATATATATATATATATATATATATATATATTATCCGTACCTTTCTTTTAAAAGAACTTAGTTATACACATTTTTTGAGAAGCACTTAAGAGGAGTAAGGATGGAAATATGAAAAAAATATTACTACCATAACCCAAGTACATTAAAGGAGATAAGTTGGTGGTTGTGGAAAAGAAAAGAAAAGAATGAAAAGGAGGTGAATGATCTTATGCCAAAATAAAAAAAATAAAAAAATAAGTGAATTATGGCAAAGAAAGAAGAAAATAAAAGAAAAAAAGTGGTGATTTATTGAGAGAAATGCTCAAAAAATGGTTGAAGAGTAAGGTATTGAAGTAAGGTTATCCAGTGCTTAAAACTAAGAGATTGAGTTCTTTTACTTGTTGAATACTTCCCATTCTTTCTTGACCTTTACCTTAGCCTAATGTTACAAGCTTATTAAAGATCTATTGATCCAAGGTAGTGTGATTTTTTCTACAATAGTGGAGAGTGATTTGAAAAGTGAGCCTATGGACCTTTTTTTGGTGATTGATGTCACGCAAATTAATATATTTTTAGAGGCCAAGACTTGTATTCATGAATGTTATGCATAAAATCATCCGGGTGTTTGGATTAATGGATTATGGTAAGATGGATGTAAGAGTCGATAACAATTTTAAGATTGATGTTTTGATTACTTTTGGACTTGGGTGATATTTAATGATTCTATATGCTGAGTGTTGTTTGCGATTTTTGAGACAAAAAGTGAATTACTCTTGGTTTAACGCTAACATTGCTTTACTTTTTTTTTATTCCTACCATAGAATTCATTTCATATTGTCTTGTTTTCGCTTGAATTGCTGGGGAATAGCAATAAGCTAGTTGGGGTTATGATGAGAGTCATAAAATATATCTTAACAGTACTTATTTGTTAGCATTTTAGGGTTGCTCTAGGTTTGAATTACACTTTTTATATCTTAACAACTCTAAAGTGATATTCTTGGATCATTGATCTATTTCGGTGCATTTTCAGGTACTTTGAGTCTGCAAGAGGTGGAAAGCCATCATAGCTTAAAACACGATGCTTTGATGCACATCAGAGTGAAGGCATAGTTGTGGAAGGACAAAATGAAGAGAAACCAAGTCTTTAGTGTGTGCACTGCGGCCTGAAAAGTCTAAGCCTCGGCCTCCAAAACCAAGCCCAAAAAGAGCTAAAAGAATTTCAGTGTGCGCCGCGGCCCAGACCAGTCTGAGCCGCGACCTGGTAGTCTGAGCCGCAGCCTGGACCAATCTGGGCCGCAGTCTCCAGAAAGATGAAGAAAACCTAAAGGGCTGAGCCGTGGCCTGGATTAATGTGAGCCGCGGCGTGAGCACGATGCTTTGTTTCCAAGTCACGACTTAATTAGGGTTTTAATGATAGTTTAAACCCGAAAACACCCTTGGACCATTTGTATTATAAATAGATCACTTAGGGTTTGATAAAGGAACATCATCAAGGCTGGAAAACTCAAGTAGGCTGCCACATTCTGCCCCATCAAAGTGTTCAAGAATGAACCCAATGGCCAACTAATCTCCAAGCAAGGCGAAGGGATGAATCCCTAGGTGTAGTTGTTCTCATTTTCCATTATTGATTCAGTTGTAGTTTGGATTTATTGTCAAAACATTTTTATGATTTACTCTTTGATTTAATTAGAAGATTTTCTCTTAATCCGATGATTGTATCTTTCTCCTCGATATAAGTCTAGTTATGCTCTTCTTATGTCAAGATTGTTGGATGTGATTAAGTCCGGTAAATTTATCTTTTAGGTTTTTCTATTACTGCGATATTATCATTAAGATATATTGTTGTTTCTTGATAAACCTATAGGATAGGTCATGTGTGCTTAAATCGAAAGTAAAGAGTAATTCGTATCAATTACATTAGGTTTTACATGTGCTTTGATTAAATATTTATCGATTGCTTGTTTGGGATGTGAAACTAGTAATTGAGATAAAAACAATTGAATCAAGATTGGAATAAGGCAACGAATATAAGGAGGATTCTCAGACCCTTGTCGTTTCTCTATCATATTCTCCAATCTATTTACACAATTTTCTCACATTACTTCATTATCAAAACTCAGATTCTCTCAATTGATCTTTATTGTTCGTGTTAAGGTTTACACTTTTCCTTTGTAGTTCGTTTTTCCTCGTGGGATCGACACCTCAACTATACACAATAACCGCGTATTAGTTTGAGCATAATCAGATCTGCACGGTGGTGTGTGGTGGCAAGTGGGGTGAGATTCGTGAGTGTAAAGAATGTCGGGGTGTGGGCAAAGTGAGTGAGTCAGAGAAATGGGTTTCAGAGTGTTAGAGTAAAACAATGTGCATGAAAGTAAAAAAAAAAAAAACTTTAACAGAATCAAGTGACTTTAAACTAACATGTGACTCTCTGCCTCGAGTGCGCTAGATCGCATTATGAAGTGCGCTCGATCGCACTTGTGCGTAGGTGTGTGCGTTGGTGTGGTGCGCTCGCTGATTACGCCCAAATAATAACATGATTATTTGTAGTACAGCTTTGGGGTGTTGATTCCACAGGGAAACAAGTTAATTACAGAAGAAGGTGTAAACTTGAACACAAATGATAAAAGATTGATTGAAAGAATATGAATTGTTGATTGTTTGAGAATTGTGTAAATAATTGGTGGTTATAAGTAAGAAAAAACAAGGTTTCGAAAATCCTCCCTAGGTTCGTTGCCCTAATCCTAACTTGATTCAGTTGTTTTTATCTCGATTGCAAGTTTCATATCCCAAACAGGCAATCGGCAAATATTCAATTAAAGCACATGTATAAACCCTAATGTAATTGATATGAATTATTCTTTACTTTCAAGCACACATGACCTAACTTATAAATTATCAAGAGACGATGATATATCCAAATGACAATACCGTAGCAATGGACAAATCTATAAAAGAGATCCACTGGATTCAATCAAACCCAAACAAGTACACATAAGAAGAGCATGACTAGACTTATATGGAAAAGAAGCATGCAACCACCGGACTAATAAGAAATCTACTAATTAAATTAAAGAATAAAACATAACAATGTTTAATGAAAATAATACCAAACTACAACTGAATCAAATAAAGGAAAATAAGAACAACTACACCTAGGGATTCATCCCTTTTGCCTTGCTTGGAGACTAGCCAGCCATGGAGCTCATGCTTCCTTGAGTTGCCTCCGGCCTCTCAACGATCATCTCCTCCTTGTTAGAGAAAGCTTTGGTGATTCCTCAGCTTGCCCTCCAAAATTATACATCGGATTCGTCCTAAAGGCCCTCGGGATTCACTCTCTGATGATTTCAGATGAGCTCCGATTTATGCCTCAAAGCTGAAGTGGAGTAGGCCTTTTATAGGGAACTACCACGAGTGCAATTTATTTCCAATCCGATGTGGGATGTGGGATATAGAAATGTGTTTTCCAACCAATGTGGGATGTGGGATTTAAGCCCAAAATCACGCTGAAATCCCACACATCCCGCACAGCCAGACCTTTGTCTACTAAAACTGCCATAACTTTCTCTAGAAAAATCATTTTTACAAGCCATAAAATTCACCAGAAAATAGACTTCCGGATATTTCTAAGCATATATTGCTCATCCCGTGGTTCTTCTTGCATCAATACAGTTTAATTTTCAAAGATGATTGATCTGTACGGGCAATTCTGGCAATTTAGTAAATCTCATTTTTTGGTTTCTCTTCATCTTGGATCTTCCGCGACCATTATCTCACTCGATTATTCATTTAAGCTTTGTGTTTAAAACGATTATATCTTTTCTATCTCTTTTTTAAGCTCAAAGTACCTGAAAATGCACTGAAATAAGTCAACGATTCAAGAATAACACTTTAGAGTTATTAAGGTATAAAAGTTTAATTCCAACCTCGATCAACCCTAAAATGCTAACAATTAAGTATTTTTTAGATGCATTTTATGACTTTCATCACAACCCTCGACTAGCTTATTGCTAGTCCCTAGCAATTGAAGCGAAAATAAGAGATGAATTCTATGGTAGGAGTTAAAAACAAAGTAAAGCAATGCTAGCGTTGAACTAAGAGTAATTCAATTTTTGCCTCAAAAATTGCACACAACATACGGCACATAGAATCATTAAATTTCACCTAAGTCCAAAAGTAATCCAAACATCAATCTTAAAATCGTGATTATCAAGTAAGTTCTAGAGCTTGTCAAGACTGCGAAAGTATTCACAAAATAATCACACATAAAACTTTTCTAAATGTTTAAGACTAATCATACAATCTTACCACATGCTAGAGTCTCAAACCAAATGAAGATTAATACTTAAATTAATTTCAAACCGAAACAAGATTTAACTCCTTCTAAATGCTTTCTGCTATCTCAATTAAGTTTATTTCATTACCATGTGAATTAACTCCAAGGCAACCATAAAAGCATGCTTAAAACAAAAAGAGAGGGAAAATGACACCAAGCAGTTCAATGGAAAAAGAAAAAAAAATGTATGGAAATAAAGAATATGGAAACAAAGAGATGAGTTTCCTCCACCCCCAACTTAAAAATTGTATTGACCTCAATGTAAAAGAAAGAGTAAAGGAAACTCCCCTTGTAGCCAAAGGTGCACAGAAGCTGAAAATTGTGCTCCACCATTTGAACTGCTTCGTATTTTTGTCCCTGAAAAAGAAATTCGAAAGTAAAACTGGAAAACAACAAGATAATAATAATAAACAATATAAAAAGGAAATATAAAAAAAATAAAAATAAAAGGATACGTTGTGGGTTGCCTCCCATAAGCGCTAAGTTTTATGTCTTCAGCCAGACGCTCTTATTCCCTCCTTGAAAAACATAGGTTGAATGCATCCGCCACTGCTTCATTGCCAAATTTGGTGCTTCTATGCTTTTGGGGGGCCTCAAGGATGTCATCAGTAACATCCGCAAATTCTGGCTTGATGTATGCTTTGGTGAAGCCGTGGGATGAGGGTGGACTCAAATGGACTAAGGTATTGGACCTTTTCCATGAATGAGTCAATCATGTATGCTTGTGCTTGATGGCTTTCATCCACATCCTCTGATTTTTCCATTGTTGGGATGTGTAATGACTTACCCCTCAGTGTCTCCATGGCATTCACCTCCTTCAAATTCTTTTGTGCTAGGTGTTGACCATGGGATGTGGACTGAGCTTGAGAAGGGAACTTACCTTGCTCAGTCACACTCAAGTAGCTCATCAACTTGGACACTTGGCTCTTTATCTCCTTATGTTCTTCAACAACCTGCATAATCAAATATTCAAGTCTTTGATTAATCTTACCCTGTGCCTCAATAAAAGCATACAAAGTGTCTTCTAAAGGACTCCTAGAAGATGAAGGTGCATGATATGGTGCAGAATATGAGCTAGGGGGTTGTGCAAGCTATTGATTTTCAGATTTCCAGCTGAAGATGGGGTTATCGCGCCATCCCGGATTATAGGTATTAGAGAAGGGTGTAAAAGGCTTCGTGTACATGCCTAAGGCATTACATTGTTCCTTATACATCCCTCTCATATCAACAAATGTGGGTCACTCTTGAGCGGGATGACCTACCCCACCCCACACAAAACATGGTTTCAAAGATTCGGCATGGTTAGCCATATGTGTTGGCTTTGAGCATTTAGTTTTTAATGCCTCTAGTTCCCTGGTGAGCATATCGACCTTGGCCTTAAGGTTATCCTCTTCCCTAAGATGGTAAATTCCACCACCATTTGGGTTCTCTATAGGTCGTGACCTATTTGTGCTTTCAGTAGCACTAGGTCCAGTCCAAGTGTGAGCTTTTTCAGCATAC
Source organism: Bretschneidera sinensis (assembly GCA_023935145.1). NCBI lineage: Eukaryota > Viridiplantae > Streptophyta > Magnoliopsida > Brassicales > Akaniaceae > Bretschneidera > Bretschneidera sinensis. The sequence continues at coordinate 2,466,231 of CM043705.1, forward strand.
TCATTGAGGTACTCTATGGCCTCATCAGGATCTTTGTCTAAAAACTCACCATTACACATCATCTCTACAAATTGACGCTCTCTATATGTAAGTCCCTCATAAAAATAGCTCACTAAGCACCAACTCTTATAACCATGGTGAGGGCACATACTCAATAAGTCTTTAAATCTCTCCCAAGATTGATACAAAGTCTCGCTGTCCTTTTGTGCAAAGGTGGAGATTTGCCTTTTTAAAGCATTGGTCTTATGTTGCGGAAAATATTTATTAAAAAAAATCCGAGTCATTTTAGTCCACGACCCAATAGATCGTGGTCTAAGTGAATATAGCCAACTCTTAGCTCTATCCTTCAAAGCGAAAGGAAAGAACTTAAGCCTCACAATGTCATCGGTTTTGTCTTGACTATGAAAAGTTGCGACTACTTCCTCAAACTCTCTAATGTGCACATATGAGTTTTCATTATCCAAGCCATGAAATGTAGGGAGTAAATGAATCATCCCTGGTTTAAGATCTAATTGGCGAGTATTGGCTGGAAACATGATGCATGATGGTGTGGCTGTGCATGTAGGGTGGAGGTAATCCTGAAGTGTCCTAGCAACATTCTCATTAAGGTTATCGGCCATGTTAACAAAATCCTCTAAATTCTCACTTGGGTTTCCACTATTGGTTGATCTAGGCGAGGTTTCACTATCAGACTCGAAATGAGAGGGTAATTCTAGTTCGGGTCCTCTAATGAATCTACCTCGCAAATCTCTCGGTCTAAGCATGCACCAAATGAATCAGAGAGGAAATAAATAAAAAAGAATAATAAATAAATAAATAATCAGAAAATCCAAACTAAGGTAAAGGAACAATATTACAGTATTTACAAACTGCTGAAAAGAAAAATATTTACAATTCTTCTATCGTCATGTCAAAAGTTGACAATCTTTCTTATACTTAAGTATGTTTCCCCAGCAACGGTGCCAAAATTTGATTACGCCCAAAGTATAACGCAGTTATTTTTAGTACAGCTTTGGGGTGTCGATTCCACAGGGAAACAAGTTAATTACAAAAGAAGGTGTAAACTTGAACACAAATGATAAAAGATTGATTGAAAGAATCTGAATTGTTGATTGTTTGAGAATTGTGTAAATAATTGATGGATATAAATAAGAAACAACAAGGTTCCGAAAATCCCCCCTAGGTTCGTTGCCCTAATCCTAACTTGATTCAGTTGTTTTTATCTCGATTGCAAGTTTCACATCCCAAACAGGTAATCGACAAATATTCAATTAAAGCACATGTATAAACCCTAATGTAATTGATATGAATTATTCTTTACTTTCAAGCACACATGACCTAACTTATAAATTATCAAGAGACAACGATATATCTAAATGAAAATACCGCAGCAATGGACAAATCTATAAAAGAGATCCACCGGACTCAATCAAACCCAAACAAGTACACATAAGAAGAGCATGACTAGACTTATATGGAAAAGAAGCATGCAACCACCGGACTAATAAGAAATCTACTAATTAAATTATAGAATAAAACATAACAATGTTTAATGAAAATAATACCGAACTACAACTGAATCAAATAAAGGAAAATAAGAACAACTACACCTAGAGATTCATCCCTTTTGCCTTGCTTGGAGACTAGCCAGCCATGGAGCTCATGCTTCCTTGAGTTGCCTCCGGCCTCTCAACGATCATCTCCTCCTTGGTAGAGAAAGCTTTGGTGATTCCTCAGCTTGCCCTCCAAAATAATACTTCGGATTCGTCCTAAAGGCCCTCTGGATTCACTCTCTGATGATTTCAGATGAGCTCCGATTTATGCCTCAAAGCTGAAGTGGAGTAGGCCTTTTATAGGGAACTACCACGAGTGCAATGTATTTCCAATCCGATGTGGGATGTAGGATATAGAAATGTGTTTGCCAACCAATGTGGGATGTGGGATTTAAGCCCAAAATCACACTGAAATCCCACACAGCCCGCACAGCCAGACCTTTGTCTACTAAAACTGCCATAACTTTCTCTAGAAAAATCATTTTTACAAGCCATAAAATTCACCAGAAAATAGACTTCTGGATATTTCTAAGCATATATTGCTCATCCCCTGGTTCTTCTTGCATCAATACAGTTTAATTTTCAAAGATGATTGATCTGTACGGGCAATTCTGGCAATTTAGTAAATCTCATTTCTTAGTTTCTCTTCATCTTGGCTCTTCCGCGACCATCATCTCACTTGATTATTCATTGAAGCTTTGTGTTTAAAACGATTATAGCTTTTCTATCTCTTTTTTAAGCTCAAAGTACCTGAAAATGCACTGAAATAAGTCAACGATTCAAGAATAACACTTTAGAGTTATTAAGGTATAAAAGTGTAATTCCAACCTCGATCAACCCTAAAATGCTAACAATTAAGTATTTTTTAGATGCATTTTATGACTTTCATCACAACCCTCAACTAGCTTATTGCTAGTCCCTAGCAATTGAAGCGAAAATAAGAGATGAATTCTATGGTAGGAGTTAAAAACAAAGTAAAGCAATGCTAGCGTTGAACTAAGAGTAATTCAATTTTTGCCTCAAAAATTGCACATAACATACGGCACATAGAATCATTAAATTTCACCTAAGTCCAAAAGTAATCCAAACATCAATCTTAAAATCGTTATTGACTCTTAACATCAATCTTACCACAAACCATTAATCCAAACACCCAGATGATTTTATGCATAACATTCATGAATACAAGTCTTGGCCTCTAAAAACATAAATTACGTGACATCAATCACAAAAACAAGCTCCATAGGCTCACTTTTCAAATCACTCTCCACTATTGTAGAAAAATCACACTACATTGGATCAATAGGTCTTTAATAAGCTTGTAACGTTAGGCTAAGGTAAAGGTTAAGAAGGAATGTGAAGGATTCAACAAGTAAAATAACTTAATCTCTTAGTTTTGAACAAAACTCTTTAAGCACTGGATAACCTTACTTCAATACCCAACTCTTCCAACCATTTTTCGAGCATTTCTTTCAATAAATCACCATTTTTTTTCTTTTTTTCTTCTTTCTCTGCCATAATTCATTTTTTTTTTGTTTTGGAACATAACTATTCACCTTTTTTTCATCATTTTTTTTTCTTTTCCACAACCCCCAACTTATCTCCTTTAATGTACTTGGGTTGTGGTAGTGATATTTTTTCATATTTCCAGCCTTACTCCTTTTAAGTGCTTCTCACAACATGTGTATGACTAAGTTCTTTTAAAAGAAAGGTAAGGATAAAATATTTTTAGGCTCATAAAGGTGAGTAAACAGTTTATCGAAAGAAACAAGGTTTAATTTTTCTTTTCAAGAAAAAGGCTCAAATAGGTAACAAGTGATAAATATAGCGATGGTAGGTTTGAAATGCTCAAACGGTCCAAAAATGGCCTAAATCATATCCTAAGTAATGTGCATTCTAGGAATTCGCCTCAAGTGATTATCAAGTAAGTTCTAGAGCTTGTCAAGACCGCGAAAGTATTCACAAAATAATCACACATAAAACTTTTCTAAATGTTTAAGACTAATCATACAATCTTACCACAAGCTAGACTCTCAAACCAAATGAAGATTAATACTTAAATTAATTTCAAACCGAAACAAGATTTAACTCCTTCTAAATGCTTTCTGCTATCTCAATTAAGTTTATATCATTACCATGTGAATTAACTCCAAGGCAACCACAAAGCATGCTTAAAACAAAAAGAGAGGGAAAATGACACCAAGCAGTTCAATGGAAAAAGAAAAAAAAATGTATGGAAATAAAGAATATGGAAACAAAGAGATGTGTTTCCTCCACCCCCAACTTAAAAATTGTATTGACCTCAATGTAAAAGAAAGAGTAAAGGAAACTCCCCTTGTAGCCAAAGGTGCACAGAAGCTGAAAATTGTGCTCCACCATTTGAACTGCTTCGTATTTTTGTCCCTGAAAAAAGAAATACAAAAGTAAAACTGGAAAACAACAAGATAATAATAATAAACAATATAAAAAGAAAATATAAAAAAATAAAAAATAAAAGGATACGTTGTGGGTTGCCTCTCATAAGTGCTAAGTTTTATGTTTTCAGCCAGACGCTCTTATTCCCTCCTTGAAAAACATAGGTTGAATGCATTCGCCACTGCTTTATTGCCAAATTTGGTGCTTCTATGCTTTAGGGGGGCCTCAAGGATGTCATCAGTAACATCCGCAAATTCTGGCTTGATGTATGCTTTGGTGAAGCCATGGATGAGGGTGGACTCAAATGGATTAAGGTATTGGACCTTTTCCATGAATGAGTCAATCATGTATGCTTGTGCTTGATGGCTTTCATCCACATCCTCTGATTTTTTCGTTGTTGGGATGTGTAATGACTTACCCCTCAGTGTCTCAATGGCATTCACCTCCTTCAAATTCTTTTGTGCTAGGTGTTGACCATGGGATGTGGACTGAGCTTGAGAAGAGAACTTACCTCGCTTAGTCACACTCAAGTAGCTCATCAACTTGGACACTTGGCTTTTTATCTCCTTATGTTCTTCAACAACCTGCGTAATCAAATATTCAAGTCTTTGATTAATCTTACCCTATGCCTCAATAAAAGCATACAAAGTGTCTTCTAAAGGACTCCTAGAAGATGAAGGTGCATGATATGGTGCAGAATATGAGCTAGGGGGTTGTGCAAGCTATTGATTTTCAGATTTCCAGCTGAAGATGGGGTTATCGCACCATCCCGGATTATAGGTATTAGAGAAGGATGTAAAAGGCTTCGTGTACATGCCTAAGGCATTACATTGTTCTCATACATCCCTCTCATATCAACAAATGTGGGTCACTCTTGAGCGGGATGACCTACCCCACCACACACAAAACATGGTTTCAAAGATTCGGCATGGTTAGCCATGTGTGTTGGCTTTGAGCATTTAGTTTTTAATGCATCTAGTTCCCTGGTGAGCATCTCGACCTTGGCCTTAAGGTTATCCTCTTCCCTAAGATGGTAAATTCCACCACCATTTGGGTTCCCTATAGGTCGTGACCTATTTGTGCTTTCAGTAGCACTAGGTCCAGTCCAAGTGTGAGCTTTTTCAGCAAACTCATTGAGGTACTCTATGGCCTCATCAGGATCTTTATCTAAAAATTCACCATTACACATCATCTCTACAAATTGACGCTCTCTATATGTAAGTCCCTCATAAAAATAGCTCACTAAGCACCAACTCTCATAACCATGGTGAGGGCACATACTCAATAAGTCTTTAAATCTCTCCCAAGACTGATACAAAGTCTCGCTGTCCTTTTGTACAAAGGTGGAGATTTGCCTTTTTAAAGCATTGGTCTTATGTTGCGAAAAATATTTATTAAAAAAAATCCGAGTCATTTTAGTCCACGACCCAATAGATCGTGGTCTAAGTGAATATAGCCAACTCTTAGCTCTATCCTTCAAAGCGAAAGGAAAGAACTTAAGCCTCACAATGTCATCGGTTTTGTCTTGACTATGAAAAGTTGTGACTACTTCCTCAAACTCTCTAATGTGCACATATGAGTTTTCATTATCCAAGCCATTAAATGTAGGGAGTAAATGAATCATCCCTGGTTTAAGATCTAATTGGCGAGTATTGGCTGGAAACATGATGCATGATGGTGTGGCTGTGCGTGTAGGGTGGAGGTAATCCTGAAGTGTCCTAGCAACATTCTCATTAAGGTTATCGGTCATGTTAACAAAATCCTCTAAATTCTCACTTGGGTTTCCACTGTTGGTTGATCTAGGCGAGGTTTCACTATCAGACTCGAAAGGAGAGGGTAATTCTAGTTCGGGTCCTCTAATGAATCTACCTCGCAAATCTCTCGGTCTAAGCATGCACCAAATGAATCAGAGAGGAAATAAATAAAAAAGAATAATAAATAAATAAATAATCAGAAAATCAAAACTAAGGTAAAGGAACAATATTACAGTATTTACAAACTGCTGAAAAGAAAAATATTTACAATTCTTCTACCGTCATGTCAAAAGTTGACAATCTTTCTTGTACTTAAGTATGTTTTCCCAGCAATGGTGCCAAAATTTGATTATGCCCAAAGTATAACGCAGTTATTTGTAGTACAGCTTTGGGGTGTCGATTCCACTGGGAAACAAGTTAATTACAGAAGAAGGTGTAAACTTGAACACAAATGATAAAAGATTGATTGAAAGAATCTGAATTGTTGATTGTTTGAGAATTGTGTACATAATTGATGGATATAAATAAGAAACAACAAGGTTTCAGAAATCCTCCCTAGGTTCGTGGCCCTAATCCTAACTTGATTCAGTTGTTTTTATCTCGATTGCAAGTTTCACATCCCAAACAGGCAATCGGCAAATATTCATTTAAAGCGCATGTATAAACCCTAATGTAATTGATATGAATTATTCTTTACTTTCAAGCACACATGACCTAACTTATAAATTATCAAGAGACGATGATATATCTAAATGAAAATACCGTAGCAATGGACAAATCTATAAAAGAGATCCACCGGACTCAATCAAACCCAAACAAGTACACATAAGAAGAGCATAACTAGACTTATATGGAAAAGAAGCATGCAACCACCGGACTAATAAGAAATCTACTAATTAAATTATAGAATAAAACATAACAACGTTTAATGAAAATAATACTGAACTACAACTGAATCAAATAAAGGAAAATAAGAACAACTACACCTAAGGATTCATCCCTTTTGCCTTGCTTGGAGACTAGCCAGCCATGAAGCTCATGCTTCCTTGAGTTGCCTCTGGCCTCTCAACGATCATCTCCTTCTTGGTCGCAAAAGCTTCAGTGATTCCTCAGCTTGCCCTCCAAAATTTTACTTCGGATTCGTCCTAAAGGCCCTCTGGATTGCTCCTAAAGGCCCTCTGGATTCATTCTCTGATGATTTCGGATGAGCTCCGATTTATGCCTCAAAGCTGAAGTGGAGTAGGCCTTTTATAGGGAAATATCATTAGTGCAATGTATTTCCAATCCGATATGGGATGTGGGATATAGAAATGTGTTTTCCAACCGATGTGGGATGTGGGATGTGGGATTTAAGCCCAAAATCACGCTGAAATCCCGCACAACCCGCACAGCCTGACCTTTGTCTACTAAAACTGCCATAACTTTCTCTAGAAAAATCATTTTTACAAGCCGTAAAATTCTTCAGAAAATAAACTTCCGGATGTTTCTAAGCATATATTTCTCATCCCCTATTTCTTCTTGAATCAATATAGTTTATTTTTCAAAGATGATTGATTTGTACGGGCAATTCTGGCAATTTAGTAAATCTCATTTCTTGGTTTCTCTTCATCTTGCCTCTTCCGCGACCATTATCTCACTCGAGTATTCATTGAAGCTTCGTGTTTAAAATGATTATAGCTTTTCTATCTCTTTTTTAAGCTCAAAGTACCTGAAAATGCACTGAAATAAGTCAACGATTCAAGAATAACACTTTAGAGTTATTAAGGTATAAAAGTGTAATTCCAACCTCGATCAACCCTAAAATGCTAACAATTAAGTATTATTTAGATGCATTTTATGACTCTCATCACTCATGCACCATTGAGCACTAGACAAGAGTGTGCTCGAGCACACTGTGTAGTGCGCTCGATCGCAAGGCAGAATGTACTGAGTCACTAACTAAACTATAGAAAGTATAGAAAAAGTGAAAATAATGAACAATAAGAAAAGAATGGAAATGTACCATACTCAGTGGCCTCAGTACCACTGACCTTAATAGAGGCTATTGAGCTACATGTTTTATCAAAGTCTAAATTTGCTCAAGCTCTCTCTTTAGTAGCTTCAGTGATACTCTTTTGGAAGGGGGCACTTAAAGTCCACCTCATGTGGCTCAAGTGCTCTCAGTTCTGCTGCATACTAGACATCTTGAAGTGCCAAGTCTTCATCTCTAGGTGGCAAGTTGATTTCAAGATATGGCTTGACTCTGTGTCCATTTATCGTGAATGTCTGATTGCCATTGGAACTATGGATCTCTAAAGCACCATGAGGAAAGACTTTGGCGACCACATAAGGACCAAACCATCGGGACTTTAGTTTGCTTGGGAACAATCTTAATCTTGAGTTGTAGAGCAACACCCTTTGTCCCACATGAAACTCTTTCCTTACCAGTTATCTAACATGATAAGCTTTTGTTCTTTCTTTGTAGAGCTTGGCATTCTCATATGCATCATACCTTAATTCTTCCAGCTCATTTAAGTGCAGCTTCCTCTTCTCACCCGCTTGTTTCATGTCAAAATTAAACTGTTTAATGGCCCAATATGCTCGATGTTCTAAATCCACTAGCAAATGGCATGCTTTCCCAAAGACTAAGCGATATGGAGACATGCCAATTAGTGTCTTGTAAGCTGCCCTATATGCCCATAGAGCATCATTCAGTCGCAAAGACCAATCCTTCCGATTAGGATTCACGGTCCTCTCCAGGATGCCTTTGATTTCTCGATTACTTATCTCCACTTGGCCACTGGTTTGAGGATGATATAGAGTGCCAACTTTATGGGTGATCCCATATTTTCTGATTAGTGCAGCAAAAGAGTGATGAAGTGGCTACCGCCATCACTAATGATTGCTCTTGGACTCCCAAACCGGGTAAAATGTTATCCTGTAGAAACTTCACAACTACTTTGTGATCATTAGTCTTTAAGGGGACAGCCTCGACCTATTTGGACATATAATCCACACCCATAAGAATATATAAATAACCACAAGAATTAGGAAATGGACCCATGAAATCAATGCCTCATACATCAAAAAGTTCTACTATATGAATATTTTGTAAGGGCATCTATTTTCGGGATGAGATGTTACCTGTCCGCTGGCATCTATCACATGAGCTGCAAAATAAGAAGGCATCTTTAAACAATTTAGGCCAATAAAAACCAGATTGTAATACCTTAATAGTTGTTCTCTTGGCCCCAAAATGTCCTCCACAAGCAAACTGATAGCAATGTTGTAATAAGCTCAAATGCTCCTCCTCTGAGACACACCTTCTGATGATTTAATCAGGACAAAATTTGAATAGGTAGGGGTCATCCCAATGGTAGTGTCTAGACATAGATATCAATCACTTCTTTTCTTGACTGGTCATACCTGGAGGAAAAACCTTAGCAGTTATATAATTTACAATATCAGCATACCATGGAAGTGTTACCTCTAGTGCAAACAATTATTCATCAGGAAAGTTCTCATTCAAAGGTTGCTCATTTTTGTCGTCCTCATAAGGTAGCCTAGATAAGTCAAATTCTTGCAGTAGAAGCACCCATCTGATTAACCTAGGCTTTGCATCTTTTTTAGAAAACAGATATCTCAAAGCAGCATGATCAGTAAATACAATAACCTTAGAGCCAATCAGGTATGATCTAAACTTCTCTAAAGTAAAAATAAAAGCTAACAATTCCTTTTCAGTAGTAGAATAGTTTAGTTGAGCATCATTTAAAGTCCTAGAAGTATAGTAAATAGCATGAGGTACCTTATTGACTTTCTGGCCTGAGACAGCTCCCAAGGTGAAGTCATTGGCATCACACATCAGCTCGAATGGAAGACTCTAATCAGGTGCCATCATTATTGTTGCGGAGGTGAGCACATTCTTCAATGTGTTGAAAGCTTCCATACGGTCATCAGTCCAATCAAACATGGTATCTTTAGCTAACAATGCACAAAGAGGTCTAGAGGTCTTGGAAAAATCCTTGATGAACCGTCGGTAGAATCCAGCATGTCCAAGAAAACTTCTGACACCCTTGACTGTTAGAAGAGAAAGCAACTTTGAAATGAAGTCGATCTTAGCCTTCTCTACCTAAATACCTTTGTTGGAAATGGAATGACCCAACACAATGCCTTGTTGAACCATAAAGTGACATTTTTCCCAATTTAACACTAAGTTGCTTTCTTCACATCTTTTTAGGACACTCTCCAGATGATTGAGGCATTCATCAAAATTAGACTCAAAAACACTAAAATCATTTTTAAATACCTCAATGAATTTATCCACTATGTCAGAAAAAATGCTCATCATACATCTTTAAAAGGTGGCTGGTGCACTGCATAGATCGAATGGCATCCTTCTATAAGCAAATTTGATGAGAGCCATAAAATGCATCTTAATAGTTTTTAATCGTTAGCATTTTAGAGTTGATCTAGGTTTTAATTGCACTTTTATACATTAATAACTCTAAAGTGGTATTCTTGGATTGTTGACTTATTTCGGTGCATTTTCAAGAACTTTAAGTTCAAAAGAGGAGAAAAAGCTATTGTTGATTGAAGCATAAAAACTCGAGGCACACTGAAGTGAAGATATGGTTGCGGAAGGACAAATGAAGAGAAATCAAGTTTATAGTGTGTGCGTTGCGGCCTAGAATTATCCAAGCCTCAGCCTCCAGAAAGGAAGCCAAAGGAGAAGAAAAAGGCATCAGAGTGTGCCATAGCCTAACCTAGGCTGAGCCGCGACCTGGACCAATCCAGGCCATAGCCTCCAGAAAGTGTAAGAAGCTTGAAGATTCTGAGCCGCAGCCTGACCCAATCTGGGCCGCGGTGCGACCCCGATACCCTGTCTCCGAGTTACAACTTAATTAGGGCTTTTAATGATTGTTTAAACCCTAAAAACACCCTTGGACCTCTTGTATTATAAATAGACCACTTAAGCTTTGATAAGAGGGGCATCAAGCCTGGGAAACTCAAGGAAGCAGCCAGTTCTCCTCCATCAAAGTATTCAACTATGAGCCCCATGGCTAACTAATCTCCAAGCAAGGCGAAGGGATGAATCCCTAGGTGTAGTTGTACCTATTTTCCTTTATTTGATTCAGTTGTAATTGGGCTTTATTGTTAAAACATTGTTATGATTTACTTTTTAATCTAATTATAAGATTTTCTCTAATCCGGTGACTATGTCTTTCTCCTTGATATAAATCTAGTCATACTTCTCTTATGTTAAGATTGTTTGGATATGATTGAGTCCTGTAGATTCATCTTTTAGGTTTGTCCATTACTGCAATATTGTCATTAAAGATATATTGTCATTTCTTTATAAATCTATAGGATAGATCATATGTGCATGAATGAAAAGTAAAAAGTATTTCATAACAATTATATTAGGGTTTATATATGATCTTATTGAATATTTGACGATTGCCTGTTTGGGATGTGAAACTTGCAATCGAGATAAAAACAACTGAATTAAGTTAGGAATAGGGCAACGAACCTAGGGAGGTGATTATGCCCAAAGTATAACGCGGTTATTGTAGTACAGCTTTGGGGTGTCGATTCCACAGGGAAACAAGTTAATTACAAAAGAAAATGTGTGAACCTTAAAACGAACGATAAAAGTTAAACGAAAGATTTTTGAGTTTTGATAATGAAATAATGTGAGAAAAAATTGTGTAAATGTAAATGAAATATAAATAAGAAATAACAAGGTTCCAGGAATCCTCCTTAGGTTCGTTGCCTTGTTCCACTCTTGATTCAATTGTTTTTATCTCGATTGCTAGTTTCACATCCCAAACAAGCAATCGAAAAATATTAAATCAAGCGCATTTATAATCTAACGTAATTGCAACAAATCACTTTTTGATTTCAATTAAAGCACACATGACCGATCTTAAAGATTATCAAGAAACAACAATATATCTTAATGAAAATATCACAGTAATGGACAATCAATAAGATAAATCTACTAGAATCAATCACATCCAAACAACATCACATAAGAAAAGCATGACTAGACTTATATGGAGGAGAAGGATGCAATCACCGGATTAAGAGAATCTAAAAGAAGAAGAATATAAAGTGCAGCTATCACATGAACTCAAATCCTTCTTACTTAATCAAAGGGTAAATCATAGACAATGTTTTAACAATAAGTCCATACAAATGAATCAAGAACAGAAAATAAGGAACAACAAAAGCCTAAGGATTCATCCCTTTCCCTTATTTGATGATTAGTTGACCATGAAGCTCAAGGTGGAAGAACAATATGGATGCTCTCCCCTTGATTTCTAGCCTTGAAGAAACTTGGAAATATTCTGGATTTGGATCCCTTGGATCCCCTTCAAGATGCTAGTTGCACACTCCTTAAAGATGTATTTATAGAGCACAAGTAGTTAGGGGCATTTTGGTCCAAAAAATATCATTGTGCAGCCCTTATTTGGTCTTGGAACGAGTGGGCGCTGGAAAGTGAGGGGTGCTGTGTTGGAAAGTGAGGGTGCAGTGCTGGAAAGTGAGGGGTGCGATGCTAGGTGGATGCTGATCTGGAGACCTGACCTGTGTCTACTAAAACTGCCATAACTTTCTCTAGAAAAATCATTTTTATGAACCGTAAAAATCTCCAGAAAATAGACTTCAGGATCTTTCTAAGTATATATGGCTCATCTCCTGGTTCTTCCTGTATCAATACAGTTTAATCTGCAAAGATGATTGATCTGCACAGGTAATTCTGGCAATTTAGTGAAACTCCTTTCTTGGTTTCTCTTCATCTTGGCTCTTCCGCGACCATTATCTCACTCGAGTATTGATTGAAGCTTCGTGTTTAAAATGATGATAGCTTTTCTATCTCTTTTTTAAGCTCAAAGTACCTAAAAATGCACTGAAATAAGTCAACGATTCAAGAATAACACTTTAGAGTTATTAAGGTATAAAAGTGTAATTCCAACCTCGATCAACCCTAAAATGCTAACAATTAAGTATTGTTTAGATGCATTTTATGATTCTCATCACAACCCTTAACTAGCTTATTGCTAGTCCCTAGAAATTCAAGCGAAAGACATGAAATGAATTCTTTATTTAGAAATCAAAGAAAAATACAGCAATGCTGGCATTAACCAAGAGTGATTCAAAAATCTTTGTCTCAAGAATCATGCATAACACACAACAAATAGAATCATTAAATATCACTAAAGTCCAAGAATAATCCAAATGTCAACCTTAAAATCGTTAACGACTCTTAGAATCCATCTTACCACAATACATTAGTCCGAACACCCGGATAATTTTATGCATAACATTCATGAATACAAGTCTTGGCCTCTAAAAACATAATAAATTGCATGACATCAATCACAAATCAAGCTCCATAAGCTCACTTTTCAAATCACTCTCCACTATGTAGAAAAATCACACTACATCGGATCAATAGGTTTTTAATAAGCTTGTAACGTTAGGCTAGGGTAAAGGTCAAGAAAGAACGGGAAAGTTTAAACAAATAAAAGAACTAAGTCTCTTAATTTAAACACAACCACTTTAAGCACAAGATAACCTTACTTCAACACCCAACTCTTTCAAACATTTTTCGAGCATTTCTCGCAATAAATCACCATTTTTTTTTCTTTTCTTCTTTCTTTGCCATAATTCATTTTTTTCTTTTTCTTTATCTTGGCATAAGACCATTCACCTCCTCTTTCATTCTTTTCTTTTCTTTTCCACAACCCCCAACTTATCTCTTTTAATGTACTTGGGTTATGGTGGTAATATTTTCTCATATTTCCACCCTTACTCTTCTTAAGTGCTTCTCAACAAATGTATATAACTAAGTTCTTTTAAAAGAAAGGTAAGGATAAAATATTTTTAAGCTCATAAAGGTAAGTAAATGGTTTATCGAAAGAAACAAGGCTCAATTTTTTTTTCTTTTCAAGAAAAAGGCTCAAATAGGTGACTAGTGATAAATATAACAAGGGCAAGTTTGAAAGGCTCAAACGGTTCAAAAATGGCCTATATCATATCCTAAGTAGTGGGCATTCTATGATTTTCACCTCAAGTGATTACCAAATAAGTTCTAGAGATTGTAGAGACCGCAAAAATATTCACAAAACAATCGCACATAAAACTTCTCCAAATGCTTTAAACTAATTATGTAATCTTACCACAAACCAGAGTATCAAACCAAAGAAAGATTGACACTTAATTTATACTCAAAACGAAGCAAGATTTAAACACTATATGATATCTCAATTAGGCTCATATCATTGACATTTGAATTAACTCCAAGGTTAACACAAAGCATGCTAAAAACAAACAAAAAGATAAAATGACACCAAGCAGTTCAATAAAAAACATGAAAAACAAGAATATGTTTCCTCCACCCCCAACTTAAAGTAGAAACTGTCCCCAATGTGAAAGAAAAAGATAAGGAAACTCCCTTTGTAGCCAAAAGTGCACAGAAGCTGAAAATTATGCACCACCATTTAAACTGCTTCGTATATTTGTCCCTGAAAATGAAATACGAAAGTAAAACTGGAAAACAACAAAACACTAATAATAAACAAGAAAAAGAATTATGAAAAACAATAAAAATAAAATGATATGCTATGGGGTGCCTCCCATGAGCGCTAAGTTTTATGTCTTCAGCCAGACACTCTTATTCCCTCCTAGACAAGCATGAGTTGAATGCACCAGCAACTGCTTTACTGTTAAATTTGGTGCTTGTGTGCTTCAGAGAGGCCTTAAGGATGTTATCAGTAACATCTGTAGATTCTGGCTCGATATATGCTCTTGTGAAGCCATGGGTGAGGGTGGACTCTAATGGATTAAGGTGATGGACCGTTTCCATGAATGAGTCAATCATGTATACTTGGTGGTTCTCGTCCACATCCTCTGATTTTTTTGTTGTTGGGATGTGTAATGACTTACCACTAAGTGTCTCAATGGCATTCACCTCCTTTTTATTCTGTTGCACTAGGTGCTGACCATAGGATGTGGACTGAGCTTGAGAAAGGAACTTACCTCGCTCAGTCACACTCAAGTAGCTCGTCAGCTTGGACACTTGGCTCTTTATCTCTCTATGTTCTTCAACAACCTGCATAATTAAAGATTCAAGCCTTTGATTAGTCTTACCTTGTGCCTCAATAAAAACATGCAAAGTGTCTTCTAAAGGACTCCTAGAAGATACAGGTGCATGATATAATTCATGATATGGTGCAGGGGGCTGTGCAAGCTGCTGGTTTTCAGACTTCCAACTGAAATTGGGGTGATTTCGCCATCCCGGATTATAGGTATTAGAGAAGGGTGCAGAAGGCTCCGTGTACATGCCTAAGGCATTACATTATTCCTTATACATCCCTCTCATATCAGCAAATTTGGGACACTCTTGGGCAAGATGGTCTACCCCGCTACACACAAAACATGGTTCAAAAGATTTTGCATGATTAACCACATGTGTTGGCTTTAAGTTCTTAGTCTTTAATACCTCTAGTTCTCTAGTGAGCATCTCGACCTTGGCCTTAAGGTTATCCTCTTCCCTAAGATGGTAAATTCCACCACCATTTGGGTTCTCTATAGGTCGTGACCTATTTTGCTCTCAGTAGCACTAGGTCCAGTCCAAGTGTGAGCTTTTTCAGCAAGCTCATTGAGGTACTCTATGGCCTCATCAGGATCTATTTCTCCAAGAACCCACCATTACACATCATCTCTACAAATTGGCGTTCTCTATAGGTAAGACCCTCATAGAAATAGCTCACTAAACGCCAATTCTCATACCTATGGTGAGGACACATACTCAACAACTCCTTAAATCTCTCCCAAGACTGATACAAGGTCTCGCTGTCCTTTTGTCCAAAGGTGGAGATTTGTCTTTTTAAAGCATTAGTCTTGTGTTGAGGAAAGTATTTATTAAAGAAAATTCAAGTCATCTCAATCCAGGACCCAATAGATCGTGGTCTTAGTGAGTATAGCCAACTCTTTGCTCTATCTTTCAAAGCGAAAGGAAAGAACTTAAGTCTCACAATGTCATCAGTTTCATCTTGACTACGAAAATTCGCAACTACTTCCTCAAACTCTTTAATGTGCATATATGGGTTTTCATTATCCAAGCCATGAAAAGTAGGGAGTAACTGTATCATCCTTGTTTTAAAATCTAGTTGGCGAGTATTGGCTGGAAATATGATGCATGATGGTGTGGCTGTGCGTGTAGGGTGGAGGTAATCCTGAAGTGTCCTAGCAACATTCTCATTAGGATTATCAACTATGTTAACAAAATCCTCCAAATTCTCGTGTGGGGGTGCACTATGGTTTGATCTAGGCGAGGTTTCACCAACGGACGTGGAAGGAGAGGGTAACTCTAATTCGGGTCCTCTAATGAATCTACCTCGTGAATCTCTCGGTTTAAGCATGCACCAATTAATTTAGAGGGGAAATAAAATAAATAAAATAGGAAAGAAAAAAAAATAAAATAGAATAATAAAAGAAAATTAGAAAATCAAAACAAAGGTAAAGGAACAATATTACCGTATTTATAAACTGCTGAAAAGAAAAATATTTACAATTCTTCTACTGTTACACTCAAAGTTGACAAGCTTCCTTGTACTTAAGCGTGTTTCCCCGGCAATGGTGCCAAAATTTGATTATGCTCAAAGTATAACGCGGTTATTGTAGTACAGCTTTAGGGTGTCGATTCCACAAGGAAAAAAGTTAATTACAAAAGAAAATGTGTGAATCTTAAAACGAACGATAAAAGTTAAACGAAAGATTTTTGAGTTTTGATAATGAAATAATGTGAGAAAAAATTGTGTAAATGTAAATGAAATATAAATAAGAAATAACAAGGTTTCGGGAATACTCCTTAGGTTAGTTGCCTTGTTCCACTCTCGATTCAATTGTTTTTATCTCGATTGCTAGTTTCACATCCCAAACAAGCAATCGGAATATATTCACTCAAGAACATTAATAATCTAACGTAATTGCTACAAATCACTCATTGATTTCGATTAAAGCACACATGACTGATCTTAAAGATTATCAAGAAACGACAATATATCTTAATGACAATATCACAGTAATGAACAATCAATAAGATAAATCTACCGGAATCAATCACTTACAAACAACATCACATAAGAAAAGCATGACTAGACTTATATAGAGGAGAAGGATGCAATCACCAAATTAAGAGAATCTAAAAGAAGAAGAATATAAAGTGCAGCTATCACATGAACTCAAATCCTTCTTACTTAATCAAAGGGTAAATCATAGACAATGTTTTAATAATAAGTCCATACAAATGAATCAAGAACAGGAAATAAGGAACAACAAAACCCTAAGGATTCATTCCTTTCCCTTATTTGATGATTAGTTGGCCATGAAGCTCAAGGTGGAAGAACAATATGGATGCTCTCCCCTTGATTTCCAGCCTTGAAGAAACTTGGAAATATTCTGGATTTGGATCCCTTGGATCCCCTTCAAGATGCTGGCTGCACACTCCTTAAAGATGTATTTATAGAGCACAAGTAGTTAGGGGTGTTTTGGTCCAGAAAATATCATTGTGCAGCCCTTATTTGGTCTTGGAACGAGTGGGCGCTGGAAAGTGAGGGGTGCTGTGCTGGAAAGTGAGGGTGCTGTGCTGGAAAGTGAGGGGCACGATGCTAGGTGGATGCTAATCTGGAGGCCTGACCTGTGTCTACTAAAACTGCCATAACTTTCTCTAGAAAAATCTTTTTTATGAGTCGTAAAATTCTCTAGAAAATAGACTTCTGGATCTTTCTATGTATATATGACTCGTCTCCTGGATCTTCTTGTATCAATACAATTTAATCTGCAAAGATGATTGATCTGCACGGGTAATTTTGGCAATTTAGTGAAACTCCTTTCTTGGTTTCTCTTCATCTTGGCTCTTCCGCGACCATTATCTCACTCGAGTATTCATTGAAGCTTCGTGTTTAAAATGATGATAGCTTTTCTATCTCTTTTTTAAGCTCAAAGTACCTGAAAATGCACTGAAATAAGTCAACGATTCAAGAATAACACTTTAGAGTTATTAAGGTATAAAAGTGTAATTCCAATCTCGATCAACCCTAAAATGCTAACAATTAAGCATTGTTTAGATGCATTTTATGACTCTTATCAGGAGAATTCCCGGAACCTTGTTGTTCCTCTATTATATCTTACAATCTATTTTACACAATTACTTCATTATCAAAATTCATATTTTCTCACTTGAATCTTTATCGTTTGTGTTATGGTTCACACCTTCTTTTGTAGTTAACTTGTTTCCCTATGGAATCGACACCCCAAAGCTATGCTACAACTACAGCACTACTCTTTGAGCGTAATCAAATTTTGGTGCCATTGTCAGTGAGACGTGTTTAAGTACAAGGAAGATTGTCAACCTTGAGACAAGACAGTAGAAGAATTATGGATAGTTTTTCTTTTTCTACAGTTTGTAAAGGCGGTAACTTCGTTCCTTCTTTTAGCTTGCTACATTGTTTTTTTTATTTTTTTTGTTATTTTGTGATCTTGCATGCCCCGATATAGAGATACTTTGGGTAGATTTGCTTGTAGGCCTGTGTTAGTGTCAGAATTAAATTCTTTTCTAAATCCTTTATTTGAGAACCCATCTAGTCCCGAAGAGATGAGTGAACACGAAGATCAACCCCCTAGGACCCTTCAGGATTATATCCACCCTACACGCATAGCCACACCATCATGCATCATGTTTCCAATCAACACTCACCATTTAGATTTTAAAATAGGGATGATACAATTACTCCCTACATTTCATGGCTTGGAAAGTAAAAACCCATATGTGCACATTAGAGAGTTTGAGGAAGTAGTTTCGACTTTTCATAGTCAATATGCAACTGCTGACATTGTGAGACTTAAGTTCTTTCCTTTCGCTTTGAAGGATAGAGCTAAGAGTTAGCTATATGCACTGAGACCACGATCTATTGGGTCGTGGACTGAGATGACTCGGATTTTTTTTAATAAATACTTCCCCCAATATAAGACCAATGCTTTAAAAAGGCAAATCTCCACCTTTGCACAAACGGATAGTGAGACTTTATATCAGTCTTGGGAGAGATTTAAGGAGTTGTTGAGTATGTGCCCTCACCATGGGTATGAGAATTGGTGCTTAGTGAGCTATTTTTATGAGGGACTTACATATAGGGAGCGCCAATTTGTAGAGATGATGTGTAATGGTGAGTTTTTAGAAAAAGATCCTGATGAGGCCATAGAATACCTTAATAAACTTACTGAAAAAACTCACACCTGGACTGGACCTAGTGCTACTGAAAGCACAAACAGGTCACGACCTATAGGGAACCCAAATGGTGGTGGAATTTTCCATCTTAGGGAAGAGGATAACCTAAAGGCTAAGGTCGAGATGCTCATTAGGGAACTAGATGTGTTAAAGACTAAGAGCTTACATCAAACACACGTAGCTAATCATGCAAGGTCCTTTTAACCATGTTTTGTGTGTGGCGGGGTAGATCATCTTGCCCGAGAATGTCCCACATTTGTGGAGATAAGAGGGATGTATGAGGAACAATGTAATGCCTTAGTTACGTACAAGAAGCCTCTTTCACCTTTCTCTGATACCTATAATCCCGAGTGGCGGAATCACCCCAATTTTAGCTGAAAATCTGAAAACCAGCCACCTACACAACCCCCTAGATCATATCCTGCACAATATCATGCACCTGCACCTTCAAGGAGTCCTTTAGAAGAAACTTTGCATGCTTTTATTGAGGCACAAGATAAGACTAATCAAAGGCTTGAATCTTTAATTACACAGGTTATTAAAGAACATAAGGATCTAAAGAGCCAAGTTTCCAAGTTGATGAGCTCCTTGAGTGTGAATGAGTGAGGTAAGTTCCCTTCCCAAGCCCAGTCCACACACCATGGACAACACCTGGTGCAAAAGAATTTGAAGGAGGTGAATGCCATTGTGATACTTAGTGGTAAGTCATTACACATCCCAACACCGAACAAATCAGAGGCTGTGGATGAGAGCCACCAAGTAAATATGATTGACTCACCCATGGAAAAGGTCCATCACCTTAATCCATTGGAGTCAATCCACACCCATGGGTTCACAAGAGCATATATTGAGCCAAAATCTGGAGAAGCTACTGATGACATCCTTGAGGCCTCTTCAAAGCATACAAGCACCCAATTTGACAGTGAAGCAGTTGGTGGTGCATTCAACTCATGTTTGTCTAGGAGGGAATAAGAGCGTTTGGCTGAAGACATAAAACTTAGCGCTCATGGGAGGCACCCCACAACATATCCTCTTCCTTTTATTATTTTCATATTTCTTTTTCTTGTTTATTATTCGTATTTTTTTTCTTCTGTTTTCAGTATTAACTTAGTATTTTTTAGGGACAAATATACAAAGTAGTTCAAATGGTGGAGCACAATTTTCAGCTTCTGTGCACCTTTGGCTACAAAGGGAGTTTCCTTTACCTTTTCTTTAACATTGAAGTCAATGTAATTTTTAAGTTAGGGGTGGAGAAAACATATTCTTTTTTCTTTCATTGAACTGGTTGGTGTCATTTTCCTTGATTGTTTGTGTTTAACATGCTTTGTGTTTGCCTTAGAGTTAATTCACATGTCAATGATATGAACTTAATTGAGATAGCAGATATCATTTAGAAGAAGCTAAATTTTGCTTCGGTTTGAAATTAATTTAAGTATCAATCTTCATTTGGTTTGAGACTCTAGTTTGTGGTAAGATTGTATGATTAGTCTTAAACATTTAGAGAAGTTTTGTGTGATTATTTTGTGAATATTTTTGCGGTCTTGACAAGTTCTAGAACTTACTTGATAACCACTTGAGGCAAATTTTTGGAATGCACATTACTTAGGATGTGATATAGGCTATTTTTGGACCGTTTGAGCCTTTAGAAATCACCCTTGCTATATTCATCACTAGTCACCAATTTGAGCCTTTTTCTTGAAAAAGAATTTGAGCATTGTTTCTTTCAATAGCCCATTTACTCACCTTTATGACTCTAAAAATATTTTATCCTTACCTTTTTTTTAAAAGAACTTAGTTATACACATTTGTTGAGAAGCATTTAAAAGGAATAAGGATGGAAATATGAAAACCATAACCCAAGTACACTAAAGGAGATAAGTTGGGGGTTGTGAAAAAGAAAAGAAAAAAAAATGGAAAAGGAGGTGAATAGTCTTATGCCAAAATATAAAAAAGAAGAAAAGAAGTGAATTATGGCAAAGAAAGAAGAAAAGAAAAGAAAAATGGTGACTTATTAAGAGATATGCTCTTATAAAAAATTGTTGAAAGAGTTAGGTGTTGAAGGTTATCCAGTGCTTAAAGTGGTTGTGGTTAAAACTAAGAGATTGAGTTCTTTTACTTGTGAATCCTTCACGTTCTTTCTTAACCTTTACCTTAGTCTAACATTACAAGCTTATTAAAGACCTATTGATCCAATGTAGTGTGATTTTTCTATAATAGTGGAGAGTGATTCGAAAAGTGAGCCTATGGAGCTTGTTTTTTGTGATTGATGTCACGCACTTTATCATGTTTTAGAGGCCAAGACTTGTATTCATGAATGTTATGCATAAAATCATCTGGATGTTCAGATTAATGGATTGTGGTAAGATGGATGTAAAGAGTCAATAACAATCTTAAGATTGATGTTTGGATTACTTTTGAACTTGGGTGAAATTTAATGATTCTATGTGTTGTGTGTTATGTGAAATTTTTGAGACAAAAGGTGAATTACTCTTAGTTAACACTAATATTTCTTTACTTTGTTGTGATCCTCACCATAGAATTCATCTCTTATTTTCGCTTGAATTGCTAGGGACTAGCAATAAGCTAGTTGGGGGTTGTGATGAGAGCCATAAAATGCATCTTAATAGTTCTTAATCGTTAGCATTTTAGAATTGATCTAGGTTTTAATTGCACTTTTATACGTTAATAACTCTAAAGTGGTATTCTTGGATCGTTGACTTATTTCGGTGCATTTTCAGGTACTTTAAGTTCAAAAGAGGAGAAAAAGCTATTGTTGATTGAAGCACAAAGACTCGAGGCACACCAAAGTGAAGATATGGTTGCGGAAGGACAAATGAAGAGAAATCAAGTTTATAGTGTGTGCGTTGCGGCCTAGAATTATCCAAGCCTCGGCCTCCAGAAATGAAGCCAAAGGAGAAGAAAAAGGCATTAGTGTGCACTGCGGCCCAGCCTAGGCTGAGCCGCGGCTTGGACCAATCCAAGCCGCGGCCTGGACCAATCCATGCCGCGGCCTGGACCAATCCATGCCGCGGCCTCTAGAAAGTGTAAGAAGCTTAGAGATTCTGAGCCGCGACCTGACCCAGTCTGAGTCGCGGCGCGACCCCGATACCCTATCTCCGAGTTACAACTTAATTAGAGCTTTTAATGATTATTTAAACCCTAAAAACACCCTTGGACCTCTTGTATTATAAATAGACCACTTAGGGTTTGATAAGATGGGCATCAAGCTTGGGAAACTCAGGGAAGCAGCCAGTTCTCCTCCATCAAAGTATTCAACCATGAGCCCCATGGCTAACTAATCTCCAAGCAAGGTGAAGGGATGAATCCTTAGGTGCAGTTGTTCCTATTTTCCTTTATTTGATTCAGTTGTAATAGGGCTTTATTATCAAAACATTGTTATGATTTACTTTTTAATCTAATTATAAGATTTTCTCTAATCCGGTGATTATGTCTTTCTCCTTGATATAAATCTAGTCATACTTCTTTTATGTTAAGATTGTTTGGATATGATTGAGTCCGATAGATTCAACCTTTAGGTTTGTCCATTACTGCAATATTGTCATTAAAGATATATTGTTGTTTCTTGATAAATCTATAGGATAGATCATATGTGCATGAATGAAAAGTAAAAAGTATTTCATAACAATTATATTAGGGTTTATATATGATCTTATTGAATATTTGCCGATTGCCTGTTTAGGATGTGAAACTTACAATCGAGATAAAAACAACTGAATTAAGTTAGGAATAAGGCAACGAACCTAGGGAGGATTCCTGGAACCTTGTTGTTCCTCTATTATTTTACAATCTATTTTACACAATTACTTCATTATCAAAATTCATCTTTTCGCACTTGAATCTTTATCGTTTGTGTTATGGTTCACACCTTCTTTTGTAGTTAACTTGTTTCCCTGTGGAATCGACACCCCAAAGTTGTGCTACAACTACCGCATTACTCTTTGGACTTAATCAAAATGTATCGAAAGGGCATGTGAAAGTAGTCTTTTCTTGATCCTCAGGTGCTATGACAATCTGGTTGTACCCACTATACCCATCCAAGAAGCAATAATAGTTATGGCCAGCTAATCTCTCTAACATCTAATCAATGAAGGGTAAGGGGAAGTGATCTTTTCTGGTCACCTTGTTTAATCTTCTGTAATCAATACACACACTCCAACCAATTGTTATTCTTGTAGGTATGAGCTCCTCATTTTCATTCTTCACCACTGTGATCCCACTCTTTTTCGGAACAACTTGGATCTGACTCACCCATTTACTGTCTGAGATGGGGTAGATAATGCCAACATCTAATAGTTTTAATACCTCTGCCGTTACTACCTCCTTCATGTGTGGGTTAAGTCTTCTTTGAGTATCCCGAGTGGGTTTTGCTTCATCCTCAAGGTAGATATGATGCATGCACTTGGCTGGACTTATCCCCTTGATGTCAGCAATGGTCCATCCAATAGCAGATCTATGCTCCCTAAGAACTCTCAATAGTTTCTCTTCTTCCCCAACACTTAAATTGGCAGCAATAATCACAGGTAAGGTCCTATTCTCTCCCAAATAGGCATAAGTTAAATGCTCTGGCAGCTGCTTCAATTCCAAGTTTGGTGCCTAGATAATAGAAAGGAGAAGAGTAGTATTAGTAGGTATAAGAGATTCAAATGGAGGGGCATACTTACTTGGATGTTTTGGAGAAGCCTCAAGGAGGTGCATAGCTTTAATGATGTCATTAGTAACATCTTCAGGTTCTTGCTCTGTATCAACTTTTGTAAAACCATGGGTAAGAGTAGTCTCCAATGGATCAATGTGATGGACCTAAAAAGCTTGCTCAACAAAAGTTTGCATCATACATACATTAAAGCATTCCATATCATCTTGAGGTAGTTTTAATGCATTAAATATTTTAAACTCTATTTTCTCACCATTTACCTTCATACTTACTATACCCTTTTTCACACAAATCTTTGTATCAGCAGTTCTCATGAAGGGTCTTCCAAAGATGATGGGCAGAGGTAATGGCATAGGGTATTCTTCCATATCTAACACAATAAAATCAGCAGGTAAAATGAACTCACCTACCTTTACCAAGACATCCTCAAGAATACCTCTAGGTCTTTTGATGCTTCTATCTGCCAATTGCAAAGTGATGGAAGTCGGTTGAAGCTCCCCTAAACCTAGTGTTTCGAATACTATGTATGGTAACAAATTTACTCCTGCTCCCAAATCCAGTAATGCACGCTCAAACAGCTGGTCACCTATCCTGCAGGGAATAGTAAAACTACCCAGATCTTTCAGTTTTGGTGGTAGTTTTCTTAATAGCACAACACTTACCTCTTATGTCAAAGCTACTGTCTCATGTTCCTGAAACTTCCTCTTATGAGTGCAACAATCTTTCAGAAATTTAGTATACGCAGGTATTTGTTGAATTGCATCTAATAAAGGAATGTTTATTTCTACTTTCCACAAAGTTTCAAAGATATCAAGCAGTTTATTTTCTTTCTTTTGTTTTACTAATCTTTGTGGGAAGGGTGGTGCATTCACCTTCTCCATCTCACTTACCTTTGATGCCGATGGTTTCTCAAGAGATTCTTTTGTAGACTCATCGGTTCCTATGACCTTACCATTCCTGAGGGTTGTGTCAGCCTTCAGTTGCAGGTGCCCCCTTAGGTTAGGTAGTGTTTGAACTGGAAGCTCACCTTGCTTTCTACCATCAGTTATTTAGCTAATTGCTCCATTTGTACCTTTAGCCTTTGAATAGCTTATTCATGTTTTGCAGTGGTTTGTCTTAGCTCAGTCTGAAATTGCCTTTCACCTTCCATGAACTGATCTTGTGAAGTCATCAACTGTTGTTGCTGAGTTGCCAATTGCCTCACAAGACTTTCTATGCCACTTTTCTTCGATTCAGGAACTGAGTGAGCTGCTGGCTGGGAGTTCCTTTGCTGCCCTTGATGGTTCAGGGAATTCTGATTGTTGCTCCAAGAGAAATTGGAGTGGTTTCGCCATCCAGGATTATAAGTGTTTACATATGGGTTGTTCTTTGGCGGATAGTTGTTTGGTCCTACATAATTCGCTTGCTCTGGATCTGCAGATGAATATAAAGGACATATCTTAGTATTATGATCAAAATGAGAACATATAGCACACACCTGGAGTGGTGTAGCTAGTGGATTAGGTGAGGATATCTGAGTAGTCATGGCTTTAACAAGCAGATCTAGTTTCCTCTACAGCAGTTATTTGGGTAGATGATCCACCATTTAGAGTCACCTTATACATACCTTTGCTCTTGGATCCTTATCTACCTCTAGAGGAGAATTGTTGGGTGTGCTCACTTAATGTCTCGAACAGCTCCATGGCTTCTTCGCTGCTCTTCTCCATCAGCACACCTCCACAACCTGAATCCATAATACTTTTATTAGTATCACTCAAACCTTCATAGAAAGCTTGTACCAGTTCATCCTGAGGTAGATTATGATGTGGGCATTTGAGTAGTAGCTCGTTGAATTTTCCCCATGCCTTAAAGAATAGGTCTCCATCCTTCTGTTGGAAAGATTGAATTTCCTTCCTCATTTGTCTTGTCTTTTGAGTTAGGAAAAACTTCCTTAGGAACTTACTAGCCAACTCTTCCCAAGTGTGGATAGAAACTACAGGCAATGAATTGTACCACAGTTTAGCATTATCTTTCAATGAAAAAAGGAAAAGAATTAACCTGATTCCTTCTTGGTCTAGGCCCCGAATATGTTGGAATTTGCAGAGATCAAAGAACCCCCGAAGGTGCAAATGTGGGTCCTCAGCAGGTGTACCCCTAAAGTGAGTTAATGTACTGAGTATCTGAGGAGATATGTAATAATTGCCTTCTGCCTCTGGTTGATAAGCAATGCATGATGGCTGGTCGAGGTTCCGTGGGATGAAAGATTGCTTCATAGGTCTTCACTCAGGTGGTTGTTGGTTTTCTAGTTATTTCGCCATTGGTGCTTCTTCCTCAAATTCTTCTTCTACCTCCTCAACACTGTCTCTAAGCATTTGTCGAATGGTCCGCTCAAGCTCTGTATCAAGGGGAAAGAAGGTGGGATTCCTGGATCAAATCCCTTGCATGAATTAGCAAAACTGCTTCAGTGCAGCAGTTTCAGCACTACTACTCGAGTAGCCTCTGCCTCAAATGTGCTAGATCGCACCAAGGAGTGCGCATGATCGCAGTGCCTCAAAGAACTTCTATTGCAGTACCTAAATCAGAAAATAAAATGAAAAGAAAATAATTGATTAGGTTTTGATGAAACATAATGAAATAAAACAAAAAAATAAACTGAACGAAAAATAATTCTAAAAAGAAATTTAGCGCAAACCCTGGCAACAGCGCCAAAAACTTGTTGTGTGATAATATACCTAAATTAATAAGTAAATAATCAAACAGTTTTACTTGCAAGTGCACAAGGTCAATAGTAGCATAATGTGCAAATGCGAGATCATCCCCATAGGGATTGGTGAATTTTGTTTTAGAATCAGTTTCACAATATAAAATTATAGAAATAAATATTGAGTTTAGATTGATAATGATAATAATATAGAGCTTTGATATCCACCACTAATCATACTTTCCCAACAAGTAATGTGCCAATACTCTAGCCCTACCATGAATACCTAATGTTTGTCAACCTAAAGGTTTGGTCCACTCCTTAGGCTATTGATCTCCCTAAGCAACGAGTTAGGCATGGTGTATACTCTAACTCTTCTCTCTCTTAAGGGATTCAACATTGTGTATACTGAGTTGTTCCTTAAGAGAGCATAAGATTTGTGGAAATCGACAACCACACAAGACCTAGGGCATGGTATATACTCTCGGTTTCCCATGTTGATTAATCTAAGAACCCGGCATGGATTTCTTTTGTTAATATTGTCAGACCCAGGACTCAGTCATCCAAATTGATCTAACTAACTAATCCATACCACATGCATATATTGATCAGGCAAAAACATATGAGGAATTCAATAAAACAGGAATTAATCAATTAAAGCATCGTAACACAGCTATTTGCAAAGACAACAATACTCATATCTGGAAAAGCGTAATTAGGGCTTCAATTGAGCCCTATTAAGAAGTTAGTTACACATGCTTTTGATGCTAAACATCTTCATAATTTAAAATGAAAAGAAAAGAATAAACCCGAAAAAAATACTGTGGAGAAGAGTTATCAATTCGTCTCCAAAGCTTACAACTTAAAAGAAGATCAAAAGTCCTATTTCTGTGTTTTACAGGCCTATTTATAAGGTTCTAAGGACACCTTGAAACTCTTATTTCCAAAACAAGACCCGAACTATTCTTTCCAAAACTGGCTCTGTCGTTTTACTGCACGTGTGCGCTCAATCCCTTGCTTTTGAGCTCGAGCGCAGGGTTGCACTCGAGCCTTCTATGTGTGCGCACAAGTGCTTGTGTGCTCGATCGCACTTGGCTGCTTCTTGGTCTTCCAGATTTCTTCCTTAGAGTTCCAAAATGCTATCTTTTCTTCAAGAACCTATAAAAACACAAAAATGAAGTAGAATATACTAAAATACGTGAGCAAAGAGCTTAACAACTGTAAATTAAAGGGCTTAAATATGACTATTTAAGCACTTATCACATACTCTACCTTAAAACCTTTGGGACTATTGAGGATAAGCTCAGCTCTGCTATTAGTGCTATTTAAAGATCCATTAACATACAACGTCCAACTCGGTGTCTGTTCATTTTCCTCAAACTTTTGCCTCTGGGCTAGCATTTCGGGTGTTGACGCCATATTTATTTTGATAATGACAAAACATATTATTGTGCTAATTCTCTTTATCTAGTCTTATTTCGATTTAAAGGATAAAGGAACGCACGTTACAAGCAATGCACGACCAATGGAAACTTAAAATATTTCTGAAGACTTAGAAGCAATGTATGAGATTACTAGTCTAGTAAAGATTAAATTCCTTGTAAATATCTCTCTATGCTCCTAGATCAATTATGGCTCAAAGATTAAAATGTTTTAAAATGATTTTAAGCAAAATCAAAGTTTTTTCTTCAAGCCGTAGTCAACTATAGAGAACTGTAGCCAACTACACTTTGTTGTAGGCAACTATAGTTTTTGTAGTCAACTACATAACCTTACTGTAGTTGACTACACCACTTACTGCAGGTAGTTAATTACAGAACCTTGTTGTAGTCGATTACACACTGCTTAGTCGACTACAGGGTCTACAAAAGGGCACAGAACCTTGTTGTAGTTGACTAAGCAATGTGTAGTCGACTATAGGGTCCTTTTTGGCTTCAATCAAAGTTGTAGTCGACTACACCTTTCTGTAGTCGACTACGCCTTGCTATATTCGACTATGCCAAGTCTGGTAATGACTATTTTGTATAAAATCTTACGCAAATCAGCTGCATTTAATGCTCAAAATGCAATATTGTATTTTAATTGGCTTTTTGGAGTTTTTGCTATAAATACCCAACCATTACAAGCCTCAATAACTATCTTGAACACAATAGAAAATATTTATTGCAAGAATCAAGCTTTCAATTTTATTCTTGAGCCATTGTTGAGCTATAAGCTTTAGAGAGAGAAATATTCTGAGTTGTAAGCATTTATTGTACACCCTCTCTTGTTCCAATCTATTTCATTCCTTCTCAAAGTGAAAAAGAGTTGGTATAACTCTTAGAGTGTTTAGGCATTAAACATTTCCTTGTAACTTTCTTGTGGAAGAGATATTTGTAAGGTTTGGGCAACACCCATGAAGTTACTTGACTATTCTTAATAGATTGCTTCAAGGAGGTTCCTTGAAGAGAGTGGATATAGGGTCAGTGTGATTCCGATATAGCCGAACCACTGTAAACGAAGTTTGCATATTCTCTTCCTTTACTCTTTTAATTTCAAGCAATTTATTTATTGTTTACTTTACTTAATTAAATTGTTGAAACTTGTTTGTTAATTGCAAAAAGTGTTTTAAAACCCAATTCACCCCCCCTCTTGGGTTTGTACCTCGGTCTATAATTTGTATCAAAGCCATGTACTCAATTTTAGGCTTAAAACCATTGAGTTTATCTGATGGGTTCAAATAGTTATACCGAAGGTCATTCCTATACTAGACCTCCTTTGTTCAATGGCATAAATTATAATTATTGCGAAAATAGAATGAAAATATTTGTTGAAGGACAAGATTATAATTTGTGGAGAATCATTGAAGAAGGACCTAGAATTCCTACAAAGGAAACAACTATTGGAGAAATCAATCATACAATGTCTAAACTCAAATTAGAGTTTAGTGAAGAGGATTATAGAATGATGTTTCTAAATAGTAGAGCTACTAATATGCTACATTGTGCTTTAGACATTACTGAGTACAATAAAATTTATGCATGTGTTTCGGCTAAGGAGATATGGGACAAACTATAAATTACTTATGAGGGCACTAGCGAAGTTAACAAATCAAAAATTTATATTCTAATGTCAGAGTATGAATCTTTTAAAATGTCTCCTAACGAAACAATTTCTCAAATGCACTCCTGTTTTACCACTATTTTTAATGGTTTAAATCTTCTTGGTAGGAACATTGAGGAGTTTGAACTAACAAGAAAGATATTGAGATCTTTGCCATCAATTTCGAAAGCAAAGAATATGGCCATAATGGAGGCCAAAGATATCGACAAACTTGATGTTGAAACGCTTCTCGGATCATTATTGACATACGAGATGGAAGAAATGAATCTTGGTGCCAATGATGATAAGATGAAGAAAAAGAAAATGATTTCTCACAAAGCTTCCACAAGCAAGAAAGAGGAAGAAAATGAAGAATAGAATGAGAGTAGTGAAGAAGATGGTGAAATGGCTTTAATCACCAAGAGGTTTCATAAGTTCCTAAAAAAGAGCAAGAAACCTTACACAAAGGACTCCACTCCAAAAAGAGAACCTATTATGTGTTATGGTTGCAAGAAGCCCGGACACATTAAAGTCGATTGTCCAACAACAAACAAACCATACAAGAGCTTCAAAAAGAAAGCCATGGTTACAACCACTTAGAGTGATAATGAAGAAGAAGAACTCTCAGACAACGACATCGGATATGAAGAAATTACCAATCTTTGTTTGATGGCAATTGATGATGAAAATGAGGTAACAAATTCTTTCCCCTCTAATAATAATAATATTGTTAGTAGTAGTGAAGAATTGATTGAGGTAGTTAATGAAATGCATGAAGAATTAAAGAAATTTGATTCTAGAAATATTGCTCTCAAGAAAGAAGTCTCATCTATCTCTAAAGAGATTGAAAGTCTAAAGGAAGAAAAAGAAAAACTATCTTCCATGCTCTATAACTCATCACAAGATTTTTTTGAAAACTGAAAATGATGGTTTAAAGAAGAAAGTGATGAAGTTGAATAACACTCTATCTAGGCTTATTCTTGGAAAAGAAAAACTAGATAAAGTGTTATCTTTCTAAAGAATGAGTGGAGAAAAATCTGGTTTTGGTTATTCTCTATTAAGCGAACAAAAATCAAAAGAGACTTTGTTCATGATATGTATGGATGAACCCACCAACTCTAAGGCCACTAGCAAGGTTAAGAGCTTTCCTTCAAAAAATGCTAGCAAGCTTAAGAATTGAAATTTCAATTCAAATGCAAAGAATTTTAAGGCATATGCTAGAAATAGAAATCCTATAAATACATATGCATATATGTATGCTCATCCTAGATATGTAAATGCTAGGAATCCACATTCAAGGTATGCACATGCTAAGAATGCATACCCTAGAAATTACTATCATGCATATCCTAGAGATAACATGTATGTTCATAACTCTCATGCTAGAAACATGTATCCTAGGAATGCTCATCCAAGGAATAATAGGCATACATATTCAAGACATTCTAGAGACTTCTACAACTATCATCCTAGGATCATGCATCATCAAGATATCTACAATTATAAAGCACCTTATAATGTTAAGAAAGTATGGGTCCCTAAAGGAGTCATATTTTCTAGGACTAACCCCAAAGGACCCAAGAAATTTTGGGTACTTAAAAGTGTTATTGTATATCCAAGTGTAATGTAGATATGTCTCCGCACCAAAGAAAAAGGTAACTATTAGTATCTTGATAGTGGATGCTCAAAACATATGACCGGTGATCAAAGTATGTTCAAACAGCTAACTCTAAGGGATGGCGAACATGTCACCATTGGAGATAACACCAAGATAAAGATTATCAAGCATGGCAAAGTGGGTAAATATTCTTCAACCATTGACCATGTTTTATATGTGCAAGGCCTTAAGCCAAATTTACTTAGTATTAGTCAATTATGTGACAAAGGAAATAAAGTCATATTTAAATCATCTCATTGTCTAGTAATAGACATCGAGAGTAACAAGATTAAGTTTGTTGGCTATGGACATGATAATATCTATCTAGTTGATTTAAAATCTTTACATTCAGAAAGTGAAAAATGTTTTCCCGCTTTTAGTGAAAACCCATGAACATGGCATAGAATGCTTGGCCATGTAAACATGGATTTACTTAAAATTATTTCGAGAAAAGATTTAGTTATTAGACTTCCCAAAATCATATTTAAAAAACACAAAGTTTGTGATGCTTATCAAATGGGAAAACAAACAAGAGTATCTTTTAAATCCAAAAAGGTGATTTCAACCTCTAGAACATTAGAGATTCTACATATGGACTTGTTTGATCTAATAAGCACCATTAGTCTAGGTGGCCATCAATATACTCTTGTTATTGTTGATGATTACTCAAGATATATCTTTGTTATTTTTATTGCTTATAAGTATGAAGCTTATAAAGGTTTTGTGAACTTCTACTAGAAGGTTCAAAATGAAAAAGGAATTTTTATCTCAAGTATTAGAAGTGATCATGGAAAAGAATTTGAAAACCAAAGTTTTTCAAAAAATTTTGATGAAAACGGAATTGATCACAATTTTTCAGCCCCTAGAAGTCCTCAACAAAATGGTGTTGTTGAGAGAAAAAATAGAGTTCTAGAAGAATTTGCTAGAACCATGCTTTTTGAAAATAGTTTACCAAAATATTTTTGGGCAGAAGTCGTAAATACTTCTTACTATGTTTTAAATAGAGTATTAATTAGGCTTATACTTGATAAAACTCCATATGAACAATGGAAAGGTAGAAAGCCTAATATCTCTTACTTTTGTGCTTTTGGTTGCAAGTGCATCATCCTAAATAACAATAAAACTAATTTAAGTAAATCTGACTCCAAAATCGATGAAGGGATATTCTTAGGATATTCAACCTCTAGTAAAGCTTGTAGAGTCTTTAACAAAAGAACTCTAGTGGTTGAAGTATCTGTACATGTTGCTTTTGATGAATCTAACCCAATTAGTAGTAGAATAGTATCCATTGATGATGGTGCAGATTTTACTCCAAGAGTAGATGCATCTACTTCCATTGTTGACCCTAAGGAAAGTCAACCTCAAACAAATCAAGAGGTAGATGCTCCCAATCTTGATCAACCTTTTACAAGTCAATAAGGAAATGGACTTCCCAAAGATTGGAGGTATGTGAATTATCATCCAATTGATCATGTGATTGGTGATCCTTCACAAGAGGTAAGAACTCGCTCTTCTATGAGAAATATTTGTAATTGTATAGCATATTTATCTCAAATAGAACCTAAGACTTTTGTTGAAGTCGAAAAAGATGTTAATTGGATAAATGCTATCCAAGAAGAGTTAAATCAATTTGAAAGAAATAAAGTGTGGACTTTAGTTCCTAAATCAAAGAATCATAGGAACTAAATGGGTATTTATAAACAAAATGGATGAGAACAAGGCCGGACTTGTTACTAAGGGTTACAATCAAGAATAATGAATAGACTTTGATGAAACCTATGCTCTCGTAGCTAGATTAGAAGCTATTCGTATGCTACTAGCCTTTGCATTCTTTAAAAACTTTAAGCTATTTCAAATGGATGTGAAAAGTGTATTTTTAAATGGCTTTATAGAAGAAGAGGTTTATGTTGAACAAGCTCTTGGTTTTGAAGATCCTAACCTTCCAAACCATGTCTATAAGCTGTCTAAAGCTCTCTATGGGTTGAAGCAAGCTCCAAGAGCACGGTAAGAAAGGTTAAGTAAGTTTTTACTTGAAAATAGTTTTTCAAGAAGGAA
Organism: Bretschneidera sinensis; assembly: GCA_023935145.1. Classification (NCBI taxonomy): domain Eukaryota; kingdom Viridiplantae; phylum Streptophyta; class Magnoliopsida; order Brassicales; family Akaniaceae; genus Bretschneidera; species Bretschneidera sinensis. The sequence continues at coordinate 2,499,368 of CM043705.1, forward strand.
AATAGATACAACTCTTTTTACAAAAACTCATAAACATGATACTCTCTTAGTCCAAATTTATGTTGATGATATTATATTTGGTGCTTCTAATGAATCTATGTGTCAAGAATTTGCTAAGTGTATGCAAGGTGAATTTGAGATGAGTATGATGGGAGAGCTCACATACTTCCTTAGACATTAAATCAAACAATTGAAAGGAGGCATCTTCATCAATCAATCCAAATACACTAAGGACTTGCTAAAGAGGTTTAGGATGGAGAACTCATAGTCTCGTGGAACTCCCATTAGCACTTCTACAAAACTTGACTTGGATGAAGGAGGTAAGTGTCTATATACTAAGACTTATAGAAACATGATAAGGGCTTTACTATATTTAACTGCAAGTAGACCCGATATAATGTTTAGTGTATATATGTGTGCTAGATTCCAAGCTAATCCTAAGGAATCTCATATTATTGCTGTAAAAATAATTTTGAGATATTTGAATGGTACCCAAAATCTAGGACTACGGTATTCAAGAAAATCATCTTTTAAGCTAGCTGGGTACTCGGATGCTGATTATGCCGATTGTAGAATTGATAGAAAAAGTACTAGTGGAACATGCCAATTTCTAGGTGCCATGTTAATGCCTTGGCTTTCACAAAAAACAAAATTCAATTGCATTATCAACTGCCAAAGCCGAATACGTGGCCGCCGGTAGTTGTTGTGCACAAATTTTATGGATAAAACAGCAACTAGAAGACTATGGCATGTGTTTTCAAAATATTTCAATTTTATGCGACAACACTAGTGCCATCAATCTTACCAAAAACCCAATTCAGCATTCTAGAACCAAACATATTAAGATCAGATATCATTTTATAAGAGATCATGCTAAAAAAGGTGATGTCAAACTTCAATTCATACCTACAGAAGATCAAATTACTGATGTTCTTACTAAACCTTTAAATGAAGAAAATTTTTGTAGAATTAGAATGATAATGGGCTTGAAAAAATTTGAATGTCTATATGTTTGATTGTATCTGCATTAATCATTTGCATGAAATCCAATGAAGGAAATTATTTATTTTTGTTTAATTAAAATTAATCACTTCTTCTTTATGGATACATCAAATAACTCTAGCAAATCTTGTCAACAATATTATACCTTAGTTGGTTTTACTGAGCTTTTAAACTTCAAAACATCTTCAAATTTTTTTCATTCAGTTAAAATTGAGACTGCAAGCCTCTGTAGTTGACTACAAGTTGCCTTAGTTGACTACAACAATAAAATTTGGGAAATTTTGGACCAACATCCTCCTGTAGTCTACTACAACTTTGCTTAGTCGACTACACAGTCACTTAGTGCCTTTTTGTATAGAACACTCCTGTAGTCAACTACTGGCTATCGTAGTCGACTACAAGAGTCATTTAAACACACTCATCAGCCCGAAAATGACTCAACCCCCCCCCCCCCCATTTTTTAGATTTTCTTTCTCTCTCCAAAAACACTTCATACACGTCGTCTACTTTCTCTCTAAAAATTTCTTCATTTTCTACCACGATTTCACCAAATTAACTTCGAATCTTTAATATCCATTACTTAATCTTTTTCCTTTTAGTGTTTTTGAAGATCAAAGCACAAACTTTTGAAGTTTTTGAAGCTTTTTCTCTCTAAAATTGTGTTTTCTCTCTCCTAGCATTCTTGCTCTAAAATCACTTCAAATCTTCTATATTCTTCTCCAAACTTGCATAATCTTCATCACCCAACTCTTTTCTACAAGCTTTTGGTCCGATCTATCACTTTTTAGAATTTTTTTGGGACTTTCTCTCTCTAAGTCCAAAAATCACTATTGGTGTGCGGCCATGCCTCCAAAAACTCGTGGTTCCGGCTCAAAAGGAAAGGGAAACCGTGGAGATGATAGGTCTTCTCAACAAAGAAAGAAAAAGGCTAAGGAGGATTTATCTCTATATTTTCCTACTAGTGATGCTTTGGAAAGGTATGAGAAAGCATTTAAAGATAGTTACATTCATCCTGGTAAATACGTTGATTTACTTGAATTATCTCTTTACAATGTGAGCATTGAGCATTACTTTGCAAAATTACGTTGGCTGTCCTTAGTAAGACTCCAAGAATTACATTTTCTTAACTTGATTAAGGTATTTTACACCAATTTGGAAAGGAATTTTGATTAGTCTCTTGATTTTATTACTTGGGTTCGAGGAATAGAAATTAAGGTTACTCTTAGTCTGATTGGTAGAATTTTAAATATTCCTATGGATGGTAAGACTTGGTTGCATACTGAGGTTTGGCCTAGCTATTTTGACCCTAAGTCAACTTTGAGAGAATTTACTGGAAATCTAAATTTTTCTGTGGCCATTGATTTTAAGCATCTTAGTGTGACCAAATTGTCTATTGAGTTGAGGGCAATTTATTCTATTATTTGTCACTATCTTATTCCTCGTAGTGGGAGTTATGCTATAATAACTCACTTTGATGTCATGCTTATGTGGCACATCATCAGGGATCAAGCTTATAATTTTCCTCAAATGATAGCTAATAAGATGATTGATACGACCGATAGTAATAAAAGGAATGCTAGTTTATGGTATGCTGATTACGCTCATCCTAAAGTACTTTGGGCTAAATTTGGATAATTATGTTGGAGTTGATTTGACACAACATTATTGGATCAATGTTTTAGCTTTGAAAAGAATGAACTGGATTTATGTTGAAATTGATCAGGAAGGTAATGGGACTCAAATTGGAGGAAAATGGGTTAGGAAGGATGATTGTGTTCTGCTTGATGGAATTTGGGTACGCAAGGCAGATGGCATCGTAGCTGATCCTCTTTCAGTTGAACCAGAAACTAATGAAGAAGAAGAAGTGCCTCTTCCTCTTCCAGATAACCTGATGAGTCTTAAATATTGCATATTTTAGACCCTTAACTTACATTTGTTATGCTCTTAGTTAGTAGTATTTTACTTTATTTTACGTTTTTCTTGTGTTTTTTGTGTTTTTACAGCTTTGTGGAGAAAATGAAACATTTCAGGAGATTTGAAGCTTCTGGAGACATTGCGATCGATCGCACGAGATATGCGATCAAGCGCACTTGCGTTCGAGCGCACCTGCCTATGATCGAGTGCAAGGTCATCAATCCCACATCGAAATATTTGCAGTGCATAGCACTAGCGCGATCGAGCGCACCAGACACGCGATTGAGCGCACCCGCGATCAAGCGCACAAGACACGCGATCGAGCGCATCTGCGATCGATCGCAACATACTGCGATCGAGCGCACTCGGGCCAGTATCCCACATCGTTTTTGCAAGCCACATTAGTCCGGGTCTTCCCCTATATAAACATCACCTGACTTCATAATTCAGAGTACAATTCCTGAGCCACTTTGGTGTTTACCGGTGGACTTCTGCCAGCATTTTGGTGGATCTCGAACGCATTGCTACCACGAGGGGAAGCGCCGCCCGTCATCGAGTGGAATTTCTCCCATGTAAAGTTTTTTATTTATTTTTTTATATTCAATTGTTTTAGTTTAAATGTTTAGCACTTTTTATTATAGCTTTATAGTTATGAGTGGCTAGACTCTTCAGCTAAGGTTGAAGATGAAGCCCCGCCGTTGTTTGGCGTAGTAGTTCAGATTTGCTTGTACAAATCTGACAATTTTTATTATAAATGTTCTGTCAATTATTTGAGTTAATCTTATAATTGATTGAGTTTAAATTGTCTGTTGGATTTTCTTTGTGTTTCATCTGATGGATACATTGAATGCTTTTCGATTAAATTGGATTCCCTTTGTGATTTGTTGAGAGCGGATACATCGGGTGCTTTTGGTTTAGTTGGGATATTCTTTGTTTTTTGTCTTATAGTTGGATTCATTGAATGTTTTGATAGGCTATATTTTTAGAACATGTATGCTTAACTTCGGTGGGGTGGATTCGGAAACCTTAGTGCTTTTTATTATTAGTTTTAAAATCAACTTAATTTAGTTTTAATTTATTTTGCAAATATCATTTAAAATTCAGAATTAGGTTAAAATAGAGTTAGTTTAGATTGAAAATATAATTTCACAATGCAATTCCCTGTGGATTCGACCTCGCACTTGCACAACGCTATATTGCAAACGACTCGTGCGCTTGCGAGTAATTTAAAACTCACAACAAGTTTTTGGCGCCGTTGCCGGGGAATTGTTTTATTTGTGAAAATTTTTGGTCTAAATTGATTTTATTTTTCTACTAGTTAATTTAATTTTAAAAAAATAAATAAATAAATAAATAATTTGAGTTTGATTTATTCTGTTACTTCTGCTGATTAGTATCTCATTATTTTTCTGTTGGTGTATGCTTGGTCGGAGATCCTTGAACTTAGATTTGACACATTTAGATCCCGACTTAGAAAGAACTCTTAGGAGGCAGAAAAGAACACTAGTTGAGAGAGAGACTGCTGAGATGGGAGAAAATTTTAATCATCCTGAACATGTAGAGCAACCTAGAGCTTGGAACGTGGACTCCACTACATCCCTTAGGGATTTGCTCACACCTGTTATGACTAACTCATCTTCCTGCATAGTGTTGCCACCAACCAATGCCACACACTTTGATTTGAAGCCACATGTTATCCAACTCCTACCCTCATTCCATGGCTTAGATCTTGAAAATCCCTATAGTCATGTGAAGAAGTTCAAAGACATTTGTGCTACATTCAAATTCCAGAACTTCTCTGAAGAGTCAGTCCATCTTTGACTCTTCCCTTTCTCGCTTCACGATAGAGCTAGGGCGTGGTTGGACTCCAACACGTCCGGGTCTATTACATCTTGGGAAAACCTGCTTAGCAAATTTTACCATAAGTTTTTCCCAATGTCTAGAGTGAATGAGTGCCGAAAGGAGATTAGCTCTTTCACTCAGGACGAGGATGAGAAGTTCTCTGAAAGCTGGGAGCGCTTTAAAGAGTTACTGATCAGATGCCCTCCACATGGATATGAGAAGTGGAGACTCGTTCAATTCTTCTACCAAGGGTTGACTCAACCCAACCGTAGCATGATCGAGTCTATGAATGGGGGGGCATTCTTGAGTCTGACAGGAGACGAAGCATATATGGCGTTGGACAAGTTGTCCGACAACTCACAGCAGTGGGATTTTTCAAGCTGTCGAGATAAGTCCATTCGTGCTCCTAAGAGGGGAGGCATCTATGAGGTCAGAGAGGACGCTGATTTGAGGATAAAATTAGATGCCCTCATCAAGAAGATTGACGCTCTCACTGTGAGCCAATCCATCAATGCTGCCAACACATTCAATGTTGAAAGCTGTTCCATCTGTGCTAGTCCCATGCATCTAGCACAGAATTGCCCATCAATGCCGGCTTGTGCCGAGTATCCTATAGAACAAGTAAATGCTTTCAATGACTTTCGAAGGCAGTCAAATGGATCGTACTCTGAGACGTACAATCCAGGGTGGCGGAACCACCCAAATTTTTCATGGAGGCAGAACCAACCAATGAATCAGGGAGGATCCTCTCATCATGCTCAAAATCAATATCCTCTCGGATTTGCCCCACAAATTCCTAATCATGGTCGTTCTGCCCATCCAGCACCTTCACCTGTTTACCATGCACCCGCTCAAACACCAGCACCAGTTTCACAGTCGTTTGAGGACACTCTTAAGGAATTCATGAAGGCGACTAGCCAAAATATGAGTGATGTGAGGAGTGCAACAATGGTAAACACCCAAGCAATTGCCAAGCTGGAGAGTCAAATAGGGCAAATTGCAAGTCACTTGGGTGAGAGAGAGAAAGGAAAGTTCCCCAGTCAGCCCGTGCAAAACCCAAAAGGACAATTTATGGTTGAGAGTTCATCAACTCCTACGCACGGGGAGGAACAAGTACAGTCAATTGTCACGCTGAGGTCTGGGAGACAAGTGGACAATCAAGCGGAAGAGAGCCCTACTATGCAGCAAGGGCAAGGGAGTGGCAACACAGAGAAGAGAGATGCTGAGCCATCTACAGCCACACCTACTGAGAAAGACCCTCCTAGGTCGTTTGTACCTAGAGTGCCCTACCCCGAGAGATTACAGGCGCCCAAGAAAGGAGGGAAGTATGAGGAAATTCTGGAGGTATTCAAGCAAGTCCAAATCAATATCCCATTTTTGGATGCCATCCATCAAGTGCCATCATATGCCAAGTTTTTAAAGGACTTGGTCACTATCAAGAGGAGGACGAATGTCCCAAAGAAGGCATTTTTGACCGAGCAGGTCAGTTCAATCCTTCAGTGCAAGCTACCCATCAAGTATAAGGACCCGGGGTGTCCTACCATCTCTTGCACGATAAGAGTCAGCCATATTGAGAGGGCCCTTTTGGATCTAGGGGCGAGTGTGAATCTTCTATCCTACTCAGTCTATGTGCAGTTGGGGTTAGGAGAATTGAAGCCCACATCCACGACGCTTCAATTGGCTGACAGGTTAGTGAAAAGACCACGGGGGATAGTTGAGAACGTTTTGATAAAAGTGGATAAGTTCTATTTTCCCGTGGATTTTATTGTGCTTGACACAGAGCCGGTTCAAAATGTAGGGATTCAAATACCGGTGATTCTAGGGCGACCATTCTTAGCCACGGCTAACGCCCTAATCAATTGTAAGACAGGGGTGATGAAGATCTCCTTCGGAAATATGATAGTGGAGTTGAACATTTTTTATATCACTAGGCAACCACTGGAATATGATGAAATGAGAGATGTATGCTTGATAGAGGAGATTCTTAAGGATACTGTAGATGAATCAAGCATTGAGGATCCCATGGAGGCATGCTTTGCTCACTTTGGAGAGGACTTGGGTTTAGATAAGTTACTCGAGGAAGTAAATGCCATTTTGGAGTCTGATCCTCAAGAAAGCAAGGAGGAGGAGGAGAAGGTGTCACCAGAACCTCAAAAGAAGGAACTTAAGCCTTTACCGGATAATCTTAAGTATAAGTTCCTGGGTCCAGCATGCTGTTTGCCTGTGATAATAGCTTCAGATTTGGGAGAGGCTCGAGAGGAGAAATTGTTAGAGGTTTTAAGAGAGCACAATGAAGCTATCGGCTGGACCATTGAGGATATTAAAGGAATCAGCCCCTCGGTGGTGATGCACAGGATACATTTGGAGCAAGATACTAAGCCATCGAGGGTGCCGCAAAGAAGGCTCAACCCTGCTATGCAAGAGGTTGTGAGAGCAGAGGTTATTAAGCTGTTAGATGCAGGGATCATTTATCCCATCTCTGATAGCAAGTGGGTGAGCCCCATTCATGTCGTGCCCAAGCAAGCTGGGTTAACGGTAGTAAAGAATAAGGACGATGAGTTGGTGCCAACTCGTGTGCAGTCTGGGTGGAGAGTGTGTATAGACTACCGTAAGCTGAACAGTGCCACAAGGAAGGATCATTTTCCACTTCCATTTATTGATCAGATGGTGGAGCGTTTGGCTGGGCACGAGTATTATTGCTTTTTGGATGGTTATTCTGGATATAACTAGGTCCCCGTGGACCCCGAAGATCAGGAGAAGACGACATTTACCTGTCCTTTTGGGACCTTCGCCTACCGTCGCATGCCCTTTGGGTTATACAATGCACCCGCCACTTTTTAGCGGTGCATAGTCAGTATATTCTCTGACATGGTAGAGCGGTTCTTGGAGATTTTCATGGACGACTTCTCCATCTTCGGTTCAACATTTGAGGAGTGCCTGCACCGTCTCTCTTTGGTTTTGGTACGGTGCAAGGAGAAGAACCTGGTGCTTAATTGGGAGAAGTTCCATTTTATGGTTAAGCAAGGAATTGTACTGGGGCATATCATATCTCATCGAAGGATTGAGGTCGACAAAGCGAAGGTGGATTTGATTTCTAGCCTTCCACCCCCACGTACGGTGAAAGAGGTTCGATCTTTTCTGGGCCATGCAGGTTTCAATAGGCGATTTATCCATAATTTCAGCAAGATCGCCAGGCCCTTGTGCAAGTTGTTGCAAAAAGATACCCCATTTCTATTTGATGAGGATTGTAAGAAAGCATTTGGGGATCTGAAGAAAATTCTGACGTCCACACCCATTATTCAGCCACCTAACTGAGATGTGCCTTTTGAGATTATGTGTGACGCATCAGACTATGCTGTTGGAGCTGTTTTGGGGCAGCGTGTTGATAAACTTCCCCATGCTATCTATTATGCAAGTCGAACTCTAAACGACACACAACTCAATTACTCTACCACTGAGAAGGAGTTGCTTGCAGTCGTTTTTGCATTAGACAAGTTCAGATCCTACTTGTTAGGATCTAAAGTCATTATCTACTCGGACCATGCTGCATTGAAGTATCTTTTCTCTAAAAAAGATGCTAAATCTCGTCTTATCCGATGGATCTTGCTACTTCAAGAGTTCGACATTGAGATTCGGGATAAGAAAGGTTCGGAAAATGTGGTGGCGGACCATTTGTCTAGATTGATTATGGAATTCAGTGAGGCTGCCACTCCCATTTCTGAGACCTTTCCTGATGAGCAATTGATGCACATTGCTCACAGTCCCGCACCATGGTTTGCTGACATAGTGAACTATCTTGTCACCGGACACATGCCCTTGCATTGGGGGAGGCAAGATAAATCAAAATTTTTGGCCATGGTAAAACACTTTTTCTGGGACGATCCTTACCTGTTCAAGTATTGTCCTGATCAGATCATTAGACGGTGTATTCCTGAGCATGACCAATCTAATGTCATCGCCTTTTGTCATGATCATGCATGTGGAGGCCATTTTAGTGCTAAAAAGACCGCTGCAAAGATTTTGCAGTGTGGATTTTATTGGCCTACCCTGTTCCGAGACTCTCACACCTACTGTATATCTTGTGAGCGTTGCCAAAAGCTAGGGAGTCTTTCTAGGAGAAATATGATGCCCCTCAACCCTATTCTGATTGTTGAGATTTTTGATGTATGGGGCATTGATTTCATGGGACCATTCCCAAACTCCTTTGGCTACCTATACATTCTAGTTGCTGTGGACTATCTGTCCAAGTGGGTGGAGGCTGTTGCGTGCAAGACCAATGACCACAGAGTTGTGGTCCAGTTCTTGAAAGACATTATTTTTGCTCGTTTTGGTATGCCTCGAGCAATCATAAGTGATGGAGGTAAGCACTTTTGCAACAAGATCTTTGAGCAGTTGATGAAGAAATATTGTATCACGCACAAAGTTGCCACCCCATATCACCCACAGACGAGTGGTCAAGTGGAAATTTCAAATCACGAGATCAAACATATTTTGGAAAAGACTGTGAACCCTACTAGAAATGATTGGTCTCTGCGATTGACGGATGCACTGTGGGCATATCGGACAGCCTTCAAGACGCCAATTGGCATGTCTCCCTATCGCATTGTATACGGAAAGGCATGTCACCTTCCGGTTGAATTAGAGCATCGTGCGTATTGAGCTGTCAAGCAACTAAATTTTAATCTTTCCAAGGCTGGCTCACAACGAAAGCTCCAACTCATACAAAGCGCGAATTGGAGGAGCTGCAGAATGATGCTTATGACTATGCCCGATCATACAAAGCACAAATGAAGAAGACTCATGACCAAAATATTTTGAGACGAGCTTTTGAGCCGGGTCAGAGAGTTCTTCTTTATAATTCGTGCCTGCATATTTTTCCAGGCAAGCTCAAATCCCGATGGTCAGGCCCATTCATTATTCGATCGGTTTTTCCTCATGGGGCCATCGAGATTGAGGATCCTAAGAATGGTAATACTTTCAAGGTAAATGGACAGAGGCTAAAACCATTCTTAGAGTTGAGGAGTCCGGACATTGAGACGATACTGTTGGAGGATCCTAGTTACTCAGATTGAGTGTAGTATTCTAGGGAGAGTCTGGCTGAAGACGTAAAACTTAGCGCTCATGGGAGGCACCCCACAGCTTATCTTTTCTTTTTTTTATTTATTATTTCGCATTTTTATGATTAATGTTTGTTTCCAGTATTTTTTGTTTTCCAGTTTTTATTTTTCAGGGACAAAGCGTACTTCAGTTCAAGTTTGGGGGTATGCTATGAGCCATACCAGTCCAGATAGTTCTCCATATCTCAGGTCAGCTCTTTCCATATTAGTCACACATTGGGGTCAATGTGTAATTTAAGTTTGGGGGTATGGGAGACACATCACACACTTTGTCCTAATTTGTTGTCTTTTCATCATAGAGATAAATGCATGCTCATTTTATCATGAAATTTTGGTTGATCTAAACATTTTCTGTGATGTGATGTCATTGGTGAGCTTAACATTTTGAACACATGATCTGATGATAAATTTTTAAAATTTAGTTACTTACTTTAGGCATTTTGAGAATTCACATGTTTGATCTAATCTAACACGAGCACATTAGCACAAATTATGTGAGGTATGACATGTGATTTTAATGTGTATTTTTCCTTATCTTAACTGAAACTGGATGACTTGTTGGATGAACTCTTGGGCATAGGAAACTATTAAAAAAAATTATCAATAAACTTTTCGCTGAGTAACTGGACCTCTTGCCTCAGTAAGCAGTGAGTGTTCACGTCAAAAGGTGGAATTTTGCTTGGTAATATTAAGGTCGGTTTAATTTCGTAGCCTTTTTGACTCGAGTTAGTAAGTCCTTAGGGGTGTCTTTACACCTAATACCCTAAAACCACCTGGTTTGGGAGTCATTGACTCAACACTCGCTACATGGGTCAATTAGAAAGCTTAGGAGAACTAAACATAGCCGTGCCTTAATAATAAAAATAAAATAAAATAAAATAAAAACTATGCCTTTTCGTTCATTTTTTATGGGAAATTCGATGAATCTTAAGACATGGAGACCTTACACATTAGAGTTACTTGGAAGCTTCATTTTTATATGCTAATTCACCTTACACTGATTCAAGCTTGTGATGCCTTATCCTGCCTTTTGTAAGTAATTAGATTTTAACATTTCTATTCATTGCAAAGATGGGTTTACCTTGTTAAGCTTGCTTATGAATGAATATCATGGTGATGTGTGCTCCTTAAATTTTTGGATACCATGAGTGATGACTTTATCTTTATGTTCTTTGTTTTTCATTGAGTCTTTTATTTTGTTTTGCTAAGGGACTAGCAAAATATAAGTTTGGGGGTATTTGATGAGTCTTAAATATTGCATATTTTATACCCTTAACTTACATTTGTTATGCTCTTAGTTAGTAGTATTTTACTTTATTTTACGTTTTTCTTGTGTTTTGTGTGTTTTTACAGCTTTGTGGAGAAAATGAAGCATTTCAGGAGATTTGAAGCTTCTGGAGACATTGCGATCGATCGCACGAGATATGCGATCGAGCGCACTTGTGCTCGAGCGCACCTGCCTATGATCGAGCGCAAGGTCATCAATCCCACATCGAAATATTTGCAGTGCATCGCACTAGCACGATCGAGCGCACCAGACACGCGATTGAGGGCACCCGCGATCGAGCGCACAAGACACGCGATCGAGCGCATCTGCGATCGATCGCAACATACTGCGATCGAGCGCACTCGGGCCAGTATCCCACATCGTTTTTGCAAGCCACATTAGTCCGGGTCTTCCCCTATATAAACACCACCTGACTTCATAATTCAGAGTACAATTCCTGAGCCACTTTGGTGTTTACCGGTGGACTTCTGCCAGCATTTTGGTGGATCCCGAAGGCATTGCTACCACGAGGGGAAGCGCCGCCCGTCAGCGAGTGGAATTTCTCCCATGTAAAGTTTTTTATTTATTTTTTTATATTCAATTGTTTTAGTTTAAATGTTTAGCACTTTTTATTATAGCTTTATAGATATGAGTGGCTAGACTCTTCAGCTAAGGTTGAAGATGAAGCCCCGCCGTTGTTTGGCGTAGTAGTTCAGATTTGCTTGTACAAATCTGACAATTTTTAGTATAAATGTTATGTCAATTATTTGAGTTAATCTTATAATTGATTGAGTTTAAATTGTCTGTTGGATTTTCTTTGTGTTTCATCTGATAGATACATTGAATGCTTTTCGATTAAATTGAATTCCCTTTGTGATTTGTTGAGAGCGGATACATCGGGTGCTTTTGGTTTAGTTGGGATATTCTTTGTTTTTTGTCTTATAGTTGGATTCATTGAATGTTTTGATAGGCTATATTTTTAGAACATGTATGCTTAACTTCGGTGGGGTGGATTCGGAAACCTTAGTGCTTTTTATTATTAGTTTTAAAATCAACTTAATTTAGTTTTAATTTATTTTGCAAATATCATTTAAAATTCGGAATTAGGTTAAAATAGAGTTAGTTTAGATTGAAAATATAATTTCACAACGCAATTCCCTATGGATTCGACCTCGCACTTGCACAACGCTATATTGCAAACGACTCGTGCGCTTGCGAGTAATTTAAAACTCACAACATAACCCAATGGCCCCTAATGACCCATATTCTAGCTGCTCTTCAAGGAATTCAAATCGATATGGATGATATGAGGTTAGAGATGCTATCCAACTTTGATGATATATGGTCTGAGGTTTAGGGGTATTATGGTGAGTTATGACTAGACTTTTATAGTTTACAGATTGAACTTCGGGATATGCAACATGGCATTGCTCAGTTTCTTTCTCAGCAGCAAAATAGGACCATGGTTCCATACGTCTACACCCGACCACCTCACATTGATGAAGTTAATGAGCTGGATCTCCCTCAAGCTTCTCGACCATCATCATCATCCTATTTCTCCCACATTTATGAGCCTATTAACCTTCCCCTTTACTTTTACTACTCTCTTTAACTTATGGTTAAGACTTGTTTAGCTTTGCTAGACTACATTTTCTTCATGCATTGTATCCTTTATGGTTTCTTACCTATAATTCGATGTTTTAGATGCATGATTTTAGGTGGAGCTTTATCCTTCCTCTTCCTTTTGTGATGTTGACAAAAAGGGGGAGAAGAATCTAAAGACTTATTGCTAATGCTAATGACGTTTTGTTGCTACTTATTGTTGCTTTGTTATATCATTCTATGCATGTTATTGATGCTTGAACTATTTTTCTCTTCAAAAAAGAGGGAGAAAAGTCTATAAAGTTACTATGCTTGGTTGTTCATATATTGCTTAGTTGGTTGGATATAAAATTGCTCTCTTATATTGGAGGAAATATTGAAAATACATAGGAAGCATTGTCAAAATTTCTGTAAAATCTCAACACTTAGATTTTCTTAAAATGTTTTACAAAATTGTTTTGTCATTATCAAAAAGAGGGGGATTGTTGACCCTATATTTATTTTGATATTGACAAAACATATTATTGTGCTAATTCTCTTTATCTAGTCTTATTTTGATTTTAAGGATAAAGGAACACACTTTAGAAGCAATGCGCGATCAATGGAACCTTGAAGTATTTCTAAAGACTTAGAAGCAAAGTAAGAGATTACTAGTCTAGTAAAGATCAAATTCCTTGTAAATATCTCTTTATGCTCCTAGATCAATTATGGCTCAAAGATTAAAATGTTTTAAATGATTTTAAGCAAAAACAAAGTTTTTCTTCAGGCCATAGTCAACTACAGAGAACCGTAGTCAACTACACTTTGTTGTAGGCAATATAAATTTCTATAGTCAACTATAGAACCTTGTTGTAGTCGACTGCACCACTTGTTGTAGCCAACTACAAATTTCTGTAGTCACTACAGAACCTTGCTGTAGTCGACTACACACTGCTTAGTTGATTACATGGTCTACAAAAAGGGCACAGAACCTTACTGTAGTCGACTAAGCAATGTGTAGTCAACTATAGGGTCCTTTTTGGCTTTAATCAAAGCTGTAGTCGACTACAAGACCTACTTGTTTCTTAATTGTCATTCTCAAAAAGGTTTTAGTCGACTACACCAAGACCAGTAATGACTATTTTGCATAAAATCTTACGCGAATCAGCTGGATTTAATGATCAAATAATCATATTGTATTTAAATTGGCTGTTTGGAGTTTTTGCTATAAATACCCAGCCATTACAAGCCTCAACAACTATCTTGAACACCATTAAAATATTGATTGCAAGAATCAAGCTTTCAGTTTTATTCTTGAGCCATTGTTGAGCTTTAAGATTTAGAGAGAGAAATTTTCTGAGTTGTAAGCATTTATTGTACATTCTCTCTTGTTCCAATCTATTTCCTTCTTTCTCAAAGTGAAAAAGAGTTGGTATAACTCTTAGAGTGTTTAGGCATTAAACACTTCCTTGTAACTTCCTTGTGGAAGAGATATTTGTAAGGTTTGGGTAACACACGTGAAGTTGCTTGACTATTCTAAGTGGATTGCTTCAAAGAGGTTACTTGAAGAAAGTGGACGTAAGGTCGGAGTGATTCCAATATTGTCGAATCACTATAAACGAAGTTTGCATATTCTCTTCCTTTACTCCTTTTATTTCAAGCAATTTATTTATTGTGTGCTTCAATTAATTAAATTGTTGAAACTTGTTTGTTAATTGCAAAAAAAAATTTAAAACCCAATTCACCCCCTCCTAGGTTTGCACCTCGGTCTACATTGGGGAACGTGGTTTCCTCAATGAAATTAGTTAAGGCATGTGCCTTAATAGCTGTTTGAGGTTTGTACCAAATGTCAAACTCTCCTAGCTCTATATACCATTTGACCAGTCTCCCGGAGATGTATGGCTTGTGAAGTACTTGCCTCAAGGGTTGATCGGTCAGTAAGATGATGACGTGAGCCTGGAAGTATGGTCAAAATTTTTGAGCTATGATTTGATGTGAGTATGCCATCTTTTCAATGGGGAGATACCTTACCTCAGCATCATGTTTAATCCGACTGACATAATAGCTGGGTTTATAAATCCCATATTCCTCTCAGATCAGGACTGAGGCCATTATATCTTGGCCCGCTGATATATAAACAAAGAGCTCATCCCCAGTGATTAGTTTAGTCAGGAGTGGTGGCAAGCTTAGGTATTCTTTCAGTTCTTTAAAGGCTTTTTGGCTATCTTTGGTCCAAGAAAATTCTTTTGGTCTTCTAATTTCTTTGAAGAAAGGTAGGCACTTCTTGGTTGATTTGGACATTAACCTCTATAATTCTTTGATATTTTGGGAAGGGCTCATGTCTAAGATTACCTTGATCTTCTTGAGGTTAGCTTCTATCCCCTGCTGTGTGACCATAAAGCCCAAGAATTTACCAAAGATGACTCTGAAAGCACATTTTCTTGGGTTCATCTTCTTTTGATGATGTTATAGTATTCTGAATGCTTCCTCTAGGTAGATTCATGGTCATCAGCCTTAACACTCTTGACCAGCATGCCGTCTATGTATACTTCCATATTCTTCTCAATATATTCCTTGAAGATTTTATTAACCAGCCTCTGGTAGGTTGAACCTGCATTTTTTAGCCTGAAAGGCATTACTTTTAACAGTATGGCCTCGATCAGTGAAAAATGCAGTCTTGGGCTACTCAGGTTCATGCATAATGATCTAGTTGTAACCTGAGTATGCATCCATGAAACTTAGTAGCTCATGCCCTAAAGTATCATCTACGAGATGGTCTATCCAAGGTAGAGGGAAGATGTATTTTAGACAAGCCTTGTTTAAATAGATGAAATCTATGCATATCCTTTATTTACCATTGGTTTTCTACCATAACCACATTGGCGACCCAGTTCGGGTAGTTAGTAGTGAGGAGTTTGTCTGCTTTTTCTTCTATGGCTTCTTGTCGCTCTGGAGCAAAGAATTTTTTGTTGAACAATAGGCTTGTGATCAGGATCCACATTTAATCCGTGGATGATGATTTGGGGATCGATCCCAAGCATGTCAGAGGCCGACCATCTAAATAGGTCCTAGTTCTTTCAATGAAAAAAGATAAATGACTCTTTGAGGTTTTCGAGAAGGTTGGACCTAATCTGTATAGTCTTTGACTCTCCCTCGTTCCGGGGAAAGACTATCAGCTCCTCCATAGTCTTTGACTCTCCCTCATTCTAGGACCTGATCTAATCCTCAATCTCTAAAGGCAAGGCTTTGGATTTCTTATATCCCTTGATAGAATTAAGGTAACAGGATCGAGACACTTGTAAATTTGCCTAAAATTTCCCAACACCATGGTTAGTATGGAATTTTATTTTTAAATGATAGGTTGAGACTATTGCCTTCACCCAATTCAGAGTCGGCCTTCCAAGGATCACGGTGTACGATGATGGATGCTTGATCACCAAGAACGTGGTCATTACAATTACAAGTTGTAGAGCTGTTGCTATGATAACTGGAAGGACTATGCTACCTTCAGCAAATACTAGGGTTCCTAAGAAGCCATACAATGGAGGGGACACTGGTTTGAACAGATCATCCTTCAGCTTCATCTTCTTGAAAGCATCATAATAGAGAATATCGATTGAGCTTTCGTTATCCACTAAGATCCTTTCAACATTGTAATTCGAAATGAGGAGGGTGATGACCATTGCCTCGTTGTGGGGGGTCTCTAACCCCTCCAAATCATCATCCATAAAAGAGATTACCTGATCTATCTTGACCTGATTATGAGGTCCACTAACTAACGCTGCTGACCGAGCATAGGCTCTCATTGCATGTGAGGACTATCCCCCTGCCACAGGCCCTCCATAGATAGTTTTGATAGTCACTATCATTGTTTTCGTGTGACCTTGGTTACTCTAAGGATGTCTATCTCTTTGATCATTCCACCTTGGACTTAGCCCGGGGCTGATCCTAGGATTGTGCCTAGGGCTTTAGTGGTTTCTCTTTTCATGATTTTGCCTTTCAGCAGGCTACTTATATAGATACATGGGGCTTCGCTGAGGGTGGCCCTCACTAACTCGAAATGGATGAAGCCTAGTATACCTCTTTAAGTACCCTCTGTAGATGAAGGATTCAATCTGGTTCTTTAGGGCATGACACTCCTTGGTGTCATGCCCATAATCTCTATGAAAATGGCACCATCTAAACTGATCTTTGTTTACACTGGTGTAGAGAGGTTTTTGAGGGCAGCAGAGGATGTCACGGTTCTAAATACTCATAATTATGTTAGTTCTATATGTTTTAAGCAGAGTGAAGTTTTCAAACAGAGGGGTGGTCTTTGTACTGCCCTCTCGATGAGGCTTTTTTGTCGAGCTATCCCTTGGCTCATTGACATCCCTCTTTCTTTTCTCTATACCTCCCTCTCTTTTCCTTCGGAATGCCTGATCATCTTCTACGATCATAAACTCTTCGAATCAAGCAAGGATATCATTCATGTCCTTAGGGGGCACTTGGTGAGTTTAGAGCTGAAGGATCCTAATCTGAGCTGATTTTTAAATGCCAAGGTTTGAACCATGGGATCGAGGTTCAAAATCTCCCATGCAGCAGCATTGAACCATGAGATATATTCTTGAAGTTTTTCTCCCTTCCGCTGGATGATGTTGAAAAGATTTTCTGAAGTCTTTCGAGGTCCCTTACAGTTGAGGAAGTGTGCTATAAAGGCAAGACTTAACTCCTTAAAGGAACTAATACTAGCGGGTTTAAGGTATGAGTACCATATACAGCGGTCTTCTCGAGGGTTAGAGGGAAGGCCCGGCACATCATAGCATCTGGATGACAATGCAGCATCATAGTCGTCTTGTAAAGTTAGAGATAATCTAACCCTCAGGAAGCTCAACGAGATCCTAAACATCATTCCTAGCCATAGACTGTATTTCATCCTTTTTAGCATCAATCCACATATTAGATTGAGGATTAGTGACAACATCATGATAGGTTACCGGATTAACAACCGGATCAATATCATGGTCACTCTCTCCAAGAAACACATAATAATCATTTGAAATTACAAATCTCCCCTATCTGCTAAACCTCTTGAAAGGTACCTCCAAAGTGGGTGCACAAGTACATCAACAAGGTCAACCTCAAGGACTGGATGATCAACTACCTTCTCTATCTGTTCTCCATGATCTACACTCTTAATAGGTGCAAGCACAACATTATCATTTGACACAGGTAAGGGCAAAAGGATAGAAACAAATTTCTCAAGCGCATTCTTCTCAACAATTGGCTAACTATTTACAGTCTCAGTAATATCAAATTCCATAAACTTAGTCGTCATCGATTCCGCAATTTTTGTACCATATATGAGACAATAGAACATGTATCCTTTTGAATGTTTTGGATACCCAATGAAAGAACAGTGGGTAGTTCTAGGGTCAGTTTTCCTCTCAAAAATGTTATAAAATTTTACTTCAATAGGACACCCTAGACATGAAAGTGATTTAAGGTAGGTTTCCTCCCTGCCCACAGTTCAAATGGTGTTTTGGGAATAGATTTACTAGGAACTCTTTTGAGGATGTACAAGGTTGTTTTAATGGCTTCACCCCAAAGAGATTCAGGAAGATTGGTTCTACTCATTATACTCCTCATCATATCTTTAAGGTGCGGTTACATCTCTTAATCACACCATTTTTGTTCAGGACTACCCGACATGGTATACTGAGCAATTGTCCCATTCTCTTGCAAGTATTTGGAAAATGGTCCAATTTTATGCCCAACATCTCCATGTCTCTTATAATACTCATCACCTCGATCAAATCTTACAATCTTAATGGGTTTTCCTAATTGTTTCACAACTTCAACTTTGAAAACTTTAAATTTTTCCAAAGCCTCAGATTTCCCTTTAATCAAGTAAAGATATCTATACCGAGAAAAATTGTCAATGAAGGTAATGAAATAACTCTTTCCACATAGAGTTGGTGATATAGGTCCACTAATATCAGTGTGCACTGTTTCTAGAATATCAAAACTATGAGTCGAGCCCTTTTCTTGGTTTTGGTTAACTTTCCCTTAATACAATCAACACAGGTCTCAATATCTCCAAAATCAAGATTGAGTAAAATACTATCCCTAACAAGCCTTTCAAGTCTCTCTAGAAATGTGACCTAGATGCTTATGCCATAAAGCAAAAGATTTTTCTTTGATAAGAGTTCTTTTGGAGGTAGTTGTTTCAACACCTAAACAAGTATATTCATTGTTTGAAGCCAAACACAATCTGTACACACTGTCATATAAAATAAAATTTCCAACAACACAAGAGTTTTTAAGTAAACAAACATTTTCATTCCCAATCTGAAAGAATTACCCAAGTTTATCCAAAATAGAAACAGAAATAACATTCCGCCTAAAAAATGGTGTATAAAAAGTCTTCTTCAAAACAAATTGAAAACCATATTCTAAGTTCAAACTAACAGTTTCTACAAATTTAACTTCTACTTCAGCATTGTTCCCAACTCTAAGGCTGGACTCCTCTTCACTTGGTCTTCGTTTGTTTGTGAACCCTTTTAAGGTTATAGCAATATGAACAATTGCACCACTGTCTAATCACTGAGAATGTAATGGGGCACTAAACAAAACAGATTCAAAACAAACCAAACTTAAGGAATTACTTTTCTGTTTGTCTTTCTTTTCTATCCAGGCTATAAAATCAAGACACTCATGTCTAATATGCCTTCTCTTTCTGCAATGAAAACACATGACATTCTTATTATCTTTCTTGATAGTAGCCTTAGGACCTCCCATTCCATAATTTTGACCATTTCCATGCCTCTTGTTACCCTGAACCCTCTTTGAACCACCATGAGCATAATGAGCATTGGGTTTCAACTTTTTAGGTTTGATAAAGGTCTTACTGCTGCTAGATTTGGTATAGGACACAAGCAAGTCACTTTGAGATTTCTCTTTCTTATGTTTTTCTTCCTCTGAAACACACTTAGAGATCAAATCATTCACACTCTATGTTTTATTCAAGGTATTGTAGGTAATTTTGATTTGACTAAACTCAACAGGAAGGGCGTTAAGGGTATGATGGATTATGAACTGATCAGGAAGAGTAATGTTATGAGGCTTCAGTTTTGATTGATTATAGACCATCTTTTTATGATAAAATCTCACCCCCCCCCCCCTCCTCCCCCCAACATTTTCATACCTTATACCTGTTAATTCACTCATCAAGTTTCTAGTCTCATACTTATTGGATACTTTGCACCTTTGTCCCATAGCAGTAAAAAATTCCCTAGCATTAGCGGTCTCAAGCAAACTGCTCATAAGGTGTTCTGAGATGGACCTTTTCATGGTGGGAGGCTCAGTAGTGCTCTCATCAATGAGCTCAACAGGCTGATCCACATGCAGGGCTAAATCAATGTCACCAATGCCTAAAGTAAACTCTACATCCTCATTCCATCTCTTATAATTCGAACTGGTTAGGATCTCAATGGTTGCTTGGTATAGTTCACAGAGAAGGACACCGATTCAAGAAAATAATGCAACATATTAGTATAAGGGCAATTATCAATATATTCCAAAACAGAGAATCTAAAAGTATAGTTATAAACTCTTGTTTGGGTGAAGAATACAACAAACATTAACTCTACACATGAAACATATCAAGACAATGTCTCAGTTTCAAAGGAATTTTCAACTTTAGGCAGGCATACCTTATAAACTGATCCATCATCTTCACTAGTGTTCCATGTACATCCATAAATTGTAGCATACAACTACCCCTTTGGGCAGGTA
Organism: Bretschneidera sinensis; assembly: GCA_023935145.1. NCBI lineage: Eukaryota > Viridiplantae > Streptophyta > Magnoliopsida > Brassicales > Akaniaceae > Bretschneidera > Bretschneidera sinensis. The sequence continues at coordinate 2,519,867 of CM043705.1, forward strand.
ATTGCATGATGTAATTGAAAATTATCCTACAGCATGTTTTAATGAAATTTCACAAGTATTAATGAGTGTGTCACTTTGGTAGCAGACACTCACATCAATCCATGAAACTTCTCAAAACCGAGATAGATAATAATGCCCCACAAACGCATGTGTTACAACATGCATGAACGTGACCATACAATGTGAGATACTCAAAACAATATGTACCTCTATGAGTCACCAAATAATTAATAATTGCATCCTAACCACATTTCTTGAACATAACAAAATATATTTAAATAATTTAATCAATTATTTCTCACAACATACATATTTTCTAAATTTTCTTTCAAGCTAAGAGTACAATAAATAAAACAATTAATCTAGAAGAGTACCTGCTGTTAACAACATCTCAAAACATCAAAATAATTTATTGTGAAATAAAATTTCACAATATATGCATATATTTCGAGAAATAAGCAATTCATCACATATTTTCATAAATATATATTTATTGACCCAAAAAAATTAGAAAATTATGACAACTATTATAAAATAATAATTTACACGACACAAAATACGAAGGCCAAAAATAATGCCTTACGCGCCAGACCCACGTGTGGGCTTCGTCGATCCAACACTGTTCAGCTTCTCCTTCCTCTAGTCGGGTCTACCCGACCCTGATCAGACCCGGTTTCAGTTATTTGGGTCCTATTTTTGGGTTTTCTTGGGTTTTAAGTCTATTTTGATTAATCAACACCATATTTCATATCTAAAACAACCAATCTAAAAGATTATGACATCAATTTGATGAAATAACATGAGAATTCAAGAATTTAGGGAATTCTAAATGGGCTTCTTACATATAGTGCCCAAAACAAAAACAAAAAATTTTTTTTTGGTGGCCAAAACTTATTTTATGTAATCTTTGCTTCGTGTTTGGTCCAATAGCTTCCCATAAACAAAATTCAGTAATCAATTTCAACTGTAAACTGAAAATCATTGAGATTTATTGAAAAAATTGATTCGTTCGTTATGTTGAAACCCCTAAATTTGAACACTTATATTTTTTCCAACAAATTGATTCATGAAGCAAGACTTATATAGTTTTAATCTTTGACTGAAGAGGAACAATAACACTATAAATTTACTGCAAAATAATGACCAGAAGGGACAAATTTGGCAACCTAAATTTGCGGCTCTAATGGGTATTTTTCACATGAAATAATATAATTTCTCTTAAAATTAAATGCAATATTCATGAATTAGGTTTTAAATTCATGTATGTAAGAACTGATACTACATGTAGGCTAAATAAACATAATAATATCCTACATGAAATTAGAACACATACAATTACGTAAGTAAATCACATACCTGATTGAGTCATCGTCACAACGAAAACTTAATTTACCTCACAACGAAAGTTTGATTAGAGTTAGGTCTTCCTATTTGTACTCTCATAACAACAACTTTCTTAAATGGATAGAAAACTAAATACTCTAACATATTGGGAGCCAAAGAGGGGACCTAGCCTGTTTATATACACATCAGTAACCTTAGTTACTAAAAGTCCAAATATGCTCTCCTATTCAGGGGTGTATATTGGACTAAGGCCTACACTAGCTATTGGCCCACATTAGTTATGTAAGATGTGTACAAGCCTAAACAAAATGATCATTGATTAACAACATGTGGGCTCTCGTACTTTTCTATTTAGACCAAATTCACTAACCCGGTTTTACAGAACTAAAACCACTATAATTAGTGGTAGTTCGCATAGGAAAATTCCAATATGTCCTACCAACTGGGTAGAAGACCATAGATGTCAAGATGGTGAAGTGATATCCAAGGCTTCTTTCTCGAAACTAAGTAGGGCCCGTTATGCCCCAGTTTATTTCCATCAAAAGTTGAAGCAAATTCCTTTATGAAATTGAATACAACTGTATGATTTATATCAAAGACCAGAACTGCATTATTCAATCTGGTCCAGTTCATAGACCTCACATCAATAGCATGTGCTCCAATTGAAATCCTCATCCTTTAAAAAAAATTCATAATAATAAAATATGTGTCCAAGCACCTCCACACTTCAATAAAACTACAAGTTTGATTCACCAAGGTCCCTATTTCCACTCTTAAGTTCCTCAAACCATGCTTCGACACGGGTGTTTGGATGAGAAGAAGATGATTCCTTAAAATAGAAGTAAGAGGATGATGAAAACACTCAAAAAATTGAAAATGTGCTCTTTCTCTCTCTTCGCGTAAGAATGAGTGAAGGTTGAAGATGGAGAATTTAGAGGAAAATAAGAGAAGGGCATGGTGGTCTTTTCACATGCAATTAAGGAGCACATATGTCATGCATGTGTGTGCCAATGTTCAATTCACCGAAAATTACCTCATAGGGACTATTGGACACTACTCTAAAATGAGGGTGTAAATTACTCAAATTTAAATTGTAAAAAGAATAGTGAAACATAAGACAAAACACAAGAATATTTGGTGATAATAAACTCTAAAATCAATTTTAAACTAACGACCACTCAAATAAGAATAAATAAAAAGCGAAACTACTCACCAGATACCAACCCGATAACTTACTCTCCCATATTCTATTTTTGATATTTTATTTTTTTGGGTTGAAAGGAGTGAGAAAAGTTTTTATACCTGATTTTAATTGACTTGTAAACCCTATTTTTTATTAAAAAAACAAACTGGAATGAAATTGAGCAGAAAAGAAAATATGGGGGGACAAAAGAGGATCAACCCTAAGCCTTACCCAACTTAATACAAAGCAAAACTATCCTGAAAAGAGGAAAAGAAATACAACTTTCAAAGGAAGCAGGAAAAAAAATACCGAGACATAATTTGCTGACCCAAACACGCAGCTCTAACACAAATTTACAATCGATGTTTTTTCTTAATCTTAACTCCCTTTCTTCTAGGATTTAATTTTTTCAAGAAAGCCACATGGCCATCATTGGATTTTTTTCAAATTTTTGTTGGTAGTTACTGTCTAACATATTATTAGTTGATAAAGATCTAGGTAAACAAGTATGTGGTTGAGATGATGGAAAAGACATATCATCTTGACATTTTAAGTAATCCAGATTGGATTGAAACCGACAGCTTGGGATCATTGCTACCTGATCAGAAGCCAATCCTTTCTCCACGAAGGCATAAACTTCTTTAGCTTTGTTTCTAGCCCTTTTTTTAGTTTGATTTTTTTGAAGTAGTTGAATCTATAACAACCTGACCCTACAGATCCTGGCTTGACTCAACTGGCCCAACCGCACAATATTGCGCACCCACAACCAGACCAAACGCACCAAGCCCAGACTTATGCGCACCCACAAAGACCTACCCTGACACGGGCTCATCTAAAATCTCAACTAAAGTGTGGAGATGCTCCAATAGAGCACTCTGGCCTAGCGTAGGAACTAGAACCAATCCAGGACCAGGCCCTTGAGGATTTTGGCTCACAAATGTACCATGATCCATCATTAGCACCTAGCCGTCCTTAACTATTGGCCTAGACCCATGCACTAAACCAAGCTCACTATTGTGGGCTTTAGACGTAACCTTTTAGAAGAGGTGTCTACATTCGGACCTTTACTAAAACCTGCTGAGCCGTCTAGAGATTGAAGATGGACTAGATCACTCAGCCCAGTAATATCAAAGTCACAACTACTATCCTGATGGCCCTGCAAAACTGAGTTAGATGGGTCTGCAATAGTGTTAAGAGACAATTTCCTTGACCTTATTTTTTTTCCAGTTTTGAGCCTTGTTGGGTTGTAATTAGATGGGCCCTCTACTAACCTGTTTGGTTGCTGTCTTATGGCATCGCCCAGCACTAACAGTTTTCGGCACTCATTATTGTTGTGCCTCTGAAGCATACAGTGAATGCAGAAAGCCACATTTCCTTCAAAAATTATCCTATACCAAAAACCTTCGTCTTTCCCTATACCAATCCATACTCGATCCGGACGTGGTTGTGTAAGATCTATCTCAACACAGACCTGAGTACTACTCGGTCTCGCCAGGATTAAAGTCTTCTCATCTGTTCAAAGGAACCGAGCAAAAGAATTTGATATCCCTTTTAATACCGAGAGTTGGAAACACGATAGGGGTAAGCCTGGCAAACGAACCCAAACGGTTCCCTAGGTCGATTCCTTGCACGTATTACTCAAGCGTCCACTTGAACAACCTGTAAAGTGTATTATCAACTTGATGATTTGCGTGAGATCATACTAAAACCAAATCTTCTTGAATTTTCAAACGCACCATTATGTGGTTAGCATCAAGAACTCCCACAACAAGATCATGAGACAAATTCCAAGTCATAATATGTTTCCAGATCTGTTGCATCGCTGGTAGCCTTGCATAAAACTTTAAAATGATTGGAGTGGAAAAAGTTGTTGATGCCTTTGTAAACTCCATTGCCGGCATGTAAACTCCATTGCCGGCATATGAAAAGCCGGTTCACCATTGTACTTGGACGATGTTTTTGAAGACAGCGCTAGATCAGGTAAAGGTTTCTTGGATAGGATTTTAGTAAAGGTTGAAGAAGAAAGGGCGGATGAGTCAGCTCCTTTAAGAATATTTGCGTAAGAGGTGGTGTTAGGACGACTAAGGTTAGGAGCAGAAGGTAGAGTTGTGATGGTGTTTGCAGCCAGAATAGTGTTTGTGGTTGGAGGTGGGTTTCATTGAGCGGCAGGCAAAGGGAGAAGAATAGCATGACCACCACCACGCAGAGGGACACCCCCCTAGGGCGACCATGCTGTGACCAGTCGGCCAAGCCCTAAGGCGGCGACGCTAGGAAGCTTAAAGTAGGAATTGCGGCTATGGTTTCCAGCTAGAGAGAAAACTCACTTGTAAACTCTCTTCGTTTGGTATCAATTCAAGCGTAGAATTCATTTCATTTGAAAATGAATTATAACTAAAATTTATTTATAAATAAATTTATATTTTATTATCAAATAAATTGAATTATAGTTTATTTAGAAATAAACTCAAATAATTTTTTATGTTTGGTGTGGTTTTATTTAAATTATAGAATTGAAATGAATTTTGTGCTGGAAATGAATTAGGAATTGAATTCATTTGTTACATTTTACTTAAATATCTTTAGCATTACTATGTGAGCTATTCCCACTTTAACATATGTGACAAATTAACAAGTGATTGGAATGTTTAATTTGATCTTTCTTGACTCAGCTGTATATATTGTATATTTTGTGTGGATATTTTTTCATTTAAAAAATATTTTTACCTGAAAAGAAGAACTGGTCATGTAACTCCAATTTGTGCAGCTGGGTCTGAATTTGAGGTTATATCTTGCACGGTTCCATTTCCACAGCATTAGCACTTCATGAATATTCGCTGCTTCTTTATTTTACCACTTTCTCATTGTTCACTTTCTAATTTCAACAACTTTTCTTGTACTAGAGGCGAAAAAAAAAGAGTTAAAAGTAGATTTAGTGACCTCGAGTTTAGATGCTCTTATATATGTAAGTACGGACTTTCAAGTTCCAACGCAAGTTCACCCAAGAATTATTGTGCCTCAATTTTATTTTTATTTTTTAATTATTTTCAGTAGCAGTTGATAACGTAACTTTCTCAGTATTTATAGTTATTTTTTATAGAATGGAAAAAAAACAAGAGGCTAGAAAAAGGAGGGAGAACGAGAAGAATGAAAGAATTAAGGACAAAAAGTTTGAACCTTGAAATAAGGATATTATTGTCTTTGTATAAAAGTTTGAACCTTAAAATAAAGATATTTTATCTTTGTAATTTTATGCAAAGCAAAGCCTAAAATTCTTTACTAATTTTATCAATTTTAATCGAATTTAAATAAAATTTACTCAATTCTATTAAAATTCATTTGGAAATAAATTCTCATTTTTATTAATAAACTAAACATGTAATCACTTTATTTATAAATAAACCACATTTAATCAACAAACCAAACACAGTAACCTAAAAATTCAATTAAATTTTATAAAAAACTGTAAAATATAACTCCTTTATATTTTAAAAGGAAAAGAGTTAACATTATCCTTAAGATAGATAGCATGTACCTAAAGGTGCACCATTTTTCCCTCTCGAAAAAAAAAAGAAGTGAACATGATTGCATCCCAAACAACTGCACCTTATCAAATTTATATATTTCAAATACACCCATGAGGACAATACATATTCTATTATTACTAAATGTCAAAAATAAAAAGTACTATCATACAAAAAAATTTAAAAATTATTGGTCCATGTTATTAGTGGTATAGCATCAAAACTTTTGATACCATGCAAGATAATACAATAACAGAACCGTTCAGCATCATATTCGTATACCACACGTATGTCCTCCAACTTCATTGATGATCTAGTGGGCCCAAATCCATGATTGTACCTTCCATCCAACACATATATCACCCAACCTGACCGATAATCTAGGCGTATGTAGAATCACCACCATCGGTGTATATTTGTATGCATGCTGCTGTTTTGATTATCTTCCCCCTATTAGATTTACACAATCAAATTTGATAAAAATACCTAACTTCCCCTATTTAATGCGAAATTCAACTTTGCTCTTCTAGTACTCCGAGATAATGTACAGAATGCACTAAATGCTCTGACACATTGTACATATGACACTACCATGGTTCAGAGTTATTACCAAGAAAATTCTTAACATACGGTCCCCTGCTCCAACCATCCTCCATCAAAATGAGGTTGAGACGTATCATCAATTTCTCCACAACATCTTTCTCCAAGCAGCTAACTGAGCCAGATGATTGCTCCTGTGATAAAGAACTCTGCAATGTTCAATTAGAAATCTTTATTCAGTTCAAAAGAGGATTGAATCCCCCCACCCACCTTGGGGGAAGATCAGGAACCAGTACACAGCAAGCTTAAAGACATGTTTTCTTGCGTAGTAATCTTTACCTCCATGTCTCGATATAACTTGAGATACTGCAGCGATTGTTCATAGAATCCACAATGATAGAGAAGAACGCTGTAATCTCTTAATTCCTTTGAATCAGTTTTCAAGAGAATAAGACGTTCACATGCTGTAACAATAGTTGCCAGATGAAAATAAGTACACAATCGAGAAGATCTTTTATAGTACATAAACAATCACACATTAAAAAAGACATTCACATGTTGTAAGATGAAAATAATACATTCGCAAGCTGAAGAATCAGTTTACACAACCCATAAAACAATAAATTCACCAAGTACTTAAAAATCTTATTGTATATAACCGATGTACTTTAGCCTCTTTTCGTTCTTTTTCATATTTATAATATGTTATCTTATTGATCAGACCAAAAACAATATGTATAGACCAAATTACATATTTGTACATTGTGGTTAGTATTATACTAACTTAAGTCCCTTCATTTTTAAAAGTTTAATTTGAGTGCCTTGTGATTGATTACATTAGCACATAAGGCTCAAGGTATCAAAAAAGTCGTGTGTGGCACGAAACTTCATTCTCCAACACTGACAGGCATTTATTTACCCCATTTTCATCTTTAGGGTTTCATTCTCTCAATACAACAGTGTTAAAAGCCCCCAAATGTCTATCAAATCAACCTTTTATCATAAAATCCAAGTACCTAACAATAGGGTGGTACTAAAATTTAATATTTTAAAACAAAGAGACTTACATTAGTATAACCCTGCGGATACTCAAATTGAATTTTTTAAAACAACGTACCTAAGTTAGTATAACCCTAACCACAAGGTACTAATATGTAGTTTGACCAAAATAAAAATGAAACAATTCATTGTTCAATTATAATCCTTACGATGAAGTTTCTTTGGAATGACCGATGCAAAATGGGAAAATGAATATGTATTATTTTAAGATTTGTGGGATTTTAGGTTATTTGTGGGATTATTTTATAAATATGCTTCTATTAGGAGCAAGTAGCAATATAGTAGGACTTCAGTTTAGGAAATTATATATTTTAGTATTTATTATTATTAAGGTTTCCTATTATGTTTAGAATCAGTGCTTATATAAGAGCACTCATATTAAAGTTTTAATTCAAGCTTGATTATTGAATTTTGAGACTTAAACTATTTCTCTGTTTTTCTCCTTGTTATGTTTTTTCTCTCTTTGTTCCTTTTCTTTTCTACTTAGTCTATTTTTTGTTTGTTACCTCTGCTTCTCTGTTCTCCTTTAATTCTTCTCAATCTAATCTCCCTGCTTCTCTACTGTTTCTCTTCTTTCTCAATTTATTTCTTATCTCTAAACCATATGTCCTACATTTAAGTGGTATTAGGGCTGAAATGTCATATATCATATATCCCCACATCCCCATCTACCATCAAAATCACATATATCCCATATGCCCTAGAAAACCTATGTGAAAAAAAAAAAAAAAAAAAAAAAATTGGCTACCAACCTTTCAACCTGCACATCCTTTATTTGAAAAGAACAAAAAGGTATCAGAGTTGCTACAATGTCGCTGGAGTGACGTAAACAGTGATGCTACAGTACCATGAACAGTGTTCTTCCAAAAAAATAGGTTTTTTTTTTTTTTGAAGTTTTTTGTTCTGTAACAAAAAAAAAAGGGAACAAAAAAAAATAACAAGGAAAAAGAGAAAAAAATAAAAGAAGAAAGAAAATTGTAGGTACTTGTTTATGAATAATGGGTCCACCTAAACCAACCCGGATCCTTTATATGACCATTCATGAAGTATTCTATCCGGTCATGGAGGATGTTTTGCATCAGGTTTTTTATCCATATGGGTGTGTTGATAAAATTATTATCTCTCAAACTGATGTTGACTTTCAAGCCATTCTGCAATATCATTGGTGCTATGGTCGTTGTATTTATAACGATTGTTGTCAGTTGGAGATTGAGTATTACTCGCCAAGGGTACCAACTGTTCCCAAAGATGTGTTTCTCAAGATTGAACAACTACTTGATCGAATTTCAAAGAAATTAGAAAACCTCACTAATTTTTATCACAAAGTGGTTTCATTCCGGACCAATCAAAGCAGGATGAGGGTAATGATGCTCAACTCCAACATGAAAACCAAGAGGATGAAGCATCCAAGATCATTGACCTTAAGATGACCAAAGACAAGTCGAAAGTCTTCGTCAAACAAGTTTAGACCACAAATTGCAGGCAAGCCCATGACAAGAATGAGGATGTGATGTGTGTGGTATTCCTTATATTGATTTGTCCTCCCTCATTGGTTTGAAGCTCCTCAACAACTTCTCTTGATATCATTATTGTGTTCAATCAAGAACACTACATTTAGAAAATTTCAAGTCCTCACCAACGACTCCAGCAATCAACAGTTTTGATCCTTTATCAATTCAAAACTCGATTTTGAGTTTTTTTTAAATGGGGTAGAATGATGCAAAATAGGAAAAATATATGCGTTATTTTAAGATTCGTGGGATTTTAGGTTTTTTGTGGGATTATTTTATAAATATGCTTTTATTAGGAGCAAGTAGCAATATAGTAAGATTTTAGTTGAAATTGTAGATTTTAGTATTTACTATTATTAGAATTTCCTATTATGTTTAGGATAAGTGCTTATGTAAGAGACTTGATTATGAAATTTTGAGACTTAACCTATTTATCTGTTTCTCTCCATGTTTTGTTTTTTCTCCTTTTTTTCTCTTTTCTTTTCTACCTAGTCTATATGATGCAGAACAGGAAATAGAATATTTATTATTTTTGGATATTATTCTTGGACATGTATTTTAGGAAAATTAGATTTAGGCAATTAAATAGTTATTATGATTTGATTTACTGTCTTATTTAAATAATGTTTGGTGCCTATATAAGAGCATTGATATTAAGATTGTAAGGGAGACTGGATTATGAATTGAAAATTGATTATCTCTTTGCCTATCTCTGTTTCTCAACTTGTTCTGTGCTCTCTTTGTTTTGTTTTCTTTTCTACCTAGTTTATTTCTGTCTATTTTCTCTTGGTTAATCTCTCTACTTCCCTCATTTCTCAATCTATTTTTGTTTCTACCTATCTGCCTAGCATCAAGTGGTATCAGAGCCGAAAGGTCCTGCATCCTTATCTCTATCTATAAAAAAAAGACCAGATCCACTGTCACCTCCATCAGTGCACCACTTATTTCAAAAAAATAAAATACCCAAACAGCAACCGAAACACCTTCATCCACCGCTTTCCGTCAACTTCCAGCTTGGACTACCACCACCATCAGAACCAGAATTTTCAAGCGACCACAACCCAAAATTTTTCGGTAGTTCTACCACCGGAATCCAGCCACGCGCTGCCACCTCCACCGTCGAAAACCGCCTTGCTGGAATCTGAGGCCACCACAGAGGTCGAAAATTGCCCATCTATCCAACCTAAGGCACCACACCCCGCGCCGCTGCCGTCTTCGCCTCCAAACACCAGTAGATCCATTTTGGGTCTATCAAACCCATTTCGACACTTCCAACCACCGACCGGACCAATCGACACCGACATCCCATTTTTGGCCTAACCCCATAAGCCCGAGCCGATTCGCCACCGTAGAGACGCAATTCTCTCCATCTTTGTCGCGCCAGATCTAGGTTTTCCAACCACCCACTCCGGAGCTGACACCCCCATGGGACCGGAGCTACTTTTCCGACCAGCCCCTTAAGTCCGGCTCCGATCCTACCGGATTTGTACCGGCTCAGATCCGACCCGTTTGCCTAAATTGAACTTGCTGAAGTCTTCTCCGCCCACCCATTTCCTAGCCTGAGCTGAGCCATCTCCGAGCTGAGCCAAGCCGCTTACTACCTAAGTTGACCCTTAATTATTTAAATTTTGCTTATGTAGTTGCTGCTCTTTGTATTAAGATAAATGCAGAAAATTGCAATTAATTGCTTTGAGTAATGGGTTCAAGTGAACCAACCCGAATTTTTTGTGTGATCATTCATCAGATGTACTATCCGGTCACCAAAGATATATTACATCAAATTTTTTATCCATATGGTTTTGTAGAGAAAATTGTTCTCTATCAAACTTCTGCTCTTATGCAATATCATTGACTTCAAGATGCTTATTAGTCTAAAATAAAGTTGGATGGTCAGTGTATTTATGCTAATTGTTGTCAATTGAAGATCGAGTATTCCACATTTGAGACTCAAATTCGCATGATGCAACAACTTCTTGAACAAGTGAAACAACAAGTGGAACAACAAGTGGAAGCAACTTTCACCAAAACTTCTACCAATCGTGATTTCATTCAAGACAAGTCTGAAGTTGTTTTTCCAATCCACATAGACTTTGAAACTAATGAACAAATCATTGAAGAAAACTCTACCGTTCACTGTGAGGAACCTATTGAGTCACTTCAAAACGAACAATGCCAAAGCCAAGATGAGGGCAAGATTTGTGCGTGTGATATTCCTTACATTGATTGTGTCCTCCCGCTCTAGATTGAGGCTCCTCAAAAACTCCTCTTGATATCCTTCTGCTCAATCGAGACTACTACATCTCGAAAATTACAAGTCTTTGCCATGCAACTTCAAGAATCACAAGTTTTGATACTTCACCACTTCAAAACTCGTGGTCGAGTTTTTTGTAAATGAGGGAGAATGATGCAAAATAAGAAAGAATATTTATTATTTTGGGATATTATTCTTGGACATATTTAAGGAAAATTAGATTTAGGCAATTAAATAGTTATTAAGATTTGATTTACTTTCTTATTTAAATAATGTTTGGTGCGTATATAAGAGCATTGATATTAAGATTGTAAGAGAAACTGGATTATGAATTGAAAATTGATTATCTCTTTACCTATCTCTGTTTCTCAGCTTGTTTTGTTCTCCTTTTGTTTTGTTTTGTTTTCTATCTAGTCTATTTCTGTCTATTTTCTCTTGGTTAATGTCTCTGCTTCCCTCCACACATCAGACATTCCATTCCCTCTTGTCTCTCTCCTCTTACTCGCTCTTTCTCCTGCAAAATCTTGTTAATGGCCTTCCTCCAGTGAGTTTCACCATGATCCTAGCGAGGAATCTCTTGTCAGGCCTTCCTCTGCCACGCCAACCTAACAACTAAAGCCCCTCTCGTTCGTCTCCCTCAGATATGGTTGAATCCCCTCTCCTTACTCTCCCTCAGATCTGGCCGAATTTCCATCTATGTCCTTCCTTTCGCATCAATTTCTTTTATATCCATCACCAATGTATGGATTTATTAGGTACGTCACTGATTATTAAAGTAAAAAGCATTGTAATCAGATCTCTTAACTAGATCTAGGATCTAAAGTGATCTGTTTTCTTTTTTCCTTTTCGTTTTAGATTTGTTTTTCTTTCTTTTTTCTTTCTTTTTTAGACTAAGTGATTTGTTTGGGTGTTTTATTACACTACCATCTGTAGTATGACTATGAAATTGATTTGATATGTTGTGCTGTTAGTCTATATTGAATTGAAATGTTTTTTTTTCCTTTGAAAAGTAGTTTGGCAGATTACAGATCTTCATTGTTGAGTTTATGTTTTTTGGATACATCGAATTTCATAAAAACAGAACCAACCGATTAAAATCGGTGTGGTCCAGTATCGGTTAGTAATTAGATTCGGTTGGTTTCAGTTTTAGAAAGTATGTAACCAAAATATTTTGGTTAATCAAAAACGTCACCGAACAGACCGAATGCACAACTCTATTATCACATGTTCTATGTCATTCACAGTAAAAGGAAAGAATCTACAAGGAATAACATCATCTTCTATACGCATACCAGATAGTGCGCGCCTCATATCCCCAAAACGAACACTCGTCCAAACACCACGTTCTAGCCTATGTCGAGCAGCTTTTGCAGACGCAAGCTGCAAACCACTGTAATAGAAAAAATATGAAATTATAAAGCTTAGTAGTGCCCAAATTCATCAACTTTCTACACACAGAGCATGGACTAGATTACAGAGTAGTTGAATTACCCTTCTTCATCACTGTTTGATCCATCAATGCAATTAGCAGCATGTGCTGCCCTTAAGAACAAACTCGTAGACTGGTCATACTGAAATGGCCAGAAAGCATTTTTCAAATTTCTTAAAACCTGCAAATACAGTATACAATTAAGCTAAAATCAAGCATGATCTGCCATACAGAAAAATAACAAGAAGGAGAGAGGGAGAGAGACCCTAAAAAGAAATCAATGTACCAAAGCTAGTGAGTCGTTCTTAAATTGAATGTAGTACAGAATTCTGTCACATACAAGATAATAAGAAGTTAAACCTAACCTCGTAGTCTTACATTTGGTTTCATAGCCTTACATCTGAGATTGTGCAGATCAAAGAAGTTTCAAAGATACACAACAACGATATCACCAAGAACTTGTTCAAGTTACGTGCATAAATTTCTTGGTTATGCTTTCAAGATACTTTAGTAGGGGACTTGCAAGAGGCAGAGACGAAAATTACTTACCCTTGCAAATAATTTTATTAAAATGTACTTCAGTTGACTCTCTAATAATTACATAGTACAAATGGGAGATGCATAGATTATTAATTATATAAGAACTATTAAGGTTTTATTTTATCTTTCTTAAAAAGGAAATTTCTTTACAAGTACATCATGTTCACAAAATAAACAATGCTTGTAAATGTCTTCGAAGAGAAGTATCTAGTACATTTAGTACTAAACCATATATATGCCCATGATGCACCTAACCATCATTTATGAGTTAATGATATTAATATGTAAATGTATTTCTAAATATTTTATTACTGTAATAATAAATACTCTTAAAAAGTTTTATTGAACTGTATAAGTTTATTAACTAGTTTTTGGTTTCTCAAAAATTTATTAATTATAGAGATATTAAATTATTGGATATTAGCTATTGGTGGGTCAACTTCATATGAAGATTTCATCAATCTAGTGAATTTTATAGTCACGTGCAGGCACATACCTTAAGGAAATTAGGGAATTAGGGAAATAAGGGAAAAGATTGTTCATTCTTATGATTAATGGCTAGGCAACTGCTAATATCATTACAATTTTTTCTCTTAGGAAAAGCCCACAGCTAGTAAATTACAATACCAATTATAAACATATATGACACGAATCACGAACTGTATGGTAGTATCTAATAGCTTCAACTTCACTCACACATAATTTAGAAACATATATATATATATATATATATATATATATATATATATTTGAATACATAGCATATGAACACATATACGTAAAGACAAACACACACACACACGAGAGAAAGAATAAAAAATAAAAATAAAAAGTCACCTCCTCCAATAAGTCTTGAGCTGTCAGTATGTGTGATTGATCAGATTCCTTGCTTTTCTGCTTATGATAGCCTCTAGGAAGACTGTGAAGATCATGAGGGAAAAATATTTCCACATCAAAATCCAGAAGTCCCCACAAGCGAAGCATCTTCAGGATTTCCGAGTATATAAGTGAAAGCATTATGGCAGATCCTGAGCGATGTGTCAAAACCTGTCCAAAACATTATGATAAATTAATGAAGAAAAAAAGAACCACTCATCCGATAGTGGTTTCTCCAGAATGAGGTTGAAATTATAATATGTAAGGCAGTAAATCATACCGAGTGTAGGTACAAGGCTCGTGGTTCTGATTTATTCCTCGAATTTGTTCTTCGGAAACCCTGACAAGAAAAAACAAGGTCATTTGTAAGGAAGTCTTTGATGAAGCAAAAAAGGAAGATCAAAGTTGGGGTCTTTGGTGTTATGAGATATTTTGGGATCAAGTGAAGTTTTGTACTGTTTTTATTATTGGGGTTATTTTGTGATATTAGAATATTCTAGGAGTTTAGGAGTTTCTTGGAAATCAAGTAGATTTAGGATTTAACCTTAGAGATTGAATTTAATTTCCTTTTATAATTAGGATTTGGTGCCTATATATATATATATATATATATAATATATATATATATATATATATATGTGCACCCCATTATGCTTGGAATTTGATGCACTGATTGAGGAATAATACAGAATTCTGATTCTTCAATTATTGCACTCATTGATTTATTACCATCTTCTTCATGATTCTTCTTTTCTTGCTCTACGTCAATTTGGTATCTAAGCCTGTCCTACATCAGTTTTATTGCATGCAAGTCAAGAGATACAAATTAGATATGATTTCAATTTATGTGAAAAGATTTTTACTATAGGGACATCTGCAAAACAGACCAATGGGTGCACCGGTGCGGAAGACTGAGTTGCTCCGAATGGAAGGGATGAAGAGGTGGAAGCGTCAACCTAAAATGAAGTGGATTGAATGGTGAAGACAGGCTTATAATCAAAGCAAATACAAGAATTTTTAGCCTTAAATAGGACAGAATGAAGAAAAATGATTCATGTAGCTGATCCCAACTAGTTCGGGTCTTAGGATGAGTTGTATGTGAAAAGATAAGAGTTTGACAGAACTTATATTTCAAAAAACTTCTAGCGAACAGAAGCTCCTTCCCAGCACATGTTCAGCACCACTAAAATGAAAGAAGAAATGATAAAATCATCACTACCTTAAATACTAGTTTACGGTATTTCTTGAGCAACTCTTTCGTGCTGAAAAATCTAAGTGTATGGTACATTTACAACATAAATAAACAGCATATTCACAAACATTCCTGTGATCACAGGAAACAATTCACAAGAGTATCTTAGAACAAACCCCCAACTTATTACCCAGTGACATCCTTATTAAGTAGCGCATATATATATATAGAGCAAACTTTGACCTCTTATGCATTTCCTCCTCTTTGAGAAAAGCTAAAATTCAACTTAGGGAAAACATTAACAAGGACAGTAAGTCAAAACCTCTACACTGGAACATTTGTAACAAGCATACCTTTTTGACATATAGATATCTCTCTATACTCTCAAGAAAGTTCTCTGGCGATGACCTGGAAGATGAGTTGAAGTGAGAGCAGTAGCCTATGGAAAGATTATCTAATCTTTCAAGGAAAGCATCAACAGGGAGAGGGACTGAAGAGTGAGAAATGAGAGAATCATCCTCTGCAGCTATATAAAGTGCTGTTTTCCCCAGATCAACACATCTATTAATGCTAATGCTGGTTTGCCTCTCGATATCAGATAAGTTTTCTATTTCTGACAAGAAGCCCGTCCTTGCCTCCTGCTTAATCATAAGTATGCATCAAGTTGACCATATTTGACATTTATAAGGTCTAAATTTGAGAAGAGAGAGGTAAAATGAGATACCTTATTTTGTAATAGTGCACAAAACTCACCAAAATTAACGAATCTTGTACCGGAATCAGACACTGACAATGCATAAACTTTATATGAAATAGTGCACAATTTTTTTGTTAATAGGAAATAGAATGGCTAAAAGAGGTCATTCAGTATTATGGCTAATGCATAATGTTTTATACAGTGGAAACTACATAAATGAACAATGTTTTTATTTAAAGCTAACTTTTATAACTCTTTCTGCTAAATACACTGAAAGTAATTAATTCCACTGCGCGAAGCTCATTTCTTCAGGATCACTGAGTTTTGAATCAAGTTATGACACACCCCCAAAAAAAGGAACGCCATTGACTTCTGAGTTACTTATACAATAAGCCCATTTGAATGAGTTAAAAGTATGATACTGCTACCAGCCAGTTTGGCAGATGCTTTTAGCTCGATTTCTTTCACCCCAATTTCTGTCAAACTTTCCATAACTCAACCACAAACTAAGCTGTTCTTATTTTGACTTGAGTCAATTGACTCTTCAAACACCATCTTTGCCTTATATTATTAAAAAAAAAACACATAAATTAAGCATTCATAAACCAGACCGAGAGGCAAAGAAAGGCAATCTACAAAATTCACCAAAGGCATCAAGTTCAGCCGAATTAATCAGAATCAATAATGGAATTATAATCACGAAAACAATAGTTTCAAATAAAAAGAAAACATACGAAAGTTACAAAACTTACAAATTTCAAAATCAGATTCATGAATGACAGTGCATTTAAGTAACCATAAATTCCAGTAAATTAAAATTAAAAAAACAACCAAAAAAAATCGATTACAATATTTCTTAACAAAAAATGTGATAGCATCAAAATTCACCACCAAGCACATAGAATTGTGCACCTGAATCCATCAAACCAAGTAGAACTTGACCAGATGCGTACACATACAATATTTATATACATATATACGCGTTGCGTTTGTATGCATAGAGATAGAGAGGGAGAAATGAGAGTACCCTGGCATGGGAGGTGTCGATTCCAGAAGAATCAAGAGCATGATGGAGCACGAATTTCAAGTCAGTGGTTACGAATTGCGGAGGAGATCCACTACGACACACTAAACGGTAATACGTGGATGACGAGGGACGAGACGATTGGAATTTCGAGAATCTTGAAGGAGAAATTGATGTTTTCTGATTCCATAGAGAACAAGAGGAAAAAGCAGCTAAGGAATAACTCATACTGTTTCCCGTTCAAGAGAGAGAAAGAGGGGCAATTACCAAATGATGAGAAAAATTAGTAGCATCAAATCAAAATATATCCAGAAAGTGAGAGGGAGAGATTTTACATGACGAGCGAAAATCAAGTGAAGCAGGTAACATTGAATTTTTAATTTTTTTTAAGGGGAAGTGGGAATTCATGTGATCTTCGTAAGGGATCTTGTTCCCTCAATTTAAACGGGAAATGTAAATATAATTTACATATATTTTAATTATTCTATTAAACCTAATACTTATTATCAAATCAGTAAAATCATTTAAAATAAATAAAGCTATTTATTATATTATTTAATTTTTTTTAATTTTATGTTCTTTTTAATAGAAAATATTTTATTTTTTTATATATTTTTTCCTTTATTCTCTCTATTTGGGGTTCTAACAATAAAAAAAATTTTAAAAATTACTTTTTTTATAAAAAAAAAAAAATTAACCAACGATATCACTTAAAGCAAATAAACCACTTATTAGAAAACAATTTTTTTTTAAAAATGAATCCTAAAAATAGTTGAAACCCCCAAACTTAATTTCTTTTTTTAAAAAAATTAAAAGATAAAACGGAAATTTCTAACTAGATTTATAAAGATTATTTTGGTGTATCATATTTCTTTTATGTGGTTCACGTAGGTTATTATTTTTCATTTCTCTCTCTCTTTTTCTGAGAGTAAGCTTCACATGAGCTTTTTACGGTCATTGATCAAATATTGACAACTTATTTTCAAGATGTAGTTTCTTTATTTTACTTGTTTTAATCTCTATCAGAATTTATCAATTTGTTGTACATGTTTCATTATATCTTATAATGATTTAAATTATGTTGCAAGAGTAAGTATGCTTTAATTTATTTTCAATCCCATTGATTCTAACTAAAAACTTGAATCTAACAAACCTTATAATTTGAAAAAGAAATCACGACAATGTTAAAATTGAAAACAATGACACGAGATTTTATATATATAAAGATAGTAATTTTCTAAATTTTTTTGTTATTAGAACCCTAAATAGTGATGATGAATAAATAGAAGAAGAAAAAAGAAGGAAAGTGAAATATTTCCTATTGAAAAGAACATAAAATTAGAAAGATTTAATCAACATTATAGGCAGTTTCATTTGACTTAAGTGATCTTGCTGATTTGGAATAATAATAACCATTAAACTTAATAGGATGACTGAGATGTATGTAAATTGTTCTTACATTTCCCGCACAAAATTGAAAGAACCAAGATCCCTTATTAAGTGAATGATTTTTTCCACTATAGGCTCCGTTTCTTTTCAACACCGTAAAATCGTTGATGAAACAATGCAAATGATATTTTCATTGTGTAAAGTATTTTATGTTGAAAATAATTTTAAAAAGTTATAATTTAAAAAGAAAATTGATTTATGTAAGTTGTTTTACAAGTAACTAAAAAATAATCTTTTAAAAAAGAAATCCACTTTATTATCATTTTAAAAATTCTCTGTAACACATTACAACACTTTAATCTCTTTCCTTTTTTTAAAAAATTTTTACATTTACTTTCACACTTCAATCAAACAAAGAAAATATTATTAAAGATTCATAATTTTACATGTAATTGCTTTTATATTGTAATACGTCTTACAGGGAAACAAACGGATCATGTAAAATATTTTACAATGTAAAATAAATTTCATTTAAAATGAGTTTCATGAAAAATTATGCTTTTTAAGTTCAATTCTCTTTGAAAAAATAAATAATAAATAAGGAGAGAGATTTAGTTGTGAAAAATGGGTTATTTTATAAAGAAATAGTCATTTTTCGATCACTTATAAAACAACTTATGACAAAATTCTCTGTAAGTCAATTTCTTTAGCTCCATTTGTTTTCATATAAGATGTATTACAATGTAATATTAATCATATGTAAAATGAGTTCCATATAAAATTATAAATTTTTAATTAGATTTTCTTTGTGTTGGTTGAAATGTGAAAATAAATGAAGGGAAATGTAAAAAAGTAAATAGGGAGAAAGATTTAGTGGTGTAATATGTGAGAGATTTTTTTAAGAATGTGAGAAAAGTGAGTTCTTTTACAAATAATAAGTTATTTCATTCACTTGTATACCAACTTACGATAGAAAAATTCTGTAAGTCATTTTAAAATAATAGTTTTGCTGTAAAATAGTTTTCAATGTAAAACACTTTAAACTTAATCAAACATGGTGAAAATATCATTTTACATAGAAATCATTTTTCACCAATGATATAATGATAAAACAAACGGATGCAGTTTTTAGTATAGAATGATTTCTAATGTAAAACACTTTGCATTCAATCAAACACAATAAAAATATCATTTTCCATATAAATTATTTTTCACCATTGATTTTACAATGAAACAGTTGGTGCCTAAAAGAAAAGGGAAAAAGTTACTCCATTATGTGAGATCAATAGTATAATGGTAATTTCCATGTATCTTGTTAAAAAAACACATGACAATTTATTTTACTCATGCATTTTGTATGGTAAAATATACTTTGGTGGTAAACACATTTTTTTTTATAGTAAGATAGTTTTTTCTTTGTTTTTATTATTAATATTTTTATTTTTATCATTAAAAATATAAAATTATCATAAAAAAATATGAATTTATCACAAAATGTATAAGTAATGCAAATTACCTCATTTTTACCTAAGCATCTTAAACACCACCATAATGGTTATTGCTAGTATAATATATTCGGCACATAGATGTGCTCTACTAACATCTCAAGATTGTTATTTGAAAAGTTACCATTGGCATGTAATGAACATGTTTTTAACATTGAGTTGAAATTTAGTTTTATGTTCTTGTATGAATTTTAGATAAACTATAACATCATGAGGTTTACATTTAATTTCATTATCATCCTTTACATTTCAAACGTTGCAATTGAACTCCAAACGCTAGTAACAAAAACGACTGAACCTTATGTCAATCATAGGTAGTTTTGCCTTAATGAAAGTGACTTACTCGGATCCACATCAAATCTGACATGGACAAGTTGAGTAAGAATAATCTTGCCTTACTCTTGTGCCCCTTTACATGCTCAAAATGGATCAAACATGGGGATTTAAATCCCTAAAACAAAGCAATATAAAGAAGATTTTTTTTTATATAAAAACTCTAATTCTAAGCGCAAAAGAATGAAAAAACTCCAAACCCATAATATATTCTACTAATTAGCCACATGAGATTGGTAAATCCACACCACATCGGATCCACATAGGGTTAGAATTAACAGAGGGCCTTAATTGCTACTATTAACAAATGTGTAAGGTCCAATTATAATGTTAGGTAAATTACAAATTCATCCATATGTTTTAGTTCTAACTATAACTCAATCCACTACTTTGCAACTCAGACAATTCCTCCAAATAATTAATGTGTACTTACAAATCAGTCCTAAATGATAAATCTAGTCCAAAAAAGCATCTAAAATGCTTATGTGGCATTTTTAGTGACAAAATGTCCTTAGATAATTAGTGGTCATATGCAATACACATTTGTTATTCTTTCACCTCACATCTTTGTATCACTCACCTGATACTCTCGGTCATGGAGAAAAAAAACAATTATTGCTAGAGAGAAAAAGATGAGTTGGTATAAAACAAAAAGTATCTATTAGATATTTTTTAATGTATAAAAGCTATTTGAGGTTGATTTTTCATACTATAAGAGGTCTTTTTTTTATATAGGTTAATTTTGTATTTTTTTTCTTCAGCTTTGGTCATTTAAATTAGTTATGCATGCACACTATTTGATTAAATGTGTAAATGTAGGTGATTGATAAGCATGTCTTCATCTATTTTCAAGTTTTGCTGGAATGGTTCAATAAATCCAATATCAAAATAATTCTAAAACCCAATTGTGAAAAACATTAGCAAAAAACCCTAAATCAAGTGCAGAGTAATTTGGAAATAAACAATAAAATAGAAAAATCACCTGGTGTTACTAATATATTCTAGAAAAATATTTATGAACGTATCTAGAGTGCTACTTTTTTATATTGAATTGACCAATATATATAAGGGTAATTTAGATGTTTTTACCTTAAATTAATGGCCATTTGGTGCCAAGGACTGAGTTGTCCAAGTTGCAAACTAGTGGACTGGATTATAAGTAAAACTAAGACATGAGGATGAATTTGTAATTTGTAGAGCCCGATACTTTAATTAGAATATTTTAATCACAAAATTTTCATTTAGACACGTACTTGATGTGTCTATCCGAATTAAGTTATAAGTAAATTCGTTTAGGGAGTTTTAAAACTTGGGAACAAGTAAATAATTTGGGAGTCAAGAAATAAAAGCATGTTTTAGAGGAATTGTTGGAAATTTAAAGAAATTGTGATGAATTTTAAAAGAAATGAGGAGTGGAGGGGTGAGGTTGTAAAAAAGCTGAAGTGTAGGTTATAAATAGGAGTAGAGAGAGAACGAATCAGCATTTGTTGGATTTCTCTAAAAGAGCCGAGAGAGGAGAGAAAGAGAAGAGAAAAGAGAGAAAAAGGGAAAAGGGGAAGAAATAGAGGAAGAGAAAGGAAACAAATGGAGGTTTCTTGCAAAAACCTAAGGTAAGACTTCTTCTCCCCCATTTCCTAAGTATTAAGCATGTCTATTAGACTAAAGATTTGTGTATTTGAAGTTTGAATTTAAAGAATTTCTTAAGAAAAAGTTTGAAGAAAAAGGGTTTTTTTTTTTTTAAAAAAAAAAGGATTTGTGCAAAGTTGGTTGATTTGGGAGTTTTGAGTTCAATTATTCTCTTGGTTAATATAATTTTTTTTTTTTTTACTTTAAACCCTTAGAAATATGTATGTTTGAAGATTTGAAAAGAAATTTTGAAATCAAGGAGAATTTTGGAGAAAAGCATGAGTTTACGGAAAGATTTTTGTGAAAAAAGGGATCCAGTCGACTAGATGAAACACCTGAACAAAACATACCTGAACCACATAATTTAGTCCACTAAAAGAAGTATTCCATTGATTGAATGAAGGGGTTGAACTTTTTGGACCCTTTTCAGTTGACTGAACCATGTTGATTTTTTAAATTTTTGACTTTTTCCTTCAGTTTTTGAATGGGAAACTTTCTAAATTTGATTTTAATATTTATATGGGTTGGAAGCATGATTAAAACAACTTTGGAAAGCCTAGCATTCATGAGGTTAAAATATTTTTGAAACCCAAAGTAAATGATTTGAAAAAGATATGAAAAAAGAGTACAACATTTTGGTTCCTTAGATTTTTGTTGCGCTCGAAGTGCGCACATGATATTTTGAATATACAAAACACTTTGGAGTTACTTAATATAATTTTAAAATATTTAAATTAATGGGAATTAGTGTTGTTCACTTCTAGGTGCTAGTGGGAAAATCCTTGAGAGAAGAAGGTAGTAGTTGGGACTAGTTTGAGAAATCGACTAACGATGTGAGTTTCACCTTACTTCTAGTAAACATTATAAATTTTATAAAAAAAAATAAATGGTTAAAATTATATAAATATGAATAAGTATAGAAATATTAATGATAATATTATGAGGAAAGGACATTGAGATATAAGAATAAGCATAGTTATGTCATGATGCACTATGAGGAAAGGTGATGATACAAATAACTTAATAAATGATCATGGAAGAACAAATAATAATGTTATGAGGATTTTATATATGTATAGAGATATGAATGTTGTGATGAATTTTAATAAGTAATTGTTGGAAATCACCTTGACAAGATGCCCAGGTGGTGATCTTCCAAACACCCAAGTCTAGAATGACTTGTAGAAAGAAATACAGCAATCGAAAGCAAGAAAGAAAAGAAGACAAGCGATTTGTTATCGAGGTTCGACAATAGCCTACGTCCCTGTGAATTCCTCTAAACTCTCTGCACTAAATCAATGGTTCTTTACAATTATAGCAACCCTCTTCAAGAAACCTCAAGTTCTTGAAGAAACTAAGAAGAGAAGAAAGAAGATGATAAGAACTATTACAATGCTCTCTATCTATACTACTCTCTCTTCTTTACAACCAACCTCTCTACAATGAGTCCCTCTTGTGTTTTGTATCTTTGCACTCTCACACAATTCTCTCTTGTATTGTGTCTTGTCACTCTTTACAATTGATCTCAAAGTATGTCACAAACTTGTGTTGATAATGAAGCTAGGTGACCCATTATATAGTGCACCAACTTCTTGTCCAATCTTGAGAGTCAATCTCCACCCTTAGATCTTGATGACCACTTAACCATGGACCTCCATCAATCCTAAGTGGTGCTGTGCATTTTAATCTTGCATTCACGCACCTAAGAGGAGGTTTAAACAAGCTGTCCATGTGTGCATCAGTGTGCCTAGCGCCTAGGCACTGAACAGGGGGCGGTGAGGCGCTAGGCAAAGCCCCTTTGCACCACCTTCTGGACGGTGTGGCGCTGGTGAAGGGGTGGTGCAGTGCTGACCTTCTCCAAGCTGCTTCCTTGCTGGGCGGTGAGGCACTGGTGAAGGGGCGATGAGGCACACACTGATGCTGCCCTTCAAACAGCAGTGCGCACTACTTTTCTTTGTTGTTTAGGGGTGTGCACACACACCCAAATGGATGCACACACATGTGTGCACTCCTTTAACATGCTATATTTTAATCTTCCAACCTTAGTTTAGACTTTAACCATCTTTGAGCCATGTTTAGACATGTTTAAACCTTAGACAAATACCAACAATCTCTACCATTTGTCTAAGTGTTTAAACCCGAACCATTGTGCAGAGAACTTCAGGATCCAAACTCATCTTGAGTCATCAATTAACCGACTCCACTCCTAAGTAGTCCAAGGCAATGATTGAACTTACTTAGAGGTAGGACTTTAGTACCTAAACCCGCAGGATTTTCTTCCATGGCTACCTTGTCCACATGGATGCAACCTTTCGTAACATTTTCCCGAATGAAATGATACCGAACATCCATGTGCTTTGTCCTCTCATGAAACACTGAATTCTTACACAAGTGCAATGCACTTTGACTATTCGAAAACACCACAACCTGCTCCTCCAGTACCTTCAACTCTTCCATCAACCCTTTGCACCACATAGCTTCCTTAATGGCCTCCGTAGCCGCTATGTACTCAACCTCGGTTGTTGAGAGTGCTACCACTGGCTGCAACTGAGCCTTCCAACTTACACAACATCCATTTAAGTTGAAGAAATAGGAGGTAATCGATCTCCTTTTATCCCGGTCTGCTCAATTGTCCAAATCCGTAAAACCCTCAAGGCAGATGGACTTGCCCCTCTTCTCATAAACCAGCCTTACTTCTGGGCTTCCCTTCAAGTACCTCAACAACCACTTCATCCCAAGCCAATGCTTCTTTCCAGGATTACTCATAAACCTGCTGAGAACACTTATTGCATGAGCAATATCAGGTCTAGTGCTTACTATGGTGAACATAACAGAACCAACAACACTAGAATAAGGGACTTTTTCCATTTCCTTCTTCTCCGCCTCCGATCTTGGACATTGATCGCTGGAAAACTTGAAATGACCAGCAAGGAGAACCTTCACTGGTTTGCTATCTTTCATAGAGAACTTAGATATCATCTTCTTTATGTAGGAAGTTTGAGAGATCTTCAATCTGTTTCTCTTTCTTTCCCGGATGATACATATCCCAAGGATCTTCTGTGCATGGCCAAGATCCTTCATCTCAAACTTCTCACTGAGTTGAGCCTTCAATTTCTTTATCCTCTCCATACTGCTCCCAACCAGCAACATGTCATCAACATAGATGAGGATGATCACCACTTCCTCAAATTTCCGCCCTTTATAATATAAGCATGAATCATAGTAGCTCCTCATGAAACCTAAGCTGATTACAAAGGAATCAAACCTCTTATTCCATTGCCGAGGCGATTGTTTCAGGCCATAGAGAGATTTCTTCAATTTGCACACTAACTCTCCATGCCTTCCTTCCTCATAGCCTTAAGGTTGCCTCATGAAAATGGTCTCATCAAGCTCTCTATGTAAGAATGCTGTCTTCACATCCATTTGCTAGATTTCCCAATCAAATTGGACCACCAATGCTAACACTACCCGTATCGTCTTGTACTTCACAACCGGTGAGAAGATTTCGGTGAAATCTATGCCTTCTTTTTATGTGAACCCCTTCGCCACCAGCCTAGCTTTATATCGAACTTAATCCCCTAGGGTATTCCTTTCTTTGATCTTGTAGAGCCATCTACAATCCACAACTCTCTGTTTTTCAGGTTTGGGCACCAACTCCCAAGAGTTGTTCTTCATCAAAGAATCTATTTCTTCCTCCATAGCCAGCTGCCACTTTGACGAATCCTTACACTCCATGGCATCCGTGTAAATTTTTGGTTCAACCTCTCATTCTATCCAAGGAGCTGTTATATTAGCATCCGCAAACCCCTATCTCAAAGGTGGTCTAACCACCCTCATTTCTCGGTCTCTTGTGAGCTAGTAATCATTATGACTTGCTGCATCAACCTCTTCTTGTTCAGCCTCTTCTTGAGTTTCTTGAGCATGATCTTTATTCAAGGGCTCTACCTGGTCTGAACCTTCTTGCCTTCCTTGCTCTACCTGAACCGAACTCTCTTTGATGCGATGCTCCATAACTTCCAGACTGGTTTGCTCACTAGCCTCTGCAGGGTTAGTTTTCTCCAAGTAGGGAAATAACAATTCATTAAAAATAACATCCCTACTTATAATGAGTTTCATGCCTATCTTTTCTAAGGACCACAACTTATATCCCTTAACCCCATCACCATATCCTAGAAATACACATTTTCTAGATCTTGGGCTAAGTTTGTCCCCCTTTTGATGTGCATATGCAACACACCCAAAAGTCCTAAGGTTGCTTAATTCAGGGGGTTTCCCACTCCACATCTCCATGAGAGTCTTGAGCTCTAAAGCTCTAGAGGGTGATCTATTTACCAAGTATGCAGCTGCAGCCACAACTTCTCCCCAAAAATATTTTGGTAAACCAGATCCTATTAACATGCACCTAACCATTTCCATAAGGGTTCTATTCATCCTCTCAACAACTCCATTTTGCTAAGGTGTTTTTACAACCGTTCTATGCCTTAGAATGCCATTTAATTCACAGAATTTATCAAAATCCTTATTGCAAAATTCTAAGCCATTATCGGTTCGTAAAGCTTTAACTACCTTACCCATTTGAGTTTCCAGCAACTTCTTCCACACAAAAAATTTATCCAAGGCATCTGATTTATTTCTAAATAAATAAACCCACACTTTTCTTGAATAATCATCAATTAAAGACAGAAAGTAAAAATTACCTCCCTGTGTTGGTGTTCTTGCTGATCCCCAAAGGTCCGAATGAATATAGTCAAGAATCCCCTTAGACTTTTGCACTCTAGTGTTGAAGCTGACCCAGTGTTGCTTCCCAAGAATGCAACTCTCACAGAAATCCAATTTCTCTACTTTTTTACCACCAAGTAAACCATCCTTGCTAAGAAATTGCAGGCCCTTTTCGTTCATGTGTCCCAAGCAAGTGTGCCAAAGGGCTGCCCTATCCATCTCAACCATCAAGCTTGCTGCTTGATCATTGATTTTTGTCTCTCTGATCATCTCATAGAGTCCATCGTTTCTTGCTGGCTTGATCACTACCAAAGATCCCTTGGCCATCTTGATCTTTTCTACTTTATATGTATACCCCATGGAATCTAGCTGCCCCAATGAGATCAAATTTCTCTTCAAATCTAGAAGATACCTCACATTTCGTAGCAGTCTTGTGACTCCATCAAACATCCTCAATTGGATGTCTCCAATCCCCCTCACTTGGCAAAAATCATCATTCCCCAAAAAGACCATTCCATCATTGATCTCTTTGAAATTCTTGAACCATTCCTTGTGAGGGCACATGTGATAAGTGCACCCGAAATCTGAAATCCAGAATCCACTTTTCGTTGCCTTGCCTTCTACTCACATTTGAGCACACAACAAGAACATCGTCCTGCTGTTCTCCCTTGGCAACCAAAGCCTCTCCATTATTGGTATGGCTTCTCTTTTCATCCCACATCTTCTTCTTGCAATCTTTTCTGAAATGGCCCTCCTTGTTGCAGTAGAAGTACCTCTTTCTAAATCTTGATTTAGAATGTGCTCTCCCATGGCTTTGCCCTCTACCTCTTGATTTCTCCTGGTAGTTTCCATAGTTGCTACTACCATTCCGAGTTGCTGGCCTTCCTCTTACGAACAACTCATCTCCACTTAATGGATAAGGTTGAAAAGTGAAGGCTGAGAAGATGTCCCTTAAAGAGTTTTAATTATTTGAAATATTTACTTTGATAAATTATTAATGAGCTATAAGTTAAAAGATTTGGAAATATTGCTAATAACGAATCACTAAAAGTGCGAAGTTAAATGAATTATTCAAAGTTATTAAATTATATTGAGTTATATATGAACATTTCATATGATGAGTTCTTTTCATGTTGTGTATACGAATGTGTTTGTAATAGATAATTTTGTGATTTTTGTGTAATGCTGACTTAAGAAATAGTTATTATCGAAATTGTAGAGATTGTGAATTTGAAATAAATGAAGTCTTGAGTAATAGGTTTGTATGTGTGTATGTTTGGGTAGTGAGTTTGGGAAGAAGATAGTTGTTGGATATTAGAATTGGAACAATTTAAGAGTTCAGTTGCATCATCTGTTATAAATGTGGGAAAGTTTAAGAATTGGGAAGTCGTATCGATTCATAGAAATTGTAAGTATGTCATTAAGAAACAAGACTTGAGAATGGCGATTAATGTATTGGTAAGAGTGTAGATAGATTAACAAGTATAAAAAGGGATAAGAGTAATTGTTGGACAAGTGGTCAATATATCGAGTAAGGCATAGTAGAGAATAGCTGAAATTAAACGAGAGAAACATCTTAAGCGAAGTTTTTTATTATATCTTAGACACATGAATGATAGTAAATGAGGTATGTTGGAAGGTAGAACTTTTATATCAGAATTTTTAAAAGGGAAAGATATGGTGAATTTTGATTTGATCTTAGTGTTAAGCGAAGTTTGATGCAAGGAAATGGTGAATTTTGTTTATAGAATAAGAAATGACTGATTAAATGGTTGATGTTAGTTGAATGAGTTTAAAAGTTTTGATTTCCTTGGAGATATGAGTTTGAGGAGTGTTAAATTGGATCTAGTGAGAGATGTGTGATAATGGACTAAGGTATTTGAAGTGTTTGAAAATTTAAGGGTTAGTGAATGACTCATTATAGATGTGGTTGGAGTATTAGAAAGGATGGTGATTAGTATTAGAAAGGTTGGTGATTTGTGAAAGTATGATATGTATTCTTAGTGAATGAATTTGCTATTTAATTGTATGTACCTTTGAGATATGGCATATGAGATTGAATGTTTAGTAAGATATAAGAATAACAGAATAGTCATTGTAAAAGAGAGATAGATATGGGATGCAAGGCCAAGAGATAGTTGGACAAGGAAAATGGAAGAAAGGAGAATAAATTCAAGAGGAAAGTTGTAACTTAAGAGTCAATGAAGTTCGGAATACCTTAGGAAGGGATGACGTTGGGAGAAATGTTTAATAGCGAAGATAGTTAAAGAGATTATAGTTTACTAAACTTTGTAAAGTCATAATAAAATATAATGTAAAGTGAATGGAAGACTATAAACAAATCAAGGAGTTATTAGGAAGCATTAAATAATTGAAAGTAGACTTTTACTAAGTGGATAAAGCAAAATATCAATTATGATCAGATTTAGATGTACCTTTCGAGGAATGGTATAGATTGTATGATGTGAGTATGGAATACTGTATTTGAGGACTATTAGTTATAGTAAGTTAAAGGAGATTGTTTGATTTGACGTATATAGTGTGGCTAGACTGAGGGGTTTATAAGGAAAGAAGTTGGAAGTGTAGCTAAATCAAACGAGTAGTTCGAGTGTGTAAAAGCTTGATAGAAAGGTAGAAGTGAAATATGGAAACAAAAATATTATAGTTTGGTGGACTAAACAAAAAGTGATTTAATAAAAAGTAAGGAATGTGTACTATCATCCAACTACTACGAAAGATGGAGGTAATCGAGTTTGAAGTAAGTGAGGAAACTACCAAGTACATTATAATAGATTTGTTATTAAGATGAAATAGAGATGGAGTAACTCAATGAAATTAAGGATTTTATTAACAAATCAAGAAGTTGGGAGAACTAGATTAGGTTTAAGAACTGATGGATTAACATTTGATTGATGTTCAATTGGAACTTTCTATGAAGTTTAATCTTGAAAATTGTGAAACTATTGATAAAAATTGGAGATAGAATTATTAAAATGGAAATGAATAAAAGTATAAAAGGATGAGTTGAGGAAGAGATAAAAGTACAAGTTCTAAAAGAATAGACTAAGTATGAATTGAGATGTTATGTGTACGATTTAGCAAAAAGTTGGAAATTTGGGAAATTATTTGTTTAAGAAGTAGATGTGAGAATTAGTTAATACAGGGACTAATAACTATAAGGTTAAAGAATAAAGTCCCTTAAATTTTTTTGAGGTGGAGAGCTTCCTAAGCAAGAGGAATACAATTGGATGTGAGCTATAAAGTCTATAACATGGGAGATGAGTATAAGATTTGATCTAGAAGGTTATGTAAAGAAATGGAAAGGTTCTAAGAGGATGATAAATTTTAAGTACGATCAACACCAAAAGAAAGTCTATGTGATGAGATCATCGGGACAAGTTAAATAGCTTATTATTGAAGACAACTAAGTGATGAAGCTAGAGAAGAGAGTTGTAGAATGGAGTTTGTTAACTATAAATGGGAAAAACTGGTTTACCATTGTATAAGCAATGTTATGGAATAGTTGCGACGTATCATTATTGTTAAAGATAGATTAGTTATTTTGGAAATGCATTAGAGAATTAAGTGCTTAACTATTGCTACTGTGATGAGTTATATAAGAGTTATCAGTAAGCATACCCCGATTGGTGGTGGATAAATTGAGATCTAGATAGAAAAAATTAAGTGAGAAAGTCAAGTTAAAGCTAAGAGACGTGTTTACTAGAGAGAGTAAGTTACTAATAGAATCACATTGTTTAAAAGGATGCTAGGAATTTCTTAAATGATCGAAAGGTTGACTTGTAATTGATTATTCTTTTCCATAGGTGGATCTAAAATTGTGAAGTAAAGGAATTAAGGATTTGAGTAAAGGACTAAGTTCAGGTAAGCACAAAATTTTTGATAACATTGTTAACGGATCCTAAGAATAGTATCTAGTTGGAGGAGAAGTTACTGATTGACGAGAGGAAGTGATTAGTTGGTAAGTGACTTGGTAAAGAAGTATCTTGAGGGAGATGCTTGAATAAAGTTATGTCATTTTCAGAGTCCATGAAGAAAGAAGTTAAAATAGAAATTAAAGGTTTAGAAGGGAGCGTGAGATGGTAGAAATTTTTGTTTTGAAGCCCAAAGTAAAACAAAATATGTAAAAAGGGAGTGATGTTGAGAAATACTTTTGTTAGAAAATGTTTAGTTTCGAAGGACTAATAACATGAATTGAATGAAGGAGAATATAATTGTTCAGAATTTGTCTAAGAATTAAATAGATGGAAGATTGAAGCTTCAGCAGTCTTTGAGCCGCGGCACAGGATTGGGCGCCGCAGCCTCCAGCAAGTCAGAAGTTTGCCTCGTCCAGGTGTGCGCCGTGGCACAGGGTGGTGTGCACCATGGCACAAGGTGCCACAGGGCTGTGCGCTACGACCTTGGCCTTGTCCGTCGCGGCGCCCAGCACCTGAGGAGTTCTACCCCTGTGTGCGTCGCGGCTTGCCCTGTTCTGGGCCGCGGCACCAGGCACACCTGATGCACTCTGATCAGCATGCTGAGATGGTGCGTTGGACTTGGTTAAAATGAACAAGATTATTTAGACTTCTTGGAGGGCCATGATTGTTTGGTTCTCAAGATCTGAAGGTTGGGAATGACTTCAAGATTGGTTCAAGAAGTTGCTGCTCTATATAAAGGGTCATCAACAACAATCATCATAACAAGTAACACAAGTGCAAGTGTAAGAGTGCAAAGACACAAAACACAAGAGAGGCACAAGAAGAAGTCTTATTCCAAGAGTGGATGGTGTTGAGAGAGAAAGACTCTCAAATCTTTAGAGGTGTTACAAGTGAGAGAGAGTATTCAAGAAGTGGGGTTCAAAGGCTTTGTAATTGGAATTTTCTTAGAGAAAATTCCAAGGAAACACTTAGTTCTTATCTCTTTCTTTTCTCTTCTTTCATATGTCAATAACAAGAGGGTTCTTGAGGAGGTGTTGCTATAATTGTAAAAACTCCATTGATTTAGTGCAGAGAGCTCGGAGGAGCTCACGAGGACGTAGGCAAATTGCCGAACCTCGATAACAATTGCTTGTGTTCTTTCTTTGATTGTTTGATTCCTGTTTTATTACAAGTCATTCTGGACTTGGGTGTTTAAAGGTCACCACCTGGGATTCTTGAGGTGATTTTCAACAGTGGTATCAGAGCTGGAACAGAGGGTATTGGAGCAAGACTCCAAGAATCAAAGGAAATTTCTTGGGAGATTCAAGAACAGTGCTAGGATCAAGATCTGATTGGGTTCTTGAGGGATTCAAGAACGGTATTGGGATTAAGATTTGATCGAGTTCTTGAAGTTTAGAAGTTTGGAAAGCAATTGTGGGTGCTGCATAAATCTTGAGATTTTTTCTGCAAGATCGGTTCAAACTTCATTGTTAAGAAGTTTGATGGAAAGGGAGACTTTGCCTTTTAGAAGCAGAAAATCAAGGCGGTTCTTATGGAACAAAAGGTGGACTTGGCTATTGGAGAAGATGATGATTTTCCAGCAAGTATCACAGAGCTCCAGTGGAATGAGATGAAGAAGATGGCATATAGCACCATCTTTCTGCACATGTCGGATAGTGTCACAAGGGAGTGCGCAGACTCGGAAGATCCAGCTGTCATTTGGAAGAAACTAGATGAGTTATTTCTTACCAAGACTCCCTAATAAAATTTATCTTCTGAAATGAATCTTTGCTTTTAAAATGGATCCTAATAAAGAGTTTCAAGATAATCTTGATGTGTTTAATAAACTAGTTCAACATTTGACTAATTGTAGCATAACATTCCCAGATGAACAATTGGCTGTTATATTGTTGAATTCTCTTCCGGATTATTTTGAAAGCTTGATTAATGCTATTGAATATGGAAGAGATACACTAATCAAGAAAATTGTGATCAATGCTATAACGGCTCATGATTTCAAAGCCAAGATGAGGGAAGGATCAAGTGGGGAAGAGCTGTTCGTTAGAGGAAGGCCTGCAACTCGGTATGGCAGTAACATACATGGCTACTACCGGGATAAACCATAGGGTAGAGGACAAAACCATGGGAGAGCGCATTCTAAACCAAGATTTGAAGGAAAGAGATGCTACTACTGCCATAAGGAGGGTCATTTCAAGAAAGATTGCAAGAAGATGATGATGGATGAGAAGAGAAGAAGCCATACCAACAATGGAGAGGCTTCGATTGCCAAGGAAGAATAGCAAGATGATGATATTCTTGTTGTGTGCTCAAATATGAGCATGAGGTAAGGTAGTGAGAAATGGATATTGGATTTCGGGTGCACTTATCACATGTGCCCTCACCGGGATTGGTTCAAGAATTTCATGGAAACCAGTGATGGAAAGATTTTCTTGGGGAATGATACTTCTTGCCAAGTGAGGGGGATATGAGACATCCAATTAAGGATGTTTGATGGAATTATAAGGCTGCTAAGGAATGTGAGATATCTTTCGGAGTTGAGAAGAAATTTGATCTCATTGGGGCAGCTAGATTCCATGGGGTACATATACAAAGTAAAGGGAGGAAATATCAAGGTAACCAAGTGATAAGTGCTTAAATATTCATATTTAAGCCCCTTAATTTAAATTTGTTAAGCTCTTTATTTACATATTTTATTCCATTTTTCTTCATTTATGTGTTTTATGGGTTTTTATAGGTTCTTAGAGAAAATGAAACATTTTGGAGCTCAAAGAGCAAATCTAGAAAATCTGTCAGTTGCTTAGTGCGATCGAGCGCACCAGCGCCCAAGCTAGGATCGAGCGCAATCTGGGCTTGCACACAAGAAGAAGGTTGCGATCAAGCGCACACGTACGACAACGAACAGTAAAAACAGCAGAACTTGTTTTGGAAATAAGGGTTAGGACCTTGTTTTGGAAATTAGGGTTTCAAGGTGTCCTTAGAACCCTATAAATAGACTTGTAAAACACAGAAACAGTGTATCCCTTTTGAGGAGCATATCTTCCTTTTAGTTTAGTTTTTGTTCGGGGAGATCAGAGAAGGAAACTATGGAGGAGAATTGACGACTCTTCTCTCAGGTTTCTTCTTTCCTTTATTTTTATTATGTGTACTTAAACTTTTAGTAAGAGCTTGGTTGAAGCCCTAATTATGTTTACTAAATAAATTCAGTATTGGTACCTTTGTGATATTTACGTTGTGTTGCTTAACTTGATTAATACCTGTTTTTATTTAAATTCCTTATATGTGTGTTTCTGATCAACGTATGTATGTGGTATGGATTAGTTAGTTGAATCAATTTGGATGACCGAGTCCTGGGTTTAACATTTGTAACAAAATATATCCACGCTGGATTCTTGGCTTAATCAACATGGGAAACCGGGAGTAGATACCATGCCCTAGGTCCCGTGTGGTTGTCGATTTCCACAGATCCTATGCTCTCTTAAGGAACAACTCAGTATACACCATGTTGAATCCCTTGAGAGAGAAAAAAGTTAGAGTAGATAGCATGCCTAACTCATTGCTTAGGGAGATCAATAGCTTAAGGAGTAGATACCACGCCCTTAGGTTGACAAACATTAGGTATTCATGACATGTGTAAAGCATTGGCATACTGTTTTATTGTGGTAACATGATTAGTGGTGGATATCAAGTCCCTACGCCTTTATCTTTATTATTTCAAACTCAATATTTATTTCTTTTATTTTTATTTTATTATTGTGAAACTAATTCTAAAACGAAATTCACCAATCCCTGTGAAAATGATCTCGCACTTGCACACTATGCTACTATTGACCTTGTGCACTTGCAAGTAAAACAAGTTTGATTATTTACTTATTTATTTAGGTAGATAATCGCACAACAAGTTTTTGGCGCCGTTGCCGGGGATTGCACTAAATTTCTTTTTGGAATTATTTTCGTTAATTTTTATTTTATTTTATTTTTATAAAAAATCTAAGAAAATTCTAAATTTCTGTTTTTATGTTCTAGTTTATTTGTGTTTCATCAAATACCTAATTTTTATTTTTTTATTTTTTTGCTATGTTTCAGGTACTGCAGCAGAAGCTTTCTGTGACATTTGCGATCGAGTGCAGTCCTTGGTGCGATCGAGTGCACTCCTTTGTGCGATCGAGCGCATTTGAGGTAGAATGATGAGAATCAACAAGCACTATTAAAGGATCCATTGCATATTTCAGTTGGGCCAATTACTAAATCAAGATCCAAGAAAGTCAAAGAAGCACTTAATGGGCTGATTCAAGAGATTTGGGCTGAATCTAAAATGGGCATTCCAAGCTTGGCCCAACGGGAGATGAAAGCATAATGAGTTTAATCCAAGCTATTGATAGTGACATGGGTATGTCCAACATAACAAGGGCCTGCCCAATAATAATCACCTAGTCTCTTGACAACTAATTAAGGTGCAAGGT
>CM043705.1:2562500-2702500 GCA_023935145.1 Bretschneidera sinensis
TGAGGCATTGAGTGAGCACACCCAACAATTCTCATCTAGAGGGAGACAAGGAGTAAAGAGTAAGGGCATGTATGTAGTTAACTTAATTGGTGGAATTTCAACTCAGATAGCTGCTATGGAAAGGAAGCTAGATATGCTTGTAAAAGCCATGATTGCTCAAATCGCGTCACTGAGTCCACAAGCCACACAACGCCAGGCATATGCTTTATGTTCTCAATTTGATCACACTACTGATACTTGTCATTTATATTCATCTACAGATCCAGAGCAAGCGAACTATTTGGGACCAAACAGTGCATATGCAAATACCTATAACCCTAGATGGCAAGACCACCCCAACCTATCATGGAGCAATAATCAAAATGCCTTGAACCTTCAGGGGCAACAAAAGAACTTCTACCAAGCAGCCCAACCAGTTCAAGAGTCAAAGAAGAATGACCTAGAGAGTATGGTAAGGCAATTGATAACATCACAAGATCAGTTCATGACTTAGCAAAGACAAACCATTGCAACACATGAGCAAGCAATTCAAAGACTTGAGGTACAAATGGGGCATCTGGCTAAGGAACTGAGTGAAAGAAAGCAAGGTGAGCTTCCAGCCCAACTGATGAGTGCCAAATATTGCATATTTTGGCCCTTTAATTTACATTTGTTAGCTTAGTAATTTGTTACTTTGAGTTGTTTTCATTGTTTTTCAGGTTTACAAGCACTGGGAAAAGAGTTTCACTAAAATTGCCAAAATCGCCTTACAGATCAGTCATTTTTGTGGATTTTACTGTATTGATTCCAGAAGAACCAGGAGATGAGCCATATATGGTTGGAAAGATCCGGAAGTCTATTTTCTGAGGGATTTTACGGCTTGCAAAAACGATTTTTCTAGAGAAAGTTATGGCCATTTTAGTAAACAAGGTTCAAGCTGAAGAAGTCTAGTGCGCTCGATCGCACCAGACTTGCGATCGATCGCAAATGCGCTCTTGCACATCCCACATCGGTTAAAAATGCTCTGTAGTGAGCCAATGTGCGCTCGAGCGCACCAGAGTGCGATCGATCGCACTCGGGCAGTTTCCCACATCGATTTTGAAACCCATTGTGCTCCGGGACTCCCCCTATATAAACACCATCTGACCTCATCATTCAGGGTACAATTCCTGAGCCACTTTGGTGTTTACCGGTGGATGTCCGCTAGCATTCTGGTGGATCCCGAAGGCATTGCTACCACGAGGGGAAGCGCCGCCCGTCAGCGAGTGGAATTTCTCTCATGTAAAGTTGTTTATTTATTTATTTATATTCAGTTGTTTTAGTTTAAATGTTTAGCACTTGTTATTATAGTTTTATAGTTATGAGTGGCTAGACTCTTCAGCTAAGGTTGAAGATGAAGCCCCGCCGTTGTTTGGCGTAGTAGTTCAGATTTGCTTGTACAAATCTGACAATTTTTAGTATAAATGTTCTGTCAATTATTTGAGTTAATCTTATAATTGATTGAGTTTAAATTGTCTGTTGGATTTTCTTTGTGTTTCATCTGATGGATACATTGAATGCTTTTCGATTAAATTGGATTCCCTTTGTGATTTGTTAAGAGCGGATACATCGGGTGCTTTTGGTTTAGTTGGGATATTCTTTGTTTTTTGTCTTATAGTTGGATTCATTGAATGTTTTGATAGGCTATATTTTTAGAACATGTATGCTTAACTTCGGTGGGGTGGATTCGGAAACCTTAGTGCCTTTTTTTTATTAGTTTTTAAATCAATTTAATTTAGTTTTAATTTATTTTGCAATATCATTCTGAAATTTGGAACTAGGTTAAAATAGAGTTAGTTTAGATTAAAAATTATATTTTCACAACGCAATTCCCTGTGGATTCGACCTCGCACTTGCACAACGCTATACTGCAAACGACTCGTGCGCTTGCGAGTAAATTAAAACTCACAACAAGTTTTTGGCGCCGTTGCCGGGGAGTTGTTTGGTTTGTGAAAATTTTTGGTCTAAAATGATTTTATTTTTCTACTAGTTAGTTATCTTTTTATTAAAAAAAAAAAAAAAAAAAAAATTTTGAGTTTTGTGTTTGATTTATTCTGTTGCTTCTGTTGGTTAGTATCTCACTATTTTTCTGTTAGTGTATGCTTGGTCGGAGATCCTTGAACTTAGATTTGACACATTTAGATCCCGACTTAGAAAGAACTCTTAGGAGGCAGAAAAGAGCACTAGTTGAGAGAGAGACTGTTGAGATGGGAGAAAATTTTAATCAACCTGAACATGTAGAGCAACCTAGAGCTTGGAACGTGGACTCCACTACATCCCTTAGGGATTTGTTCGCACCCGTTGCGACTAATTCATCTTCCTGCATAGTGTTGCCACCAACCAATGCCACACACTTTGATTTGAAGCCACATGTTATCCAACTCCTACCCTCATTCCATGGCTTAGATCTTGAAAATCCTTATAGTCATGTGAAGAAGTTCAAAGACATTTGTGCTACATTCAAATTTCAGAACTTCTCTGAGGAGTCAGTCCATCTTCGACTCTTCCCTTTCTCCCTTCACGATAGAGCTAGGGCGTGGTTGGACTCCAACACGTCCGGATCTATCACATCTTGGGAAAACCTACTTAGCAAATTTTACCATAAGTTTTTCCCAATGTCTAGAGTGAATGAGTACCGTAAGGAGATTAGCTCTTTCACTCAGGACGAGGATGAGAAGTTCTCTGAAAGCTGGGAGCGCTTTAAAGAGTTACTGATCAGATGCCCTCCACATGGATATGAGAAGTGGAGACTCGTTCAATTCTTCTACCAAGGGTTGACTCAACCCAACCGTAGCATGATCGAGTCTATGAATGGGGGGGCATTCTTGAGTCTGACAGGAGACGAAGCATATATGGCGTTGGACAAGTTGTCCGACAACTCACAGCAGTGGGATTTTTCAAGCTGTCGAGATAAGTCCATTCGTGCTCCTAAGAGGGGAGGCATCTATGAGGTCAGAGAGGACGCTGATTTGAGGATAAAGTTAGATGCCCTAACTAAGAAGATTGACGCTCTCACTGTGAGCCAATCCATTAATGCTGCCAACACATTCAATGTTGAAAGCTGTTCCATCTGTGCTAGTCCCATGCATCTAGCACAGAATTGCCCATCAATGCCGGCTTGTGCCGAGTATCCTATGGAACAAGTAAATGCTTTCAATGACTTTCGAAGGCAGTCAAATGGATCGTACTCTGAGACGTACAATCCAGGGTGGCGGAACCACCCAAATTTTTCATGGAGACAGAACCAACCAATGAATCAGGGAGGATCCTCTCATCATGCTCAAAATCAATATCCTCCCGGATTTGCCCCACAAATTCCTAATCATGGTCGTTCTGCCCATCCAGCACCTTCACCTGCTTACCATGCACCCGCTCAAACACCAGCGCCAGTTTCACAGTCGCTTGAGGACACCCTCAAGGAATTCATGAAGGCGACTAGCCAAAATATGAGCGATGTGAGGAGTGCAACAATGGTAAACACCCAAGCAAT
Organism: Bretschneidera sinensis; assembly: GCA_023935145.1. Lineage (NCBI taxonomy): Eukaryota > Viridiplantae > Streptophyta > Magnoliopsida > Brassicales > Akaniaceae > Bretschneidera > Bretschneidera sinensis. Next base: position 2,566,009 of record CM043705.1, read on the forward strand.
TGCCAAGCTAGAGAGTCAAATAGGGCAAATTGCAAGCCACTTGGGTGAGAGAGAGAAAGGAAAGTTCCCCAGTCAGCCCGTGCAAAACCCAAAAGGACAATTTATGGTTGAGAGTTCATCAACTCCTACGCACGGGGAGGAACAAGTACAGTCGATTGTCACACTGAGGTCTGGGAGACAAGTGGACAATCAAGTAGAAGAGAGCCCTGCTATGCAGCAAGGGCAAGGGAGTGGCAACACAGAGAAGAGAGATGCTGAGCCATCTACAGCCACACCTACTGAGAAAGACCCTCCTAGGTCGTTTGTACCTAGAGCGCCTTACCCCGAGAGATTACAGGCGCCCAAGAAAGGAGGGAAGTATGAAGAAATTTTGGAGGTATTCAAGCAAGTCCATATCAATATCCCATTTTTGGATGCCATCCATCAAGTGCCATCATATGCCAAGTTTTTAAAGGACTTGGTCACTATCAAGAGGAGGACGAATGTCCCAAAGAAGGCATTTTTGACCGAGCAGGTCAGTTCAATCCTTCAGTGCAAGTTACCTATCAAGTATAAGGACCCGGGGTGTCCTACCATCTCTTGCACAATAGGAGTCAGCCATATTGAGAGGGCCCTTTTGGATCTAGGGGCGAGTGTGAATCTTCTACCCTACTCAGTTTATGTGCAGTTGGGGTTAGGAGAATTGAAGCCCACAACCACGACGCTTCAATTGGCTGACAGGTCAGTGAAAAGACCACGGGGGATAGTTGAGGATGTTTTGATAAAAGTGGATAAGTTCTATTTCCCCGTGGATTTTATTGTGCTTGACACAGAACCGGTTCAGAATGTAGGGATTCAAATACCGGTGATTCTAGGGCGACCATTCTTAGCCACGGCTAACGCCCTAATCAATTGTAGGACAGGGGTGATGAAGATCTCCTTCGGAAATATGACAGTGGAGTTGAACATTTTTGATATCACTAGGCAACCACTGGAATATGATGAAATGAGAGATGTATGCTTGATAGAGGAGATTCTTGAGGATACTGTGGATGAATCAAGCATTGAGGATCCCATGGAGGCATGCTTTGCTCACTTTGGAGAGGACTTGGGTTTAGATAAATTACTCGAGGAAGTAAATGCCATTTTGGAGTCTGATCCTCAAGAAAGCAAGGAGGAGGAGGAGAAGGTGTCACCCGAACCTCAACAGAAGGAACTTAAGCCTTTACCAGATAATCTTAAGTATAAGTTCCTGGGTCCAGCACACTGTTTGCCTGTGATAATAGCTTCAGATTTGGGAGAGGCTCAAGAGGAAAAATTATTAGATGTTTTAAGAGAGCACAAGGAAGCTATCGGCTGGACCATTGAGGATATTAAAGGAATCAGCCCCTCGGTGGTGATGCACAGGATACACTTGGAAGAAGATGCTAAGCCATCGAGGGAGCCGCAAAGAAGGCTCAACCCTGCTATGCAAGAGGTTGTAAGGGCAGAGGTTATTAAGCTGTTAGATGCAGGGATCATTTATCCCATCTCTGATAGCAAGTGGGTGAGCCCCATTCATGTCGTGCCCAAGCGAGCTGGGTTAACGGTAGTAAAGAATAAGGACGACGAGTTGGTGCCAACTCGTGTGCAGTCTGGGTGGAGAGTGTGTATAGACTACCGTAAGCTGAACACTGCCACAAGGAAGGATCACTTTCCACTTCCATTTATTGATCAGATGGTGGAGCGTTTGGCTGGGCACGAGTATTATTGCTTTTTGGATGGTTATTCTGGATATAACCAGGTCCCCATGGACCCTGAAGATCAGGAGAAGACGACATTTACCTGTCCTTTTGGGACCTTCGCCTACCGTCGCATGCCTTTTGGGTTATGCAATGCACCTGCCACTTTTCAGCGGTGCATGGTCAGTATATTCTCTGACATGGTAGAGCGGTTCTTGGAGATTTTCATGGACGACTTCTCCGTCTTCGGTTCAACATTTGAGGAGTGCCTGCACCGTCTCTCTTTGGTTTTGGTACGGTGCAAGGAGAAGAACCTGGTGCTTAATTGGGAGAAGTGCCATTTTATGGTCAAGCAAGGAATTGTACTGGGGCATATCGTATCTCATCGAGGGATTGAGGTCGACAAAGCGAAGGTGGATTTGATTTCCAGCCTTCCACCCCCACGTACGGTGAAAGAGGTTCGATCTTTTCTGGGTCATGCAGGTTTCTATAGGCGATTTATCCAGAATTTCAGCAAGATCGCCAGGCCCTTGTGCAAGTTGTTGCAAAAAGATGCCCCATTTCTATTTGATGAGGATTGTAAGAAAGCATTTGGGGATCTGAAGGAAATTCTGACGTCCACACCCATTATTCAGCCACCTAACTGGGGTGTGCCTTTTGAGATTATGTGTGACGCATCAGACTATGCTGTTGGAGCTGTTTTGGGGCAGCGTGTTGATAAACTTCCCCATGCTATCTATTATGCAAGTCGAACTCTAAACGACGCACAACTCAATTATTCTACCACTGAGAAGGAGTTGCTTGCAGTCGTTTTTGCACTAGACAAGTTCAGATCCTACTTGTTAGGATCTAAAGTCATTATCTACTCGGACCATGCTGCATTGAAGTATCTTTTCTCTAAAAAAGATGCTAAATCTCGTCTTATCCGATGGATCTTGCTACTTCAAGAGTTCGACATTGAGATTCGGGATAAGAAAGGTTCGGAAAATGTGGTGGCGGACCATTTGTCTAGATTGATTGTGGAATTCAGTGAGGCTGCCACTCCCATTTCTGAGACCTTTCCTGATGAGCAATTGATGCACATTGCTCACAGTCCCGCACCATGGTTTGCTGACATAGTGAACTATCTTGTCACCGGACACATGCCCTTGCATTGGGGGAGGCAAGATAAATCAAAATTTTTGGCCATGGTAAAACACTTTTTCTGGGACGATCCTTACCTGTTCAAGTATTGTCCTGATCAGGTCATTAGACGATGTATTCCTGAGCATGACCAATCTAATGTCATCGCCTTTTGTCATGATCATGCATGTGGAGGCCATTTTAGTGCTAAAAAGACCGCTGCAAAGATTTTGCAGTGTGGATTTTATTGGCCTACCCTGTTTCGGGACTCTCACACCTACTGTATATCTTGTGAGCGTTGCCAAAAGCTAGGGAGTCTTTCTAGGAGAAATATGATGCCCCTCAACCCTATTCTGATTGTTGAAATTTTTGATGTGTGGGGCATTGATTTCATGGGACCATTCCCAAACTCCTTTGGCTACTTATACATTCTAGTTGCTGTGGACTATCTGTCCAAGTGGGTGGAGGCCGTTGCGTGCAAGACCAATGACCACAGAGTTGTGGTCCAGTTCTTGAAAGACACTATTTTTGCTCGTTTTGGTACGCCTCGAGCAATCATAAGTGATGGAGGTAAGCACTTTTGCAACAAGATCTTTGAGCAGTTGATGAAGAAATATTGTATCACGCACAAAGTTGCCACCCCATATCACCCACAGACGAGTGGTCAAGTGGAAATCTCAAATCGCGAGATCAAACATATTTTGGAAAAGACTGTGAACCCTACTAGAAAGGATTGGTCTCTGCGATTGACGGATGCACTGTGGGCATATCGGACAGCCTTCAAGACGCCAATTGGCATGTCTCCCTATCGCATTGTATACGGAAAGGCATGTCACCTTCCGGTTGAATTAGAGCATCGTGCGTATTGGGCTGTCAAGCAACTAAATTTCAATCTTTCCAAGGCTGGCTCACAACGGAAGCTCCAACTCAATGAATTGGAGGAGCTGCGGAATGATGCATATGAGTGTGCCCGATCATACAAAGCACAAATGAAGAAGACTCATGACCAAAATATTTTGAGACGAGCTTTTGAGCCGGGTCAGAGAGTCCTTCTTTATAATTCACGCCTGCATCTTTTTCCAGGCAAGCTCAAATCCCGATGGTCAGGCCCATTCATTATTCGATCGATTTTTCCTCATGGGGCCATCGAGATTGAGGATCCTAAGAATGGTAATACTTTCAAGGTAAATGGACAGAGGCTGAAACCATTCTTAGAGTTGAGGAGTCCGGACATTGAGACGATACTGTTGGAGGATCCTAGTTACTCAGATTGAGTGTAGTATTCTAGGGAGAGTCTGGCTGAAGACGTAAAACTTAGCGCTCATGGGAGGCACCCCACAGCTTATCTTTTCTTTTGTTTATTTATTATTTCGCATATTTATGATTAATGTTTGTTTCCAGTATTTTTTTTGTTTTCCAGTTTTTATTTTTCAGGGACAATGCGTACTTCAGTTCAAGTTTGGGGGTATGCTCTGAGCCATACCAGTCCAGATAGTTCTCCATATCTCAGGTCAGCTCTTTCCATATTAGTCACACATTGGGGTCAATGTGTAATTTAAGTTTGGGGGTATGGGAGACACATCACACACTTTGTCCTAATTTGTTGTCTTTTCGTCATAGAGATAAATGCATGCTCATGTTATCGTGAAATTTTAGTTGATCTAAACATTTTCTGTGATGTGATGTCATTGGTGAGCTTAACATTTTGAACACATGATCTGGTGATAAATTTTTAAAATTTAGTTACTTACTTTAGGCATTTTGAGAATTCACATGTTTGATCTAATCTCACACGAGCACATTAGCACAAATTATGTGAGGTATGACACGTGATTTTAATGTGTATTTTTCCTTATCTTAACTGAAACTGGATGACTTGTTGGATGAACTCTTGGGCATAGGAAAATAAAAAAAATATAAAAAAAAAATATAAAAAAAAAAATTATCAATAAACTTTTCGCTGAGTAACTGGACCTCTTGCCTCAGTAAGCAGTGAGTGTTCACGTCAAAAGGTGAAATTTTGCTTGTTAATATTAAGGTCGGTTTAATTTCGTAAGCCTTTTTGACTTGAGTTAGTAAGTCCTTAGGGGTGTCTTTACACCTAATGCCCTAAAACCATCTGGTTTGGGAGTCATTGACTCAACACTCGCTACATGGGTCAATTAGAAAGCTTAAGGGAACTAAACATAGCCGTGCCTTATTAAAAAAAAAAAAAAAAAAAAAAAAAAAAAGGTGAATAAAATAAAAACTATGCCTTTTTGTTCATTTTTGATGGGAAATTCGGTGAATCTTGAGACATGGAGACCTTACACATTAGAGTTACTTGGAAGCTTCATTTTTATGTACTAATTCACCTTACACTGATTCAAGATTGTGATGCCTTATCTTGCCTTTTGTAAGTAATTAGATTTTAACATTTCTATTCATTGCGAAGATGGGTTTACCTTTTTAAGCTTGCTTATGAATGAATATCGTGGTGATGTGTGCTCCTTAAATTTTTGGATACCATGAGTGATGACTTTATCTTTATGTTCTTTGTTTTTCATTGAGTCTTTTATTTTGTTTTGCTAAGGGACTAGCAAATTGTAAGTTTGGGGGTATTTGATGAGTGCCAAATATTGCATATTTTGGCCCTTTAATTTACATTTGTTAGCTTAGTAATTTGTTACTTTGAGTTGTTTTCATTGTTTTTCAGGTTTACAAGCACTGGGAAAAGAGTTTCACTAAAATTGCCAAAATCGCCTTACAGATCAGTCATTTTTGTGGATTTTACTGTATTGATTCCAGAAGAACCAGGAGATGAGCCATATATGGTTGGAAAGATCCGGAAGTCTATTTTCTGAGGGATTTTACGGCTTGCAAAAACGATTTTTCTAGAGAAAGTTATGGCCATTTTAGTAAACAAGGTTCAAGCTGAAGAAGTCTAGTGCGCTCGATCGCACCAGACTTGCGATCGATCGCAAATGCGCTCTTGCACATCCCACATCGGTTAAAAATGCTCTGTAGTGAGCCAATGTGCGCTCGAGCGCACCAGAGTGCGATCGATCGCACTCGGGCAGTTTCCCACATCGATTTTGAAACCCATTGTGCTCCGGGACTCCCCCTATATAAACACCATCTGACCTCATCATTCAGGGTACAATTCCTGAGCCACTTTGGTGTTTACCGGTGGATGTCCGCTAGCATTCTGGTGGATCCCGAAGGCATTGCTACCACGAGGGGAAGCGCCGCCCGTCAGCGAGTGGAATTTCTCTCATGTAAAGTTGTTTATTTATTTATTTATATTCAGTTGTTTTAGTTTAAATGTTTAGCACTTGTTATTATAGTTTTATAGTTATGAGTGGCTAGACTCTTCAGCTAAGGTTGAAGATGAAGCCCCGCCGTTGTTTGGCGTAGTAGTTCAGATTTGCTTGTACAAATCTGACAATTTTTAGTATAAATGTTCTGTCAATTATTTGAGTTAATCTTATAATTGATTGAGTTTAAATTGTCTGTTGGATTTTCTTTGTGTTTCATCTGATGGATACATTGAATGCTTTTCGATTAAATTGGATTCCCTTTGTGATTTGTTAAGAGCGGATACATCGGGTGCTTTTGGTTTAGTTGGGATATTCTTTGTTTTTTGTCTTATAGTTGGATTCATTGAATGTTTTGATAGGCTATATTTTTAGAACATGTATGCTTAACTTCGGTGGGGTGGATTCGGAAACCTTAGTGCCTTTTTTTTATTAGTTTTTAAATCAATTTAATTTAGTTTTAATTTATTTTGCAATATCATTCTGAAATTTGGAACTAGGTTAAAATAGAGTTAGTTTAGATTAAAAATTATATTTTCACAACGCAATTCCCTGTGGATTCGACCTCGCACTTGCACAACGCTATACTGCAAACGACTCGTGCGCTTGCGAGTAAATTAAAACTCACAACACCAACCAATACCTAACCCACGAGGACATTAGCAACTGAATATCGTGACAACTCTCAGAAATGGGAAGACCATAAGAGCTGATGAGCCTGCACAAGCATCTCCAGATAAAGTGTCTACATCAAAGGTAAGTGAAATGGAGAAGTGGAATGCACCTCCTTTCCCTCAAAGGTTAGTGAAGCCAAAGAAAGATAAATTGTTTGATATTTTTGAAACTTTGAGCAAAGTAGAAATTAACATTCCCTTGTTAGATGCAATTAAACAAATTCTTGCTTATGCTAAATTTTTAAAAGATTGTTCCACTAATAAAAGAAAGTTTCAGGAGCATGAAACAGTGGCTCTAACTAAAGAGGTAAGTGTGGTATTATTAAGAAAACTACCACCAAAGCTATAAGATCTGGGTAGTTTTACTATTCCTTACAGGATAGGTGACCAGTTTTTTGAGCGTGCACTATTGGATCTAGGAGCAAGTGTCAATTTGCTACCATACATAGTAGTTGAAAAGCTAGGAGCTTCAACCAACCTCCATCACTTTGCAATTGGCAGATAGAAGCATCAAAAGACCTAGAGGTATACTTGAGGATGTTTTGGTAAAAGTATGTGAGTTTATTTTGCCTGCCGACTTTATTGTGTTAGATATGGAAGAATGCTCTATGTCATTACCTCTGCCCATCATCTTAGGAAGACCCTTTATGAGAATTGCTGATATAATCATTAATGTGAAAAAGGGTATTGTAATTATGATGGTAAATGGTGAGACAATAGAATTTAAGATATTTGATGCACTGAAATTACCCCAAGATGATAATGATGATGAATGTTTTAATGAATATATGATGCAAAGTGTTGTTAAGCAAGTTTTTCATGTCCATCACACTGATCCATTGGAGGCCACCCTCATCCATAGCTTCACAAGTTTGGATGTTAAGCCAAAATCTGAGGATGTTACTGATAACATCATTGAAACTGTGCACCTTCTAGAGGCTTCTCCAAAGCATCCAAGTAAGTACACCGATCCATTTGAACCTCATGTGCCTACTAATACTATTTTTTTCCTTCTATTGTCCAGGCACCAAATTTGGAGTTGAAGCAATTACCGAAGCATTTGACTTATGCTTATATAAGAGAGAATAAGACACTACCTATGCTAGTTGCTGCCAATCTTAGTTTTGGGAAAAAATAAGGCTTGGTTCAGCTGAAGACGTTAAACTTAGCACTCATGGAAGGCACTCCACAGCTTATCATTTTATTTTTATTGTTTTACGTATTTATTGTTATTTATTTATTTTTAGTACTTCTTGTTTTCCCGTATTACGTTAGTTTTTCTTTTTTTAGGGACAATGTGTGCATCCGTTTAAGTTTTGGGGTATGCTATAAGCCATGCCGACCCAACTAGTTCTCCATCTCCCAGGTCAGATCTTTCCATGTTATTCACACATCGGGGACAATGTGTAATTTAAGTTTGGGGGTATGGGAGACATATTCACACACTTTGTCCCAGGTTTTTTTAGATAAATTCACATTCATATTTAATGAAAAAAAATTTTTTGGTTGTTTACAACAAATATTATGATAAAAATTCATTAGTAATCTTAAAATCTAGAACACATAGTCTAGTAATAAGAATTTTAAAAGTTAGTTACCTACCTCAAGGCACTTAAGAATTAACGAGTTTGATCTAGATCTGACACGAGCACATTAGCACGCATTTGTGTGGGGTATGACCTGTAATTTTAATATATATGTTTCCATGATTTAACCGTAATCAAATAACTTGTTAGATAAACACTTTGGCATAGACAAATAAAGAGAGAAATGTCCATCATGCAAAAAAAATAAAATAAAATGCTCCTAATGATCATTAAATAAAATTTTCGCTGAGTAACTGGACCTCTTGCCTCAGTAAGCATTGAGTATTCACGTCAAAAGGTGGGGATTAAGCATTTAATGATCATAAAAATTTTTGCCGAGTAACTGGACCTCTTGTCTCAGTAAGCAGTGAGTGTTCACGTCAAAAGGTGGGGATTTTGCTTAGAAGCATTAAGACCTGTTAGTTTCGTAGCCTTTTTTACTTGAATTAATGAGTCCTTAGGGGTGTCTTCACACCTAATGCCCTAGAACCATCTGGTTTGGGAGTCATTGGCTAAATACTCGCTACAAGGGTCAATTAGAAAGCTTAATGGAACTCAACATGGCAAAGACCTCATGATGAAAGAAAAAGAAAAGAAGTAAAAACTATGCCATTTTTGTTTCATCTAACAAGGAATTCGATGAAGGTTTGGACACCGACACACTATACATTAGAAATATTTGGAAGTTCCATCTTTTATGTGCTAATCCACCACATAAACTAAGTCAACTTGTGATGCCTTAAACTAGCCTTGTGTAACTAACATGAACTTTTAAAATCCTTATTCATTGCAAAAATGTGTTTTTTATTATAAGCTTACTCATGAACCATCATCATGGTTTTCTGTGCAACCCAAGTTTTTAAATAAAACATGAATGCTGAATTTATCTTTGTTATTTTTCATTTAGTTTTAGTTTCGTATTGCTAAGGGACTAGCAATATGTAAGTTTGGGGGTGTGATAAGTGCTTAAATATTCATATTTATGCCCCTTAATTTACATATTTTATTTTATTTTTCTTCATTTCTGTGTTTTATGGGTTTTTATAGGTTCTTGGAGAAAATGAAACATTTTGGAGATCAAAGAACAAATCTAGAAAATCTGTCAGTTGCTTAGTGCGATTGAGCGCAAGGGAGCTGTGATCAAGCGCACCAGCGCCCAAGGTAGGATCGAGCGCAATCTGGGCTCGCACACAAGAAGAAGGCTGTGCTCGAGCACAAGAGATTGCGATCTAGCGCACACGTACGACAGTGAACAGTAAAAACAGCAAAACCTGTTTTGAAAATAAAGGTTTGGACCTTGTTTTGGAAATTAGGGTTTCAAGGTGTCCTTAGAACCCTATAAATAGACTTGTAAAACATAGAAACAATATCTCCCTTCTGAGGAGCATATCTTCCTTTTAGTTTAGTTTTTGTTCGGGGAGATCGAAGAAGGAAACTATGGAGGAGAATTAATGACTATTCTCTCGGGTTTCTTCTTTCTTTTATTTTTATTATGTGTACTTAAACTTTTAGTAAGGGCTTGGTTGAAGCCCTAACTATGTTTACTAAATAAATTCAGTATTGGCGCCTTTGCAATATTTACGTTGTGTTGCTTAACTTGATTAATACCTGTTTTTATTTAAATTCCTTATGTGTGTGTTTGACCAGCGTATGCATGTGGTATGGATTAGTTAGTTGAATCAATTTGGATGTCCGAGTCCTGGGTTTAACATTAGTAACAAAAGATATCCACGTCGGATTCTTGGGTTAATCAACATGAGAAACCGAGAGTAGATACCATGCCCTAGGTCCCGTGTGGTTGTCGATTTCCACAGATCCTATGCTCTCTTAAGGAACAACTCAATATACACTATGCTGAATCCCTTGTGAGAGAAAAGAATTAGAGTAGATACCATGCCTAACTCGTTGCTTAGGGAGATCAATAGCTTAAGGAGTAGATACCATGCCCTTAGGTTAACAAACATTAGGTATTCATGACATGAGTAAAGCATTGGCATACTATTTTGTTGTGGTAGCATGATTGGTGGTGGATATCAAGTCCATACGCCTTTATCTTTATTATTTCAAACTCAATATTTATTTCTCTTATTTTTATTTTATTATTGTGAAACTAATTCTAAAATGAAATTCACCAATCCTTGTGGAAATGATCTCGCACTTGTACACTATGCTACTATTGACCTTATGCACTTGCAAGTAAAACAAGTTCGATTATTTACTTATTTATTTAGGTAGATAATCGCATAACACCAAGGGATCTTTGATAGTGATCAAAGCAGCAATTAATAATGGTCTCTATGAGATGATCAGAGACACGAATATCAAGGATCAAGCAACAAACTTGATGGTTGAGATGGATAAGGCAATTCTTTGGCACAATCGCGTAGGATACATGAGCGAAACGGGCTTGTAAATTCTCAGCAATAATGGTTTACTTGATGGTGACAAGGTAGAGAAACTTGATTTTTGCGAGAGTTACATTCTTAGGAAGTAACATCGGGTTAGCTTCAACGTCGGATTGTACAATTCTAAGGGCATTCTTGACTACATTCATGTAGATTTTTTAGGACCAGCAAGAACACTAACACAAGGAGGTAATCTTTACTTTCTTTCTTTAATTGATGATTATTCTAGAAAGGTTTGGGTTTATTTGCTTAAAAATATATCATATGCTTTGAATAAGTTTGTGGTGTCGAAAAAGTTGCTGGAAACTCAAACGGGTAGGTAGTTAAGGTTTTAAGAACCGATAATGGCTTAGAATTTTTTAATAAGGATTTTGATAAATTCTGTGAGTTAAATGGGATTCTAAGACATAGAACAGTTGTGAAAGCCCTTCAACAAAATGGTGCTGCTGAGAGGATGAATAGGATCCTTATGGAAAAGGTTAAGTGCATGTTAATTGGTTTCAGATTACCCAAATGTTTTTGGGGGGAACCTGTGTCTACTGCTGCGTATTTGGTTAATAGATCACCCTCTAGAGCTTTGGATCTTAATACTCCCAAGGAGATGTGAAGTGGTAAACCCCCTAAGTTGAACAACCTTAGGACTTTTGGATGTGCTGCGTTTGCATATCAAAAGGATGATATACTTAGCCCAAGGTCTAGAAAATGTGTGTTTCTAGGATATGGTGAAGGGGTTAAGGGGTATAGGTTTTGGTCCTTAGAGCAAAAAAGAACTAAACTCATAATAAGTAGGGATGTCATTTTTAATGAGCATTTATTTCCCTATTTGGAGAAAACTAACCCTGCAGGGGATAGTGGGCAAACCAGCCTGGTATTTGTGGAGCATAGCATCAAGGAAAATTCAGTTCAGGTAGAGCAAGGAAGGCAAGAGAGTTCAGACCAAGTAGAGCCCATTGATGAAGGCTAAGCTCATAACACTCAAGAGGAGGCTGAACTAGAAGGGGTTGATGCAGCAAATCATAATGATTATCAGCTCACAAAGGACCGGGAAAGAAGGCTGGTCAGACCACCTTTGAGATATGGTTTTACGGATGCTAATGTAGCAGCTCCTTATTCAGGAGGGATAAGTGAACCATAAACTTACATTAATTCCATGGGATGTAAGGATTCGTCAAGATGAAAGCTAGCTATGGAGGAGGAAATGGATTTTTTGAGGAAGAACAACTCTTTGGAATTGGTGCCGAAACCAAAAAAATAGAGAGTTGTGGATTGTAAATGGATTTACAAGATCAAAGAAGGGAACACTCCATGGGATAAAGTCTGGTACAAGGCTAGGCTGGTGGCGAAGGGGTTCACGTAAAGAGAAAGCATAGATTTCATCGAAATATTCTCACTGATTGTGAAATACAAGATGATAAAGATAGTGTTAGCTATGGTAGTCCAATTTAATTGGGAGATCGAGCAAATTAATGTGAAGACAGCGTTCTTACATGGAGAGCTTGATGAGACCATCTACATGAGGCAACCCAAAGGCTATAAGGAAGGAAGGCAGAGAGATTTGGTGTGCCAATTGAAGAAATCTTTATATGGCCTGAAGCAATCACCTCGGCAATGGAATAAGAGGTTCGGTTCCTTCGTAACTAGCTTGGGTTTCATGAGAAACTATTATAATTCATGCCTGTACTACAAAGGTCACAAGGTGGAGGAAATGGTGATTATCCTCATCTATGTCGATGACATACTATTGGTTGGGAGCAGCAGGGAGAGGATAGAAAGGTTGAAGTCTCAACTCAGTGAGGAGTTTGAGATGAAGGATCTTGGTCATGCACAAAAGATCATTGGGATAAGTTCAGGAAAGGAAGAGAAACATGTTGAAGGTTTCTCAATCTTCCTATATAGAAAAGATGATATCTAAGTTTTCTATGGAAGATATCAAACCAGTAAAGATTCCCTTTGCTGGTCATTTCAAGTTCTCATGCGATCAATGTCTTAGAACAGATGAGAAGAAGAAGGAAATAGAAAAGGTCCTTTACTCTAGTGTAGTTGGATCTGTAATGTTCATCATGGTAAGCACTAGACCCGACATTGCTCATGCAATTAGTGTTCTCAGCAGGTTTATGAGTAATCCCGAAAAGGAGCATTGGCTTGGGATAAAGTGGTTGCTGAGGTACTTGAAGGGAAGCCCAGATGTGGGGCTTATTTATGAGAAGAGGGGTAAGTCCATTTGTTTGGAAGGTTATGCTAATTCGGACTATGGAGTAGACCGGGATAAAAGAAGATCGATTACCTCCTATTTCTTCAACTTAAAAGGATGTTGTATAAGTTGGAAGGCTTAGTTGCAGCCGGTGGTAGCACTCTCAACAACCGAGGCTGAGTACATAGCGAAAACAAAAGCCATTAAGGAGGCTATATGGTGCAAAGGGTTGTTGGAAGAGTTGAAGGTCCTAAAAGAGCAGGTGGTGGTGTATTCGGATAGCCAAAGTGCGTTGCATTTGTGCAAGAATCCAGTGTTCCATGAGAGGACAAAGTATATAGATGTTCGATATCATTTAATTCAAAAAAATGTTACGGAATGATGCATTCATGAGGACAAAGTGGCCATGGAAGAAAATCTTACAGATTTACGTACCAAAGTTTTACCTCTAAGCAAGTTCAATCATTGCCTTAGACTTCTTAGGATTGGAGTCGGATGATATAGTGACTCATGCTGAGTTTGGATCTTGAGTTCTTTGCAGAATGGGTTTGGGTTTAATTACTTAGAAAAAGGTAGAGATTGTTGGGAATTTATCTAAGAATTAAATGGATGGAAGATTAAAGCTTTAGCAGTCTTTGAGCTGTGGCACAAGATTGGGCGCCGCGGTCTCCAGCAAGTCAAAAGTTTGCCTTGTCTAGGTGTGCGTTGTGGCACAAGGTGGCACAGAGCTTTGCACCATGGCCCATGCCTTATGCATCGCGGCGCCCAGCACCTGGAGGAGTTCTGCCCCTGTATGCGCCGCGGCCTACCCTGTTCTAGGCCGCGACGCCAGGCACACCTAATGCACTCTGATCAGCATGTTGAGATGGTGCATGAAACTTGGTTAAAATGCACAGGATTACTTAGACTTCTTGGAGGGCCATGATTGTTTGGTTCTCAAGATCTAAGGGTTGGGAATGACTTCAAGATTGGTTCAAGAAGTTGTTGCTCTATATAAAGAGTCATCAACAACAATCTTCATAACAAGTAACACAAGTGCAAGAGTGAGAGGGCAAAGACACAAAACACAAGAGAGGCACAAGAAGAAGTCTTATTCCAAGAGTGGCTGGTGTTGAGAGAGAAAGACTCTCAAATCTTCAGAGGTATTATAAGTGAGAGAGAGTATTCAAGAAGTGGGGTTCAAGGGCTTTGTAATCGAAATTTTCTTGAGGAAAATTTCAGGGAAACATTTAATTCTTATCTCTTTCTTTTATCTTCTTTCAGGTATCAAGAACAAGAGGATTCTTGAGGAGGTGTTGCTGTAATTGTAAGAACTCCATTAATTTAGTGCAGAGAGCTCGGAGGAGCTCCCGGGGACGTAAGCAAATTGTCGAACCATGATAACAATTGCTTGTATTCTTTCTTTGATTGTTTGATTCCTGTTTATTACAAGTCATTCTAGACTTGGGTGTTTGAAAGTCACCACCTGGGATTCTTGAGGTGATTTTCAACAATAATGAAACATAAGGATGAGTAATTGATAAAATGGCAAGCACTAAAGGAGTTTCTTAAAATAGCATGTTAGATCACTCTAGTGATTAGTTTGTTAGTGGCAACGATAAAGAGAAAGTTCAAGATGAGGGTAAGATAGAAATTTAATCTTGTAATGTCAAATTTTGACGAAAGTGGAGAATTTTGAGGAGTGCATTTGAAAATGTGAGATAGATTTAAGAAAGTGATAATCATGATTTTCTATGGACCTGGTCAAGGAAATTTCGTGAACGAAATTTTTATTAGTTGGGGAGAATTGTAGAAACCGGTACTTAAATTAGAATATTTTAATCACAAAAATTTCATTTAGACACATACTTGATGTGTTTATCCGAATTAAGTTATAATTAAATTCGTTTGGGGAGTTTTAAAACTTAGGAACAAGTAAATAATTTGGGAGTCAAGAAATAAAAGCATGTTTTGGAGGAATTATTGAAAATTTAAAGAAATTGTGGTGAATTTTAAAAGAAATGGGGAGTGGAGGGGTGGTGTTGTAAAAAGGCTTAGCTGTAGATTATAAATAGGAGGAGAGAGGGAGAGAATCTAGCAATTGCTGGATTTCTCTGGAAGAACCGAGAGAGAGAAGAGAAAAGAGAGAAAAAGGGAAGAAGGGAAGAAAGGGAGGAAGAGAAAGGAAAAAGATTGGAGATTTCTAGCAAAAACCTAAAGTAAGACTTATTCTTCTCCATTTCTTAAGTTTTAAGCATGCCTATTAGACTAAAGATTTGTGTTTTTAAAGTTTGAATTTAAATAATTTCTTAAGAAAAAGTTTGAAGAAAATGGTTTGTTTAAAAAAAATAGGTTTTGTTCAAAGTTGGTTGATTTGAGAGTTTTGAGTTAAATTATTCTCTTGGGTAATGTAAAGTTTTTTATTTTAAGCCCTTAAAAATTTATATCTTTGAAGATTTGAAAATAACTTTTGAAATCAAGGAGAAATTTGGAGAAAAACATTACTTTTCGGAATGATTTTTGTTGAAAAACAGGGATTAAATGGACTTGATCAGTGCCCATTCGACTGGATGAAGCACCTGAACTAAACCATAGCTGAACCACTTCATTTAGTGAACTAAATGAAGTGTTCAGTCGACTGAATGGAGGGGCTAAACTTTCTGGACCCTTTTCAGTCGATTGAACCACATTGATTTTTGAAATTTTTTACTTCTTCCTTCAATTTTTGAAAGTAAATTTTTCCCAATTTGATTTTAAAATTTATATGGATTGGAAGCATAATAAAAACACATTTGAAATGGCTATTATTAATGAGTTTAAAAAAGAGTTGAAACTCAAAGGAAATGATTTGAAAAAGATATGAAAAAGGGTACAACATGTTGGTTCCTTCGGTTTTTGTTGCGTTCGAAGTGCGCAAATGATATTTTGAATATATAAAACACTTTTGAGTTACTTAATATACTTTTAAAAGGTTTAAATTAATGAAAATTAATGTTTTTCACTCCTAGGTGCAAGTGGAAAAATCCTTGAGAGAAGAAGGTAGTAGTTGGGACTAGTTTGCGAAATCGAGCAACGAGGTGAGTTTCCCCTTACTTCTAGTAAGCGTTGTAAATTGTACAACAAAAATAAATGGTTAAAATTATATAAATATAAATAAGTATAGAAATATTAATAATAATATTATGAGAATTACATGAAAGGACATGGAGATATAAGAATAAACATAGTTATGTCATGATGCACTTTGAGGAAAGGTGATGATACAAATAACTCAGTAAGTGATCATGGAAGTACAAATAATAATGTTATGAGGATTTCATATATGCTTAGAGATATGAATGTTGTGATGAATTTTAGTAAGTAATGTGATTAAATTATGAAATATTAAATAGTAGTGTGTTGAGATTGATATATATATATATATATATATATATATATATATATATATATATATGTATGTATGTGTTCGTGTGTGTGTGTATTAAGGTGTGATGATACAAGAATGGACTTGATATAGCTTATGTGAAAAAGTTACCCTCTTGTGAATGCATTGTATATGAAATGATTTTTTATTTTATTTTTCTTGTTATGATAGCATAAAACGAGTAGAGTAAACATGTGAGATTAGGACCCCACCCAGTAAGGGGTAGGGAAGGGATCCGAGGAAATATTGGATTGATAGGACCTCGCCCAATAAGGGGTAGGGAAGGAATCCGAGTTATATGTGATGATTAACATACCAGCACGTGGGCATACGTCTTCATTATTATATTATGATGAGCCCAATGAGGGCCAATAAAATGAAATGAGTAAAGAAATGTAAAATGAAACTAATAAATAAATGATTATGCATCGCATTGCATCTCATTACATTCGTTTCATGGATAATGGACATTTGATGGGATTGACTCATGAAGTGCATGTCTTGTAATTGACTCATGAGGGGTATGTGATGTAAATGACCTAGTGAAGGGCATTAAATATCAATTGTTGTGAATTAAAAATTATCAGGATAGACGTAGATTATGAATGGTTGATCTTATTTTGCATGTGGATTAAGTTATGGACTATGAACGATGTAATAAATTATGAGTATTAGTGTTGTTGTAATGATTGTTTATCTTGGGCTAAGAAATTAAGAAAATAAATTGAATTGTAAAATAAAAGTCTTATGTTGCTTATACATATAAAAAGAGATTTATATGATAAGAAATTGGAAATAAATTAACTTAAACCCAAAAATGGTTACTTATAGTAAGATGTTTACTCACTGATTTTTTTTACTCACCCTCTTTACTAACTTTTCAAGAAAGCATCGGAAGACTTGTGGTCGAAAGTGAAAAAAATCCTTAGTAAAGTCTTAATTCACGGTATCTTCATCTCTTGAGTTGTTTGGAAGTCTAATTCTTGTTTTTGTTTACTTTTTTATTTTAAAAGTACTCATATTAATTATATTTGAGGAAATTCTTTGTACTTGTATCCTTTTGTAAAAATCTCGAGATTTGGTCTATTGTATTGAAAAGTTTCATATATGTAAAAAATTTTGTTTGTATAGATTTGTGTTGATTGCGAAGAATTTTGTTTGAAATTATAAACTTGATATGGTTACATCTTGAGTCAAGATGCTCAGTGCTGAAAGGTGATGGAGCCGTTCCGAGTAGGGCCTACTCGGGATGGTCGTTACATAATTTACCCTACAATGTTTGGATTGTGAATGATGTAAATGATGAAAACGAAATCAAGATTAAATTTTAAGAACATCAAATCGTTTGATCCATGATTTTACTTTTTCAAATGAATTATATATATATATATATATATATATATTTAAAAATTACTTATAAAAAAGAAGCAAAGTTTTTGTTTTAGGAATCGATAAAAAAAAAGGTATATGTTAATATATATATATATATATATATATATATATATATATATATCTCCTAATATAACTACAAGCATAGAGCCTGTACTATACAGATGAAAAATAATATTTGAACGACTTTAATGAAAATAAATATAATTACAATATTAATTGTTAAAAAATAATTCAAATAAAAATATTAAAAAGAATGAGTTCACTTAAACGTGTTCCATGACTAATAGATGAAGAAAGCATGAAAAAAAATGAAGAATACAAAATTGACTTCATTCTTTTTCACGTGAAACAATACTTTGGTTTTACTGGAAAAAAAGTAAGGCTGAGTATAGAAACCGATGAACCCGCAGACTCGACCCAAACTGGTGTAATGGGTTGGATTAAATTGAGATTTTCAAAAGTTGGATTGGGTTTTGGTTAAAATTTTTTTTAACCTGGTGGGTTGGGTTAGGTCACGAATTAAAAATTTTCATTCGACCCAAACCGGTAACCTGATCATTATATAATTATATTATATATATATATATATATATATATATTTAAAACATACTTACTTTAAGGATTGATGGACTACATTCATATTTTAATAAGTTAGTTTTGAATGCAATATATATTTCGTCTCTCTCTCTCTCTCTCTCCCTATATATATATATATATATATATATATATATATATATATATATATATATCTTCTTATTTATTTTTTTCTTCTTAGAAACCCTCTAACAAAAAACGTTAGTTGCCATCATTAAGACCAATTAAAATTTAAATGTGTAGTGTGTTTCTTTTTAATACGTTTTAGTTAAAGAAGACTTTTTTGTTCTCATGAAAACATTTCTTTTAGACTTTAATATGCTTTCCAAAAGATTGTTGAATTAATTTTCTTATCTTATGTTCATTCACTTTATGTTTTTGTATGATGAAACTTAGTTATGGATATTTTAGGACCAAGTCTATACTAGTGTTGAAGTTTTGAAAAATTTGATC
Source organism: Bretschneidera sinensis (assembly GCA_023935145.1). Taxonomy (NCBI): domain Eukaryota; kingdom Viridiplantae; phylum Streptophyta; class Magnoliopsida; order Brassicales; family Akaniaceae; genus Bretschneidera; species Bretschneidera sinensis. The sequence continues at coordinate 2,584,825 of CM043705.1, forward strand.
GATCAAACACCTTTAAAATCTAGTTTTTATTTATTTTTGTATGGTTTGCGTTAGGAAACCACCCTCAATGATCCCAGAAAGTGATCTTCCAAACACCCAAGCCTAGAGTGACTTGTAATGAAACAAAACAGCAACCAATCATAGCAAGAAAGAAAAACAAACAATTTGTTATCGAGGTTCAGCAATATGCCTACGTTCCCGTGAGCTCCTCCGAGCCCTCTACACTAAATCAATGGTTCTTACAAGGCACAACAACTTCTCTCCAAGAAACCTCTTGTTCGTGAAGAACGAAAGAATAAGAAGTACAAGAGAGTGATAAGAACTAAACTTGGAATTTTCCTCAAGAAAATTCCACTTACAAGCCCTTAAATCCCCTTTCTATTCTACTATCTCTTTCTAAACAACCAGTCTTTACAATGAGTCTCTCTTGTTTTGTGTCTTTGCACTCTTACAATTGATTCCACTTTCAATCATAAGTTATGTTTCTTTGAAGCTAGGTGACATTTTATATAGTGCACCAACTTCTTGACCACTCTTGAGAGTCAATCTCCACCCTTAGATCTTGAGGACCAATCAACCATAGCCCTTCATCAATCATAAGTGATCCTGTGCATTTTGAACATGCCTCACGCACCCTTTGAATTGTTAAATTAGTGTGCATCAGTGTGCCTTCAAGCCACGGCCTAGAACAGGGCATGCCGCGGTCTGAAGAGGGCTGAACATCTCCACAATTACATCCATTCTGGGAGCCACGACCTGGTGCACACCTCCTTTAGGTCTTCTCCTTTGTTGGATGCCGCACCTTGGAAGAGTTGAGCCATGGTGCACACTGGTGTGCACACATTCTGGAGTTGCTGTAAGGTGAGGCGCGCACATCTCAAGCCGCGGCGCCAAAACCTGATGCTGAACCATCTTCAAACCTTGTTTAAACCTTAGACAAATACCAACAATCTCTACCTTTGTCTAAGCATTTATACCCAAACCCATTGTGAAAAAGAACTCGGTATCCAAGCTCATTTTGAGTCATTATATCAACCGACTCCAATCCTAAGTAGTCCAAGGCAATGATTGAACTTACTTAGATGTAGAACTTTGGTGCCTAAATCTGCGGGATTTTCGTCCGTGGCTACCTTGTCCACATGAATGCATCATTTCATAACATTTTCCCGAATGAAATGATACCAAACATCCATGTGCTTTGTCCTCTCATGGAACACCAGATTTTTGCACAAATCCAATGCACTTTAGCTATCCGCATATACCATCACCTGCTCTTTTAGGACATTCAACTCTTCCAACAACCCTTTGCACCATATAGCCTCCTTAATGGCTTCCGTTGCCGCTATGTACTCAGCCTTGGTTGTTGAGAGTGCTACCACCGGCTGTAGATGAGCCTTCCAACTTATACAACATCCGTTTAAGTTGAAGAAGTAGGAGGTAATTGATCTTCCTTTATCCCGGTCAGCTCCATAGTCCGAATCCGCATAACCTTCAAGACAGATGGACTTACCCCTCTTCTCATAAACTAGCCCTACTTCTAGGCTTCCCTTCAAGTACTTCAGCAACCACTTCATCCCAAGCTAATGCTCCTTTCTGGGATTACTCATAAACCTGCTAAGAACACTCATTGTATGAGCAATGTCAGGTCTAGTGCTTACCATCATGAACATGACTGATCCAACCGCACTAGAGTAGGGGACCTTTTCCATTTCCTTCTTCTCCTCATCTGATCTTGGACTTTGATCGCTTGGGAACTTGAAATGACCAGCAAGGGGAACCTTTACTGGTTTGCTATCTTCCATAGAGAACTTAGATATCAGCTTCTCTATGTAGGAAGTTTGAGAGATCTTCAATCTGTTTCTCTCCCTTTCCTAGATTATACACATTCCAAGGATCTTTTGTGCATGGCCAAGATCCTTCATCTCAAACTCCTCACTAAGTTGAGCCTTCAATTTTCTTATACTCTCCATGATGCTCCCAACCAGCAACATATCATCAACATAGATGAGGATGATCACCACTTCCTCCACCTTGTGCCCCTTGTAGTACAAGCACAAATCATAATAGCTCCTCATGAAACCCAAGCTAGTTACAAAGGAATCAAACCTCTTATTCCATTGCCGAGGTGATTGCTTCAGGCCATAGAGAGATTTCTTCAATTTGCACACCAACTCTCCCAAAATTTTGTCTAGAAGTCGATAGTATGCCGATTCGGAATCCCTCAGGTATTGATCACCGACAACGAAAAGCAGTTTGATAGCTCTCGGTTCAAGACATTCTGTGATGACCTCCACAGTGAGCACCGATTCTTATTCGTCGGGTATCCACAGGCCAATGGACAGGCTGAAGTAACCAACAGGACGCTTCTCCAAGGAATCAGAAAGAAACTTGATGAGGCGGATAAGCAGTGGGCTGACCAACTCTTCAATATCCTCTGGGCCTATCGGACAACAGTACGAATGCCAACAGGAGAAACTCCCTTCTTCATGACGTACGGATCAGAGGCCGTCATCCCTCTTGAAATTGGGTTCCCATCAATGCGAGTACAGTGCTTCGAACCAAGCATCAATGAAGAAGGATTAAGGATGAATGCAGATGTGGTCGACGAAGCCCAAGATAAAGCCCAAATCCACCTGGTGGCCTACCAGCAGAGGACCGCACGATACTATAACTCCCGGGTTCGGCTCAAGGAGTTCAAGTTGCATGACCTCGTTCTTCGTAAGAACGAAGTGTCCCGTCCTCACCACACGGGAAAGCTCGTTCCAAATTGGAAGGGCCCTTACCGGATCCGAAAGGTTTGTCTGGTCGGCACTTACGATCTCGAGGATATGGACGACAAACCCATTCCCCGAACTTGGAACGCGGAGAATCTCCAAAAATTTATCAGTAAAATGTAAAAGTGAAAATTCAATAAAGTTGAAAGTTTGAATTCCATAAATTTTCTTAAGTTAAAAGGGAGTACAAAAGTCGAGTGCTATTGACCCCGGATACAAAACAGGCCTATTCTAGAGAGGCAGAAGCCTCCTAGGCATCACCATCACTCCCCCCCCCCCCCGCTCCGTCCTCACCATTTCCTGCCTCCTCGACCTCACCTGGGGCTAGCTGAGTCTCGCTCCCATCTCCCTCCTGAGCGCCGGCTGTGGCAGAGACCTATGCGTCCTCTTCCGAAGAAGCAGCACCAGACTCTTCGAAACCAGCCTCCAAATCCAAACCAGAAAAGTCCAGCTCCGAAAAAAGGGACGCAGCCCTCCTCTTGGCTTCTTTGAAACCTTCAAGGTACTGGGCTGCCCTCTTTTCATTCAGGAACTCCTCCATCTCCGCGGCACGACGACGGACCTCATCCAACACTGACTGGAGCAGGTCCCTCTCTGCGACCTTCCTCCGGAACTCTTCCAGCTCTGATCGGACCAGGTCCAACCCCTCCCTAAGGACATCCTTAGCTTGACACCAGTGGTCCCTCTCAAAAATAGCTTCTGCTCTATCCCTCTCTGCCACCTCGAGAGCGAGACAGGTCATGAACCAAGCCCTAAGATTCCTCTAGCTTATACTCAGCCTTGGTCAAACGATCAGCCATGTCCATGGTACGCCGAGAGAGCACCCTAGTGAGGACTCCAACCTAAAATGAAAAATGGACTTGTAAAAACAGTTGGCAATATATGAGCCAAGAAAGGGAGTGCAGGAAAAAGAAGCATTATTTGAGACAAGCTGACCTCTGCAGCCGAGAAAAGTGCCTCAATGGGCTTCGTCGAAATATCCACCATGTCACAGGGAGGGATCCCCAGCACCAGATGCTCCTGAGCGACCTTCGGGTGGGCGAACACGGAGTCATCCATCCTTAAGGCCCACCGAAGAGTGAAGAGGGGAGCCAACCCGTCCCCTTCCCCAGACAAAGATGGTCCCGGAGAAGGAGTAGGCGGAACTAGGTCCACCCGCTCTTCAAAAATCAGGGGCCTAGGGGGACCGCCCACCGGCATTGGCACCGCGGTCGGGGCCTTCACTTTTTTCTTCTGTTGCGGCTGCGAGGAACCACCAGCCTCCGCGACCCTTTTCCTTTCACGAGCCATATGCCTAGCCCTTGCAGCCATATCCATGTCTGCGTGAAAAGCAAAACATTAGTAGCTTGAAAAGAAAACTAGAATTCCTGAAAACTAAAAAACCAAGGGCTACCATGCTCGAGGCTCGGGGGAAGGCTGGGAGGACATAGGTCGAGCTTGTGGAGTTCTTCATTGTCTCCAAGCACCTCGATGTCCAAAGGCGTGGCCAGCATCGCCTTCAATGTCTCCTGCTCTCGGTTTAGGAGGTGCGACCTCTTGCACTTACAACACGCTCCAAACTCTAATTTAGAGGAACGTCGAAGCTCTCAGCACTCCGAAGAAAGAAAAAACCCCCATTCTACCTCTTTATGGAAGAAGGCTTCTCCTTCAGAACTATTTTCCCCTGCCTCAAGCTAACAACCACCCACCCAGAATGACCAAGACGGGACAGCTGGAAATGGGCCTTGAACACGTTAAGGTTCATCACCCCTCCCACCTCCTGACATACTGCGATGAACGTTAGGATTAATTGGACCGAGTTGGGCACTAGTTGACTCAGCACGAAACCAAAGTATCTGAGCACCGAGCATAGGAACGGGTGGAGAGGGAACCTAAGCCCCACCTTAAGCTGGTGTTCGTAAACACACAGCTCGTAAGGCACCTGGCTCGAAAGAGCGTCGCAGGCTCTCTCACCACCCTCTGGAGCCCTCATATGGTAGTCTAGGGGAATTCTATACTTAATCCTCATCCCCACGAGGCTAGCCTCCTCCACCACACTTGGAATAGGGTTCGCTTCGAACATCCACTCCTCTCTCTCCGTATCTATGGTGTCATCTCTAATGGTCATCAACTCCCGGACATCCCCTTCCCCGATTGACCCTTCATCCTCGCTCTCTCCACCCTTCATATAAGGCAAGAGGGCAAGACCCCTGCCCCAACGGGCCATCTCTTGAGAGGAGATTCCGCCACTAGAAGAGGCACCATCTGCCTCCTTTAACTCCCTCGACAGAGCCCCACTAGAGTCGTTACCACTTAACATCCTAACTCACCTAGACAAGCTTTTGAGGAAGACTCCTAAGAAGGCCGAGCGCTCTTAAACTATCCCTTGTTGAACTTATGCTCTCAAATATGCTAAGTGAGGATTGAATTGAGGAGGAACTCCCTTATATAAAGACACTGGCGGTAATTATGAGGGGCATTAACTCAGCATGACAGGACACGCCTCTTACTCTTCCCCAGGCACCGTTTCTAGACACCAAGGTGCCAGATGTCGCTAAAAAATGCCCTATACTATCTCCGATGTGCCGCTCTGCAGTCACCGATGCGATGCTTTGCTGTCACTAACACGCTGTCATTTCTTATCAACTGTCATCATTTGTCGCGCCTACAGGAGGGTAAACCTAGTAGGCCCAAAGTGGATAGAAAAGTCCACAAAGGCAAGGAAGAGGAAACCATGTGAGCATAATTTCTCCAAGTCTGGATCGCTCGGCCAAGTTCTCCAAAGTTCGAGCGTATGAGCTACGTTGCATATGCTCGACCAAGTTTTCTCCAAAATCTGAGCCTTGCCCAACGCTCGGTCGTGTTCTCCAAAGTCCGAGCGTATGAGCTGCGTTGCATACGCTCGGCCAAGTTTTCTCCAAAGTCCGAGCTTTGCCCAACGCTCGGCTGTGTTCTCCAAAGTCTGAGCATATGAGCTGCGTTGTATACACTCGGCCAAGTTTTCTCCAAATTTCGAGCCTTGCCCAATGCTCGGCCGTATTCTCCAAAGTCCGAGCGTATGAGCTGCATTGCATAAACTCGGCCAAGTTTTCTCCAAAATCTGAGCCTTGTCCAACGCTCGGTTGTGTTCTCCAAAGTCCGAGCCTTGCCCAATGCTCGGCCATGTTCTCCAAAGTCTGAGCGTATGAGTCGCGTTGCATATGCTCGGCCAAGTTTTCTCCAAAGTCCGAGCCTTGTCAAACGCTCGGCCATGTTCTCCAAAGTCCGAGTGTATGAGTCGCGTTGCATACACTCGACCAAGTTTTCTCCAAAATCTGAGCCTTGCCCAACGCTCGGTCGTGTTCTCTAAAGTCCGAGCATATGAGCTGCGTTGCATACGCTCGGCCAAGTTTTCTTCAAAGTCCGAGCCTTGCCCAACGCTCGGCTGTGTTCTCCAAAGTCCAAGCATATGAGCTGCGTTGCATACGCTCGGTCAAGTTTTCTTCAAAATTCGAGCCTTGCCCAACTCTTAACCGTGTTTTCCAAAGTCCAAGCGTATGAGCTGCGTTGCATAAGCTCGATCAAGTTTTCTCCAAAGTCTGAGCCTTCTCTAACACTCGGCCAAGTTTTCTCCAAAGATTGAGCCTTGTCTAATGCTCGGCCAAGTTTCCCCAAGTCCGCGTGTTTGAACTGATTGTCAAAAGATTGGCTAAGTTCCTCCAAAAGACCGAGCCTTGTTAAACACTCAGCCAAATTTCTCCAGGTCCGAGAGTCGCGAGACAGTTGTCGAAACGCTCAGCTAAGACTTCTCCTAGTTCAAGCATTTCTTCCATATTGTGCCCAAAATCAAGTTCATTTTATTAAATAAGTATGAAAGGCAAGGATATCGTGCAAAGACAAAGATTGAAAGAAAAAGATATTTTATTAATTCGAAGAATTACAACTAACGACCTCGAAGTACAAAGGGAAAACTGAAACACCAAGCTTTTTAGGCAGTCCAGTACACGAGCTGTCTTAGCCCTTTTGCCTTTTTCACGGAACCCTCATGAGCTTGAAAGCGTTCACCTATCAGGAGCAGCCCCAGGCCTAGAGGGACTTCTTCAGCCACCCCCCTCTTCTTCTTCAGTTCCAATAAGCTCAGAACCTCAGAAGCCCACCATCCAGAGACACGACCTAGACCTTGACCTCCCTCCTGGCTTTAAATGAACCAGTGGTACTCCTTTGAGGCTAGCCACCCTCCTCTTCTTCTTCGGTTCTAAGGTCCGAAGAAGCCCCTGGCACAAGAAACCTCCACCATTCCTACTCGGAATCTGGAAGAGGTCCCTGCCCCCGCTCAGAATCTGAATAAGGTCCTGATCCTCGTTTGGAATCAGGAAGAAGTCCATATTCGTTGAGCCACGATCCTCCTCCAGAGTAGTCTCGTCTTCTTCTTTGGCTTCTATAAATCCCTCAAGGAACCGCTGACTCCCTTCCTTCTCCTCAATCACTACCATAAGAATCTCCTAAGTCAGAGTGCGACCCCTCAGTTAGAAAGTAGAGACAAACTCATCTCAGAAAAGAAAACTAAGCCCCTTTCTGTTTATCAGAAAAGGTGTCAGAGACCCATTTTTATAGGAAGGGAAAACACGTTCAGCGAGAAAAGTTAATGCAGATAACGAAAAAAGAGGAGACTTTTACGGTTTCGAGATGACCTGTTCGCCTCCCCCAGACGACTTTTTCACCTCCCGAGAATGACGAATCGGCTCCCGAGGACAGTTGTCCAACACCAGTTTGACTTGCACGCGCCTCTTCAGCTCCATTGGAAGCCCATCCCACGCAATACTTCCTTAAGCACCTAAAGGTACTCGAGGAAGTGGGGGGCCTGTGATATGGTCCAAAATACACCAACCCAAGTAAGCTCCAGGCCCATAATACTCCAAACCCAAGTAAGCTCCAGGTCCAACGGAATACTCCGACCCAAGTAAGTTCCGGGCCCAGCAAGATGCTCCGACCTAATAGACACTCCGGCCCAATGAACGGCCCAGTAAACTCTTCGGCCTGGTAGAATCTCCGGACCCATGAAGGATGGCCCAACGGACCTACGCATGGACTTTCCCTACTATACGTCGCTCTACAGCCACTACACCACCCTACAGCGCGCAGCCGCCTACACACACAACCCTACCACCACCCTACCATAACAGCCCTGAAGCCGCCCTACGTCACGCCACTCTACAGCCACCCTACAGCGTACCGTTCCCCAAGCAGGCAATCAATGCCTCCCAACAGGCAGAAGGCTATAAATAAGCCCAGGTATGGACTTCACTGATTCATTCAAGGACACCTTTACTTACACTCCAACCGCATAAGCCCTCAGTTTCTTTTGAACCCTCGGCTTCTCCTTTATACCTTTGCTAACTTAAGCTTCGGAGTGCCCTCGGAGGTCTCCCCCTCCCCTCCTTCCGAGAGCCCTTAGTTCACCCCTGTTACTTGTGCAGGGTTCAGGTCGTATCAGTACCCAAGCCATATCTGCTCCCATACCACGCCAGCTCCTGAGCCACGTCAGCTCCCAGGCCATGTTAGCACCAACCGTTTTTTGGCATCAACACTATTTTTTTTTTGTTTTCCAAAATCAGATCTTCAATATGTTTTTCCTCTATTTGGTTTTCTAAAATTTAGTTTTTTTTTTTGTTTTCCCTGAATTGGTGAGATAAAAAAGAAACAGGATGATGATGGAGGGTTGCAAAGTTTTATTTTTCTTCTAGAATTTGAACAAAAAAGGATATAGTGATGTTTGGGTCGCCAAAAAACCAAGGGAAAATGATTTTTGTTGGTATTTTTAGATTTAAAAAAATATATATTTTTATGGTTATTTATTTAATTTAAAAATATTATAAGTTTTTATAATTTAAATTTACATGAGTCCATGCATTATTGACATCTGACTATTTTTTCTCTTCCTAACATTGACATGGAAGGAAAGAAGGAAAAAGTGAAATGAGTTTTCTTTTCTGGGTTGTGTTTGTTTGGATGGAGAGAAAATAAAAGAAGTGAAATTTTTTTTTAAAAATATTTTTTTGCTTTCTTTTTAATTTTTATAGTTTTGAAAAAAAAATAAATGGAGAAAAATTATTTTAAACATTTTTTTGTTTTCAAATTTTTTGGTTTTGCATATTATTTTATCAAGATTTTTAATTTTAAAATCTTTAAAAAGTGGGTTTTCTACTATGGGTTGTGTTTTTTTGGAGGGTAAAAAAATGAAAGAAGTGAAATATGCTTTTTTAACAATTTTTTGTTTTCTTTTTAATTTTTATAGTTTTGTAAAAGAAGGAGAAATGGAGAAAATTTATTTTTAACATTTTTATTTTATTTTCAATTTTTTTTTTGGTTTTGCAAATTATTTTATTAAGAATTTTAATTTTTAAATTTATTTATATAAAAGCTAATGTGTAAAGGATATGTGATTAAATTTGCAATCAAGTTTTTTTTTTCTCCATTTTATTGCTGATTAGGTTTCACATCCTTATTTTTCAAGTGTTGGACATAAAACATTGACGGTTGTGACATGATTGTTAACATTTTCAAAACTCGATCTTAATATTACACATTTTCAAATCTCAAGAATCAAAATATTAAAATGGCTAAACTACAATGACAAAAATATTTATTTAGCCCTAGCACATGTATACGCCACTTGTAAATTAGGGTAGTTGTACTGGTACTCCAGGGTCTGCAATGTTTGGTAAAAAAACTCGACCCACTTTTTTCTTCTCCCTTTTTTTTTGGGTCAAAATCTCTTGAACCATTAAACCCTTCCATATTAAAGCACAATAAAAACCTACCATATTTACCCCTATTGTACTTAAGTAATATTTAAATTTTAAATAGTTACTTTTATTAGTTGACATTTTTCATTTATATTTATTTTGGTATCCTGAATTGAAGGATCTTTCATTCATTTTCCCGGAAAAACTGGAAGGGAGGTCGATCGAGGAAGGAAACACCGCGCCTCACGTGTTCTCCCTAAACACACATTCCCCTACCTTAGATCTAGGGCTTTTTAATTTTAATTTTTTAAATTTCGCAAATCAATCGTATTGTATAGTTGTTTCTTTGTCAAATGATGATGTGCTAAAATCGATTGAATTGGGAAATATGGATTTGGATTATTTTTGGAGAGTTGCAGATGGGAAGAGAGGGGCATAATACAGATTCTAATGGGAATTACGATTACACCTACGGTCAATTTTGTAATGATTATTATTATAATCATAAATGTGTAGATCGAATGGATGGCTATAGGGCCAAAGTTTTTGCAATCACATCATCATCGTCGTCGTCCTCCTCCTCCTCCTCCTCCTCACCGTTGCCTTCTTTCCTCTCTCCTGCTGCTGGTGTTGGCTTTATCGAGCATCGCGTCTCCAAGTTAGACACTCTTGCCGGCATTGCCATCAAGTATGGTGTTGAGGTAAATTCATTTGTCACACACACACACACACACAGAGATATATATAAATATATATATATATATATTTTTTTTTACGTGGATGGTATATTTCTGTATAGTGGATTCAATAGGATGCTAAATTATTATAGTTTTTTAGTATTGATTGGAATGTTGAAATGTTGATCTGTATGCACCGATTATAACAGACCTATGAGCTAGTATAAGAAATAAACAATCATCATTTCATGTGGTGAATTTGACCATTCATGTTAAAATGCATGAATATGTGGTTCATTCCTTTTGTGAATTGTATATGCTTTATCTTTCTAAAAAGAATTTCTGTAATATATGTTTTTCACGGGGCCATCCAATTGTCACAGAATAATTGTATCAAGAACAGGATTTTCCCCCACCTCACACAAAGAAAAAAATTGCTTGACAAAATTAATTTTGTGATGTTGATCTATTATTTAATTTTCAATATGCTTTAGAAAATCTCTTATGAAAAAATTTTCTTTAGAAAATCTAGTTATTTATTTGATGATCCTTATTTATTTATTAAGCTATATTTGGGTGCCGACAATGTTTCCACTTGCCATGCATTCAATTGTTCTCTAATCAGGGAAACTAAGGAACTCTTGGGTGTTTTATGTATCTGGATCTGGATGTTGTTTTTTCTTCCTTTTGCTTTCCAATAGGCTATAACGATTTTTCTCTCTCCCCCTCCCCCTCCCCTTGGGGTATTATTATTCATGCTATTTTAGGTGGCCGACATAAAAAAGATGAACGGCCTGGTTACGGATCTTCAAATGTTCGCTCTGAAGTCTCTCCAGATTCCACTACCAGGGAGGCATCCTCCATCTCCTTGTTTATCAAATGGTTCCATTACTCCAGGGTATTTATATTTTAAATCTTCTTTTTACTCTCATTCTAATATTTGTAATGTACGTGGAATGCATAGGAACTCTTCCTTTTCTTTTTGGTTGCTATTGTTATTTGAACTTCTTTATTGCTAATGTTTGCTTGAAAATGACTAGCGTTGAGTTCATCTACTTGGCAATTGCTATCTTGATAATTTTGTTTTTATTATGTATCTGTAGTATATTATTTTTCTGTGTTGTATTGCTTTGTCCTTCATTTCAATTCCTTTTTCCCCATAGGCTGTAACTGTTTTCTGAAGTTTAAATTATATCAAGCCTAATTCGTTTTTATTTATATTAATTACTGAAGACTTGAAGTTACTCCTTTCACAACTGCTTTTTCTTTTACTTTGCTACTGACTACGTACTGGTAGTAGATTGCCTCATTATTCACGAATTATCAAGTAGCATAGATGATTGATTAGCAACTTCCCTAACCATCACCTTTTTTTCCTTTTTGCATCTGCTTAAAGCCGTGTACCCTGAATGCTTTGTAGTTTCCTCTGTCTAGAACGATGGGTTCGAATAAAGTACAAATTTATCTTTTATAGAGAATTTGTGTAATACTTAACCATTTATGCTATGTGGGCAATATGTTTCTCACACTTTTTTTCTTCCCCATACTTCTTCATCTCCAAAAGCAAATTACTCAATTTATAGTTGTTTAACGTACCTTCACGAAATTATGAGTACATCTCTCTGAATGTTGCATTAATATATTGATTAGTATCTATTAAAACCACTTAAGTCAAAATACTTCTTTTCAAACACATTCGCCGAATGAAGTTCTTTTCCCATCTAAACTTTATGGCGCTCGAGTATAGGAAAGGCATATCGTCATTGGTAATAGTGAAGTACCCTTCTGATAATTTGCACAATGCTTTAATGTCACTCGAGTGAAACGAAAACTCTGCTAATTTATTATCCTTTGGTAAAATGATGTGGTTTTTGTTGCAGTACCTTATGATTACTTCACTGTTTATATCAACATTAGTGAGGATATATTAGCAGAAGCTGTAACTCATTTATATGTGAGAAACTGTAGTGAATTTGATAGAGAGATGTGACTTTGTTTGATGCTTCTAGAATCCAGCCAAAATTGCTTGTGGCATTATATTCTCATATACTTGAGCCCACCATTAGGGGAGGGATTTCCCAATCATTTTATGGAAAACCTTTCTACCATATGTTCAGTTCCACGGCCATTTCCCTCTCTTTCTTTTTTTTTTCTTAAAATCATTTTGCCTTTTTTTGAAACGCATTTTAGGCAACTATGCTTCAAATAATAGCCTTTGAATTTTAGGTGACTGTCACAATCATAACTGTACAGTCGTGTTTCTTTTCCTTATTTTAATGTTGTGCAGTTAACTGTGAAAGTTCAAATTGGTCTTTTATCCTTTCCAATTTTCTGATGACTATCTGATGTCAGAATCTCATATTTCTATGCTATGTAGCAGATCTTTGTCCCGATCAAATTTTGACCTCCAACTCAATATGGTTTGCATCTGAATTTTTTTTTAGACAGAGCAGTTCTGGTCAGAGCTCATCATGCCATGTGCACTGTGATTTATTTGATTCATTCAAGTCCGTCAAGCTGATGTCTTACCAGCAAAAGGTTTCTCCAGCCATGAGCTCTTTACAAGGTTACTATGGGCTTAAATCAACAGATCAGAATACCACATCCGAAGGTTTTGAAATGGCAGTCTACAGGAAAGAAGGTGCTCATTATCTGGAAGATGGTCAACACCTTACACCCTCTCCCACATCCAACCGACCTTTGAGCCAACATCGGAAATCAAAAAGCTTTGTAAGTGCTCTTCTTGATGAGAATGGTGAATTGGCTGACAGTGTGCATGTTGCAGAGGCTAGAGAAGGCAACTCTGATAAATGGAATGAAAAATTGGTAAGAAGGCGCCAGAAATCTGAAGCTGACTTTAATTCTCGCATGCCAGAAATGTTGTTGAAGGAGGATAACAGCAGTGGAGGTGGCTTTTTGTCAATAAAAGGAAAAGGCTTAGCCCTGAGATCCAAAGCAGCGAGCAGAACTACTTTGGCAGCAGATTCTGAAGCAGGTGGTTTGAACCCTATACTGATAGGCCTGACAGATTCTATTGTCGCTGATGGGTTTTTTGGAGTGAGGAAATCATCAAGCACCTCAAGTTTACAAGATCAGGACAGTAGTACTTATTCATCCATCTGGCCGACATCCAAGTGGAGTTTGAAGCCTGATTTGCAGGCCCTTTCAACTGCAGTCATCACAAGACCAATATTTGATGGATTACCAAAGCCAATTACTGGTCGGAGAAACAAAGCTGCACTTGACTAGTTCAGTTCCTCTTATAATATTTATTTTACTTTTGGACCATATTTTGTCCGGCCTTCAATTGCTAGCTGGTTAGGGAGGGATAAATAGATAGTAAAGAAGACAGCAAAGAAATCAAATGAATACAGTAGTTCTCCGTAGTTCATATGCAAAATATGTTTATATGTAATTTGTATAATTTATTGTTTGTTTCACTATTTTTTTCTTTAAAAAATAATGTTATGGAGTAAGATTTTGATTGGAAACTGTTAAAACTGCATCTCGGTTTCAGGCAAATTTTTTGTTCGGATGATCATGTGTTATATGGGGACCACAATCTTTTTCATTTGAAAATTTAAATGGAGGTCAAGTGTGACATTTAATCTCATCATAAACTTGTATCAATTTTAATTTCCAAATGAAGAGGGTCATGATCCGTTATATAGCGGGTAAATGACACCTTTGTTAGACAATAGTGTAATTGTCTTATGTAAATTTGCCCAAATTTTGCTGAACAATAGACAATTTACCTTGAAACTCCCCCATTGAGTTTGTTCTAAGATAGTAGTTTTGTAATCGGGTGCATGTCTCTACGTAGGTATATCATATGCAATTGAATCCTAAAAAGATATATGCATTGTGACTCTTTATACCTCAACACCAATTTTAGGCAAGGAGAAGTCATAAGTTTAAGGATAATGTTAAGGTACTAGTGAAATATATCTGCGCACGTGTGTGTAGGGGAATTTTCCTCGACCAATGACATAGTGACACGTGACACCCTAAAAAGGTAATTTCGTAAAAAGACAAGCGACTACAGACAAAGACACATAGCAAAGGGCATAATCGTACTTTCACACTAGAACCCTAAATTTGCTACGACACTCCAGTTTGTGGATAAGCTCAGTCTTATCTCCAAACAAGTCCTAATCCCATTAGGATAACTCAAAATTTAAATAGAAATTAATCTTATCAGCAGTTATGTTCCTATCAAGATTCTATCACACTATATAAAGGGACTCTGATTATCATAAGGAACACACAACAAATACTCTATGCTCTCCAGCTTTCATATTCTCTAAGCTCTATACTAACTTAGGCATCGAAGAGTCTCATCGAAGGCACAACCCCTTCGGTCCTCCGGCGACTACTTAAGGTTTCTTTGGTCTTTCTGTGCACAAGTTTCGCTTCTCGATTATTCGATTTCTAAGCATATTTTCGCATCAACAAATTGGTGTCGTCTGTGGGAATTCTTCTTACAATCCTAAAAGAATAAGAACTCATCTGTTACGATGCCGCCCAAAATCATCACTAGATTTGTCACTCGTAGCCAGGAAGCTGGTTCTAGTCTCCTTGTTATTCAGGAACACGTCATCACTGACCAGAACCCCGGTAATCCATCTGATGGACAATCTCAACAGGATCAACATTCCTTGTCCAACCAGCCTATGGAGAACCCAAGTATTCAAGTCCCACCAGGGCAGTACCCCTAAACCACTCAAAATCCAAATGCTTTTGTAACCCAAAAGCAGCTTGCATAACTTACTCAGCTCTTAACCAGTTTAGCTAAAAAGCTTGGAGAACAGACTCATCTGCTACTCCAGCAAAGCCCTCGACTCATGAGGCATAATGATCACCGAGTTCACAATCAGTCCATAACCGGATCTACTCCAAATCCAAAAACAAAGTCCTAAGGATTCTCCACCACCAAAAACCACATTGACCTAGCTTATAAACTTGAAGAAATGGACAGAAGAATCGGGGAAGCCTTCTAGAGGCAAAGCAAAAATATCCTAGAAGAACTCAGCTCCAAAGATCCTCCATTCACTCAAGACATTCTTGATGCTCCTCTCCCCTAACATTTCCGGATGCTTATAATCAAGGCCTACGATGGCATGATTGATCCCATAGATCATCTTCAACTTTATAAAACTACTATCATGTTGCATTGTCATCCAAATGTAGTGTTGTGTCGGGCCTTTCCTCTTAAGCTCGAGAAGACCACCAGTACCTGGTATTCCCATCTCAAACCAGGGAGCATAGGATCCTTTGAGGATATAAGTCGTGCTTTTGATGCACATTTACTCAACAACGAAGGGCCTCGGAAGACTTCGAAGAGTCTCTTCAGCATTATTCAACGTAAAGGAGAAAAGCTCTGAGAGGTCATCTCAAGGTTTCACGCCGCAACTTGGGAGATCTCGGATCTTGACCCAACAATCTAGACCCTCGCCTTTAAAAATGGGCTCTGGTCAGACTCTTTCAGTTCCAAGCTCACTAGGCATCCCTCATAATCATGAATGAAATCCTCGTTCGAGCCGAGGAATATATGATTGCTGAAGACAATCATGCGTTTTGAAAGGAAAGGGAAGAAGGAAGAAAGAAAAGGAAAGAGGAAACCACAGAATCAAGAATTAACCCGTCGAAAAAATCTCGGTTAGAGAATAACACCAGGGGGTCTCAGCAGTAAGACTGCTACACTCCTCTAAATGTGCCTCGGTCTAATATATTGATGAGCATCTAGAAGCGTGATATTCTTCATTGGTCCTCAAAATCTATATACCCCAGTAATGACAAAGACCAGACCAAGTGGTGCCAGTTTCACGAGGATTAGAGCATGACACCGAAGAATGTCGAGCATTGAAAAATTATTCAATTAGCTCCCACAATGTTTAACCCACAAGATAAAGCCCTAACAGACCTTTTGGACGAAGCTCCGAGCAACGAAATTCTGAGTGAGACTTCTAGCGTAGGAGGAGGTTTTAGAGGAATCCAAGCCCTTAAAGAGATAGAAGTCCGAAAAAAAACCCGAAGGAAAACAAACACCATCAGGTAACAACCACCCACACTATCAAAAAAATATGTGGAGGACCAGCTACGGGAAGACACTCGTCCCAGGCTCCAAAATCCTATGCCTTGTTAGTAGTATCTATAACAAAAGAGTCAAAACTGAGCAAATGATCTCTTTTAAGGACGATGACTTAGAGGGGATACAGACACTTCATGAGGATGAAATGGTTATAACTCTTCTAATAGCAAATTACAATGTGGAACGGATTCTGGACGACAGTGGAAGTTCAATAGATATTTTGTTCTACGATGTCTTCAAAAAGAAAAAATTGAGGGACAATCAACTCAAACCTGTGGTTTCCCCACTCTACGGTTTTTTTGGGAAAATCAATGTTTGCAGAAGGCAAGATCATTCTACTTGTGACAATGGGTTTGGCACATCGACAAAAAATTGTGATGGAAACTTTTCTAGTTGTCAAACACCCATCTTATTACAACACATTGCCAGGAAGGCTGACATTGAATGATATATATGGTGTCAACCTATCATCTGAGGATGAAGTTCCCCACGGAGAATGGGATTAGAGAAGTTCAAAGGAATCAACAAGCATCTCGGTCATGCTATATTAACTCAATCAGAGGCCACCAAAAAGCTAAGGCCCTACTCGTAGAAGTCGAAGATGGCTCTACTAAGTGAAGGAAGAGATGAGAAGACTATAGAAATAAAACCAATGTTGTGCGATTATCTACCTAAATAAATAAGCGAATAATCGGACTTGTTTTACTTGTAAGTGCACAAGGTCAACTTAGTAGCATAGTGTGCGAATGCAAGATCATCTCCACAAGGATTGGTAAATTTCACTTTAGAATTAGTTTCGCAATAATAAAATAAAAACAAGAGAAATAAATATTGAGTTTGAAATAATAAAGATAAAGGCATAGGGACTTGATATCCACCAGCAATTATGCTACCACAACAAAACAATATGCTAATGCTTTACTCATGCTATGATTACCTGCTGTTTGTCAACCTAAGGGCATGGTATCTACTCCTTAAGCTATTAATTTCCCTAAGCAACGAGTTAGGCATGGTATCTACTCTAACTCTTTTTTTTCTTAAGGGATTCAGCATGGTATCTACTGAGTTGTTCCTTAAGAGAGCATAGGACCTATGAAAATCGACAACCACATAGGACCTAAGGTATGGTATCTACTCCCGGTTTTCCATATTGATTAACCCAAGAATACAACGTGGATATCTTTTGTTACTAAGGTTAAACCCAAGACTCGGTCATCCAAATTGATTCAACTAACTAATCCATACCACATGCATACGTTGATCAGACACACACATATGAGGAATTTAAATAAAAACAGGTATTAATCAAGTTAAGCAACACAACGTAAATATTGCAAAGGTGCCAATACTGAATTTATTTAGTAAACATAATTAGGGCTTCAACCAAGCCCTTACTAAAAGTTTAAGTACACATAATAAAAATAAAGGAAAGCAGAAACCCGAAGGAAGAGTCATCAATTCTCCTCCACAGTTTCCTTTTTCGACTCTCCGAACAAAAACTAAATTAAAAGGAAGATATGCTCCTCAAAAGGGAGATATGCTTTCTGTGTTTTACAAGGCTATTTATAAGGTTTGAGTAATCCTGGAAACCATAGGAGTTTTAAAACAAAACCCTAATTTATTTCCAAAACAGGTTCTGCTGTTTTACTGTTCACGCCCGTACATGTGCGCTCGATTGCAATCGTTGTGTGCTCGATTGCAAGCCTGCACTCGATCCTTCTTGTGTGCGCACGAGTGCTTATGGGCTCGATTGAACCCAATAGTGCGCTCGATCGTACTTTAGCCAGCAGCTGCTCCAGGATTTTCAGATTTCTTCCTTTAAGTGTCAAAAAGGCTTCTTTTTTCTCCAAGACCCCCAATAGTGCACTCGACCGCACTTTAGCCAGCAGCTGCTCCAGGATTTCCAGATTTCTTCCTTTAAGTGTCAAAAAGGCTTCTTTTTCTCCAAGACCCTATAAAAACGTGTAAAACACAAAAGTGAAGTAAAATAGACTAAAACGTATAGACAAAGAGCTTAACACATGTAAATTAAGGGGCTTAAATATGAATATTTAAGCACTTATCACACCCCCAAACTTACATATTGCTAGTCCCTTAGCAATACAAAACTAAAAACTAAAATGAAAAAAGAACAAAGATAAATTAAGCATTCATGTTTTATTTAAAAACGGGTTGCACAGAAAACCATGATGATAGTTCATGAGTAAGCTTATGATAAAAACACATTTTTGCAACGAATAAGGATTTTAAAAGTTCATGTTACTTACACAAGACTAGTTTAAAGCATCACAAGTTGACTTATTGTATGTGGTGGATTAGCACATAAAATATAGAACTTCCAAATATTTCTAATGTATAGTGTTTCTGTGTCCAAACCTTCATCGAATTCCTTGTTAGATGAAACAAAAATGGCATAGTTTTTACTTCTTTTCTTTTTCTTTCATCATGAGATCTTTGCCATGTTGAGTTCCATTTAAGCTTTCTAATTGACCCTTGTAGCGAGTGTTTAGCCAATGACTCCCAAACCAGATGGTTCTAGGGCATTAGGTGTGAAGACACCCCTAAGGACTTATTAACTCGAGTCAAAAAGGCTACGAAACTAACAGGTCTTAATGCTTCCAAGCAAAAATCCCTATCTTTTGACGTGAACACTCACTGCTTACTGAGGCAAGATGTCCAGTTACTCAGCAAAAATTTTTATGATCATTAAATGTTTAATCCCCACATTTTGACGTGAACACTCAATGCTTACTAAGGCAAGATATCCAATTACTCAGTGAAAATTTTATTTAATGATAATTAGAAGCATTTTATTTTCTCTTTTTGCATGATGGACATTTTTCTCTTTATTTATCTATGCCAAAGTATTTATCTAACAAGTTATTTGATTACGGTTAAGTCATGGAAACATATATATTTAAATTACATGTCATACCCCACATAAATGCGTGCTAATGTGCTCGTGTCAGATCTGGATCAAACTCGTGAATTCTTAAGTGCCTTGAGGTAGGTAACTAACTTTTAAAATTCTTATTACTAGACTATGTGTTCTAGATTATAAGATTACTAATGAAGTTTTATCATAATATTTGTTGTAAACAACCAAATTTTTTTTTCATTAAATATGAATGTGTATTTATCTAAAAAAAACTGGGACAAAGTGTGTGAATGTGTCTCCCATACCCCCAAACTTAAATTACACATTGTCTCTAATATGTGAATAAAATGGAAAGATCTTACCTGGGAGATGGAGAATTAGCTGGGTCGGCATGGCTCATAGCATTCCCCCAAGCTTGAACGGATGCACACATTGTCCTTAAAAAAGAAAAAATAGCGTAATACAGGAAAACAAAAAGTACTAAAAATAAATAAATAACAATAAATATGTAAAACAATAAAAATAAAAGGATAAGTTGTGGGGTGCCTCCCATGAGCGCTAAGTTTAACGTCTTCAGCCGGACCAAGCCTTATTTTTCCCCAAAACTAAGATTGGCAGCAACTAGCACAGGTGGTGTCTTATTCTCTCCCATATATGCATAAGTTAAGTGCTCTGGCAATTGCTTGAATTCCAAGTCAGGTGCCTGTACAATAAAACGGAAAAAAATAGTATTAGTAGGCATATGAGGGTCAAATGGATCGATGTACTTACTTGGATGCTTTGGAGGGGCCTTAAGGAGGTGCACAGTGTCGATGATGTCATCAGTAACATCCTCACATTTGGGCTTAATATCTGATCCTTTGAGACAATGGGTGAGGGTGGTCTCCAATGGATCAATGTGATGGACGTGAAAAACTTGCTCAACAACATCTTGCTGTCGTTCACTCAGCTCTTTAGCCAATTACCCCACTTGTACTTCCAATCTTTGAATGACTTGCTCATGCTTTGCAATGATTTCCCTTTGCTCAGTCCAGAATTGTCTTTCCTCTGCCATGAATTGTTCTTGTGAAGTCATCAACTACCTTACAAGACTCTCTAGGTCACTTTGCTTTGATTCTGGAACTGATTGGGTTGCTGATTGGGAATTCCTTTGCTGCCCTTGAAGGTTCAAGGCATTTTGTTCGTTGCTCCATGAGAAGTTGGGGTGGTGTCTCCATCCAGGATTGTAGATATTTGCATATATGTTGTAGTTGTTTGGTCCCACATAGTCCGCTTGCTCTTGATCTTCAGATAAATATAAAGGGCAAGTGTCAGTAGTGTGATCAAAACGAGAACATATAGCACATACCTGGAGTTGTTTGGCTCGTGGACTAGGTGAGATGTTTTGAGCAGTCATGGCTTTTATAAGCATATCTAGCTTCTTCTCCATAGCAGCTAGATAGGTATATCTAGCTTCCACCATTGGTGCTTCTCCTTCGAATGAATTAGTTGAAAAGCTTCAGTGGAGCAGTTTCAGTACTGTTTCTCGGGTACTCTCTGGAGCTTTTGCACTCGAGCGCACCAAGAACAGCGCTCAATCGCACTGGGATTGCGCTCGATCGCACCAAAGAGTGCGCTCGATCGCAATGAGGTCAAAAATTCCTCCTCTGCACACCTGAACAAAAACTGAAAACGAAAAGAAGGAATAAATCTGAGTTTTGATAAAAATAAAAATAAAACGGAACAGAATGAAATAGAATAAAAAACTAACGAAAATAATTCCAAAAGGAAATTTAGCACAATCCCCAGCAACGGCGCCAAAAACTTGTTGTGCGATTATCTACCTAAATAAATAAGCGAATAATCGGACTTGTTTTACTTGTAAGTGCACAAGGTCAACTTAGTAGCATAGTGTGCAAATGCAAGATCATCTCCACAAGGATTGGTAAATTTCACTTTAGAATTTGTTTCGCAATAATAAAATAAAAACAAGAGAAATAAATATTGAGTTTGAAATAATAAAGATAAAGGCGTAGGGACTTGATATCCACCACCAATTATGCTACCACAACAAAACAATATGCCAATGCTTTACTCATGGTATGATTACCTACTGTTTGTCAACCTAAGAGCATGGTATCTACTTCTTAAGCTATTGATTTCCCTAAGCAACGAGTTAGGCATGATATCTGCTCTAACTCTTTTCTTTCTTAAGGGATTTAGCATGGTATCTACTGAGTTGTTCCTTAAGAGAGCATAGGACCTATGGAAATCGACAACCACATAGGATCTAGGGTATGGTATCTACTCCCGGTTTCCCATGTTGGTTAACCCAAGAATCCGGCGTGGATATCTTTTGTTACTAATGTTAAACCCAGGACTCAGTCATCCAAATTGATTCAACTAACTAATCCATACCACATGCATACGTTGATCAGACACACACATATAAGGAATTTAAATAAAAACAGATATTAATCAAGTTAAGCAACACAACGTAAACATAATAAAAATAATTAGGGCGCAATACTGAATTTATTTAGTAAACATAATTAGGGCTTCAACCAAGCCCTTACTAAAAGTTTAAGTACACATAATAAAAATAAAGGAAAGAAGAAACCCGAGAGAAGAGTCGTCAATTCTCCTCCACAGTTTCCTTCTTCAATCTCCCCGAACAAAAACTAAACTAAAAGGAAGATATACTCCTCAAAAGGGAGATACGCTTTCTGTGTTTTACAAGGCTATTTATAAGATTTGAGTAATCCTGGAAACCCTAGGAGTTTTAAAACAAAACCCTAATTTATTTCCAAAATAGGTTCTGTCGTTTTACTGTTCACACCCGTACATGTGTGCTCGATCACAGTCGTTGTGCGCTCGATCGCACTTTAGCCAGTAAGATTTCTAGATTTCTTCCTTTAAGTGTCAAAAAGGATTATTTTTCTCCAAGACCCCCAATAGTGCGCTCAATCGCACTTTAGCCAGCAGTTGCTCTAGAATTTCTAGATTTCTTCCTTTAAGTGTCAAAAAGGCTTCTTTTTCTCCAAGACCCTATAAAAACTTGTAAAACACAAAAGTGAAGTAAAATAGACTAAAACATATAGACAAAGAGCTTAACACATGTAAATTAAGGGGATTAAATATGAATATTTAAGCACTTATCAACCAACCCCTCTCGCATAAAGGGAATAAGGCGAAGTTAGGAACCTTCTGCAAATTTTATCATAGACATTTGATTTTTTCTTTCTTTACATGTAACATTAGCTAGTTATCGATAGAGATATCACATAGGCTAGTCATTAATAAAAATCTTTATTTCGAGCTCATATCTTGCTAAGTCTTTTCCTCTCCTCATAGACCCTTTCAATCAAGGCTAAGGAGACAATGACAAGATCCTTTCTCTCCTCATAAGCCCTTTCAATCGAAGCCAATGAGAGAGTATCAATAGTTCCTTATAAGCCCTTTCAATCAAGACTAATGACAGAGTATTGAAGTTCCTCATAAGCCCTTCCAATCAGGGACCTTGGGCCATTGACAAATGTAAAATAAAATCTCCAAAGCTTGCAAAATATTAGAAAAAGATGGGAAATAAGGGTCTACACCCATACTAGTCATTAAAAGGTTCTAAGGTGCTATCAGCCTTCTCTTAGACATAAACCTAAAAGTAAAACAACAAAAACAAAACGATAACTAGTCCCTTATCACATCCACCTCCTCATCCACAACATCCTGAGCACTGGCTCAATCCTTATCCTCAGTCATCCTGGTACTAGCCTCCTCGCCGTCTTCAAGATCTTCACCATTCTTAGCAACAGTGGTAGTATTCTCTGCTGGAATCTCAATCATCAACAAATCCAAGTCAGGATAACGCTTGGATGTCAAGACCTTGGCATCCTCAAATCCATTAAGGTAATGCACTCTGCCCTTCTTAGTAAGTAGTTTGTTAAAAGCCTTGGAGCCCTTGAATACCTTCACAACTCTCTCCTCAGCAACCGTGAGCTCGATGGCTATAGCCTCTGACTACTAATACTCCTTCACTGCGGCATTCTGAGCCTTAACATCTGTGTGGTCAGGGATGCCATCTGAACCCTTAAGAGCTCAACCTATTCATCCTTTGTCGAGAACAAAGGCTATAGATCAGAGGATGAAGTGTGATACTCTTCTATCCGTCTATTGGTCTTAATAAAATGTTGGGTCAATACTCCCGAGACCACGCTTGCCTAAAGTAAGATAATAGTCAAGTTAGAAAGCTGAAAAGCATAATAGATAACCGAAAGATAAAAGTCAAACAACCAAGAACCAACCTTGGCTTGAAGCTCCTCCAACATGTAGGCTAGGACTCTAGGGGCTTCAGCACCTAACTCGACCCGATCTCGAGGTGGGATACCCCTGGTCAAACACTATTGAGCGACCTTAGGACTCCCCATCATCAAATCTTTCTTTTGAACTAATTCAAGAGATACGAATCATTGCAGAAAAATATCTGAGACCCAAAACTGTGCTACCCGGTGGAATAGAAGAAGCAGGTAGATCAATAAAGTCATTGAGGGAGGTTGAGAAGAGTCACCAACTTAACCCTCAGAAGGAGCAAAATGACATTTCTTCTTATCAGAACGACAGCTGCCAATAGCCTCATCAGTCTCTTTCTTTTTCGTTCGTTTGACTTCCTTCAAGACCTGAGAATGATTAGGGGCAATTTCTACAAAAAACAAGTAAAGCATTAAAGTTCGAATGACAAGTACAAAATCAAATATGAAAGGCTAAAGAAGAATACCCTTATATGGACAAAGAATATGTTTAGCTAAACTGTCATTGCTCCTAAGCTCGGAAGAATTGATAGCTCCACCTATGATATTTCTAAGAGCCATCGCCTCTAAATAACTAAAATCCAGGCGACGACTATTTTAAAAATGGTCACATTCTAAGACCAAGGAATCCTAAAATCCTTATCACTCTGAATAAAGAAAAAACCGTTCCTCTATTATTTAACAGAGGTTGGAATCTTTTCACTATCTTTTTCCTGAACCTTTGTTTAAAGCACACCCAACCATGCTCCGAATGGACACTAATGTTAAGTGTATTCTTAAAATGATCAAGAATAGGATAGACACTGACGTTATTACAAACATATACGAAACTTACCAACAAACGGATATAGTTCGAAATCAACTAAGCAATGGCTATATTGTAATAATTGAGAACAAATTGAATAAAGGTGTGAAGAGGAGGGCTAAGATCCGCTTTTAAAGTATCAACATACACTCAAACCTCATGAGGAGGGTCCTCATGAAGGTCGTCGCACGCCCTCTCCCCTATTCCAATGTTTCTAAGAGAATAATCACTCGAAATCCTATACAATTCCCAAAGGTTCTCCAATTCATCATCGTCTAACTTATTTGGTTCATCCTCAGCACAAAGCACAACATCCCTCGTTCTTTCGGCCATATTGTCCTGAACATCATTCAAGGTACGCCTGACCACAAAATTTTAAGGGGAGGTTTCCACCTTAACCTCATCCTAGGGTTCTACCACCTTTCTCTCCACTCAAGAGTAAGTCGAGAAGCTACCTCTCTTGAACTCGGAAAAACTAGAACCACTCTTAAAGGAAGACATTGAAAGCAAAGAGAAAAAAAGACTCACCTAAGGAAGAAAAACCAAAAAAGATCAAGATAAAACTCCTTCGGCCCAATCCTCCACTCGTCGAACTCCCCGAGCTGCTTACTTAATAAAGCCTTATACTCACCAAGCTCCCAACTTTTTTGAGCTCCCAAACCACTCAAAAGCTCTTGAAAAGGAAGTTTTGAGTGAAGTGGAGAATTTTGAGGCCACTCTCCCATTTTAAAGAAAAATGAAAAGTTCAGATTGAAACTTTTTGTATACCGAGAAGAGATGAAAGACTTAGATTATTCCAAGTGTAAAACCCAGATCGTGACTCTTCACGTACCGAGTTAAGATCAATAACTCAAAATAATTCAATTGCAGAACATAAAAATTCATCTACTAAAGAAAGTATAATTGATTAGCATAAAAGGTTCTAGAATCTCAGCTTAAATACATAGCTAAAACACAATGGGCCACCATTGCTAGGCCTTAACAAAGGGTTAGCAATACAAAACCCCCTTTCGGGCCAAGATTATCATTTCTGATAAAAGTCTCCCAAATTTTTTTTAAAGCCCCAGCTTGGTCACCCAACAAAAGTCCGAGAATAAAACACCAAAACATTCCTTATCTCGGTCACCCTTTTTGTCTTGACCCTTAATAGATCTTCATTCTCATGATTGAGACCCCACATGAGGATGAGACCCAGCACGAGACCAAGACCCTACACGATGCTGAGACCTCAAACACGATCGAGACCTTATGCAAAGCCAAGACCCCACACACGATCGAGACCCCGCACTAGGTTAAGACCCTGTATGCCACCAAGATACTGCACGAGGCCGAGACCCCACACGCGATTGAGAACCCGCACAAGGCCCCATATGTGGTCTAGTCCCCGCATGAGGCTGAGACCTCGCACGAGACCGAGACCTCGCACGCTACTGCTGTCGAGACCTAGCACGTGGTCGAGACCCCACACTATATCGAGACCTCACACGAGGTCGACACCATGCAAGCAATCGAGATCATGCACGAGGGTCGAGACCCCCACGCGATCGAGATCTTGCACGCGGTCGAGACCCCGCACGAGGTCGAAACCCCCATGTAGAGTCCAATATATTTTTATTAAAATATTTTAATACACAGGGTTACACCTCGATGTGTTTTTGGAGTACTTGTTCAGATTTGGGTTTAGTTTAATTTTGTTTTGGGGTTTGTAAAACCTGGAAGCAAGTAAATAAATTAAGGTTTAAGTAATAAATTATATCTCGGGGTAAATTTTGGAGTTTTAAAGAGTAATTGGGTAGATTTTTAGAAAAGATATAAAGTGGAAGCGTAGAAATATAATTAAGTGAAAGTTTTGCTATATATAGGATGTATGAGGGAGTGAGAGACTAGCATGCGCTGGTTCTCTCTAGAAGAATCCAGGGAGATGAAAAAAAAAAAGAGAAAAGAGAAGAGAAGAAGAAATAGGGGAAGAAAAAGGAAAATATGGAGGCTTGCGCAAGAAATCAAGGTAGAAATTTTGTTCTTCTGTGCTTTAAAATTTTTTAACTTGTTTACTGAACTAGATATTTGAGTTTTTGAAAGATGAATTCGAAGCTCTTTGATAAAAGTTTTAAGAAAAAAAAAATTAAGTTTTGGGTTTCAAGAGTGGATTTTGTGCTAGGTTTGAAGATTTGAGAGTTTTAACTTGAAATTTTGCTCTAGGTAGTGTAAAATAGTTGATTTAAAACTCTTCAGAACTTGTGTTTTGAATGGATTGGAAGTTCCGTAGGAGACATGAGGAAATTTTTGAAGAAAAATGTGTTTTTCATCAAGATTTTTTCAATTTTCGGACCAAACAATCGATTGTCCCAAGAGCACAGTCAACTATGCAACCTTACTTGTAAATGGGCAATCAACTTTGCAAGCTTCTGGACAGACAACAATCAACTACCCAAGATGGACAATCGACCGTCCAAGCCCCTGAAACCATTTTCAGCTTTGTTTTTAAAAAAATAACTTATTTTTTTATTAGGAATTTCAATCATAGTCCTTCCAAAGTATTTTGAACTTGATTTCATGATAAAGTTTTGAAAGTTAAGATCTTGAAAAGGTTTCTTTTGTTTTAAATCATGTTATAACAAATTTTATAAAAGTTTTAAATGAAATGAAAAAGGGTTTGTGACTTAACTCCTAGATTTTTGTATGCTCTTATAGATTATATGATATGTTTGGGTGTTATTTAATTGTATGTTTTTTTTAATGAATAAACTAAATTTTTATGTATGTTATGGTGATTGAAAGGAAAGCACCAAGGCTAGGAGTAAACCCAAGGTTAAGACTTGTCACGACAAAGATGAGTTTCACCTTATTAGTAAGCGTTGTGAAATACAAATAAAAAAAATGAAAAGTTATAAATATATACTTATAAATGATTATGGAAATGCTAATATTATAGTTATAAACAAATGTATATATATGATAAGAAATGTGAATGTATAAGATATGAGTTTGGAGATGATTTAATGTAGTTGTGTTTGTGAAATTGTGATGTGTGTAAACGTAATGAAAATGATTTGCTGAGATTGTTGTGAATTAGTGATGTGATTGGTTGATGGATGATTGATTGCAAACCATTTCATCATGAATGCATTTTTCATGATAATAATTGTTTCCCGGTATGTTAATGAAGGACGAGTGATGGGTGAGGTTGGTAGGTCTCTTCCCACAGGGGGTGTAAAGGTACCAAAGCATATTGGACGAGCAAGACCCCACTCGAAAATGAGTGAAAGGGATCCGTTGTGATATGATGTGATAATTTGACGTATCAGTACATGGGGAGACGTCCTCATGATGATGAGATTAGCCCAGTGAGGGAAAATGATATGATTGTGCATTTCATTGCATTAGATTACATTTCATGGATACATAATGATGATTGACTCATAAGGAGCATGTGGGGCATGTAATGTGTTTGGCCCGGTGAAAGGCATGAGTTGTACAATGTTGTGAATTGAAAGATATTGAGAATGATGTTTCTAGTGAATGGTTGATTTTATGTGAATGTGGATGTATTATGGAATACGTGATATACAAGTATTTAAGAATGTTAAATGTTGTTTCGATGATTATTTTCCTTTTTGATAAGAAATAAGAAAAGTAAATCAAAAGTTTATATATATATATATATATATATATATATATATATATATATAAGTCATGTTATACTTATAATTACTACAATGACTTATGTAATAAGATCAATAGTTAATGAATTAATTTTTAAAGCGATTACTTTCAGTAAGATGTTTACTCATTGAGCTTTTTAGCTCACCCCCTCCATTTTTACTAACATTTCAAGTAGCATTGGAAGTTTATGGTCAAAGTTGAAAGGAGCTTTAGTAAGGTCTTTGCACACGACATCCTCATTTATTGGGGCATTTAGGAGTCTAAATCTTGTTTAGTCAATTCCTTTCATAAAAGTATTCAAGTTAAATTGTATAAGAGTCTTAAGAATTTTGTTTACTGTATTGAAAAGTATCATGTTTGTAAATTTATGTGTTGTTATATTTTAAATGATTGTGTTTTGATTTGTATGTTTGAATCTTGAGTCAAAGTGCTAAGCGCTGAAAGGTAATGGAGCCATTCCGATTAGGACCCACTCGAGATGGGTCGTTACATTTTTGTTATCAGAGTTTTAGGTTTAAGGTTCTGTAGACTTTAGTTGCTTGGTGCATAGTGCATGGGGTGGTTATAAAAAGTCGGTTGTGTAGAGTTAGAGAGAATGTCATTTAAGAGTGGTAACCAGTAATGGTTTAGGTGGGGGTGAGATATCTTGAGACTAAAATCGAGTTGACTTGAGTTTGGATATTGCATGGACTTTGTGTTATATGGAATGACTTGTTGTGTCTTGTGGATTATTATTAATGATTGCTTTTGATGAGAATATTAGATATAAATGTCTCGATATGATGAAATGTGTTGTTTAATATATCATCCATGTGTGTTTATGGAAATACTATAATGTGGTTTGGTTGTTGGTAGAGATGTTGAAAGGTGAAGAGTGAGAATTAAATTTCTTCTTTAAGTAGTTTTATTTACTTGAAAGTTTCATACCAAATTGTACGAATTGTGGCATTTATTAAATGAACTATGTTGAACGATGTATAAACATTTCATTATGATTTCATTTCTTACTATTTATGCTAAAGTGCTTGTGATTAATAATTGTGTGAATAATGTGTAATGTTGGTTTAAGAAATTATTATTATAGAAAGTGTAGATTCAAAATAGATGAAGTCAGAAGTAACAAATCTTTGTGTGTGTATGCTTCGATGTTGAGTATGAGAGAAAGATAGTTGATTGAATATCGAATTAAAGTACTTAGAAAGTTTGGGTTGTGTTATCTATTAGAAAATATGGGGAAGTATGAGAGTTGGAGAGTAGTACCGTGTAACGACCCATCCCGGGTTGGCCACCCCCGAGATAGTGTCATCACATTTTGAAAATCCTAGCACGACACATATATGCAATAATAAAAATAATACTAACAAAAATTTTTACTTCAATCCTCAACCCTCAACAAGGGAGATACACCATTCTAATCTTGACTTAAACATTATATACAACGTAAAATGCATGAATATTTACAAATAAATTTTTATTTTATTTTCTCATTAGTTTGAGGATGTGGACACGTATGTGGCTTACAGATAATGATTTTGTTTGAATCTCAACTCACCAAACTATATGTCCTGCCTGCTACCTGAAATCATTGTACAATGAGGGATGAGCTTCACAAGCTCAGTGAATTAAATTTACTAGAAGTTTTCAATTTATATAAATAGTCATTTAATATTTAATCATATGTATCTGATATAACTTGATAATAAATATAGTCTAACATTTAGATAATTCTTATCATATCATACTTCTATGTTTCTTTCTCACAATAACTGTCTATTTATGAGACTCATTCATCTATAAATAAATTTATAATAACAAACAACACTTCAGCATTTCAGTAATACAATCAATATTTAAAATAGATGCAATGCATGAATTATTATTAGGGAACGTCTTCCCAAATGTCAACATGTTTTTATTTTAGATCGGCCCCTTCCCGGTTCTTTTATTTCCAACATATACCAGCTGTCACGGTTTTCGTTTATTTCTAGCATATACCGGCTGTTACGGTTTTCGTTTATTTCCAGCATATACCGGTTGTCACGGTTTTCAATTTAGACCGGCCCTCTCCTAGTTCTTTTATTTCATGCATATGCATATGAACAATGATATAAATTATGCATATGAACAATAATATAAAAACAAACATGTATTCAGACCTTTAATTTAGCTATCATGCCTTTTCTCAAATTACTATTTGATCAATTTCACTAATTTCTTCTCCTCATATATCACATCAATTCATCAACCATAACTCGTTAAAAATTTCATTTATCACCTTTATTATTAAATCGACTCATTATTCTAATAATATTACTTCTCATATAATAATTTTCTACACATCCATTATTCTTATCATACCTATTAATCAATTTTTCATCTACCACCAAAGCATAAACTAATAATTTATTCTAATATTATCACTAGATATTTCATATTTATCTTGATTACTTAAAATAAATCTAATTCACCACATAGCACTTAGAGTTACCCGTGGATCACCTCCTTGTCTTTCCTTCTCCTCTGAGCAACTTCCCTCGATTGCTGATCGTCAACACCTGACATAATATTTATATTAAATTTCTAATTTATTCTTCAATTCTTCATAATTCACCCCCTTTGAAAATTCTCACTTTGAATTCCGAGAAATTTCAGGTATGCTAAATTTCAAAAAATAAACTTCACGTTATTACCTTATGTTTTTCTTAGAGTTTCCCGTGACTGTCTTTGTTTTTTGCCTTATTCTGGACGACGCCATATTTTTTTTGAATTGTTTTATAAATATTAAACCTTTTGCATTTAAATATATATATATATATATATATATTATTTTAACTCTATGTCATATTTATTAAAGTACTTCTTTACCCTTACTTTACAAATACGGGTATTACATACCGATTCATAGAATTTCTAAGCATATCATTAGGAAGTGAGATTTGAGAAGGGCGATTAAAATATTAGTAAGAATTTAAATTGATTAATGAGCATAAAAAAGGATGAGAGCAATTGTTGGATAAGTGGTTAGTGCAAGGAGTAAGGTATAATAGAGAGTAGTTGAAATTAAACACTTTAAGTGAAGTTTTCAAGATATCTTGGACTTAAAAATGATAGTAAAGGAGGTATGTTGGAAGATAGAAATTATTATGTGAGAATCTGTAAGGAGAAAGGTGTAGTGAATTTTGATTTGATCCTAAGGTTAAGTGAATTTTGAACGAAGAGATGGTGAATTTATTCAAAAACTTAGAAGCCTTGAGTTTAGAGTTAAGAATGAATAATTAGTTGGTTGACGCTAGTAAGTGAACTTAAAAGTTTTATCTTACTTAGAGATATACATTTGAGGAATGTTAAAATTAGATCCAATAAGAGATGTGTAATGATGAGTTAAGGTATTTGGAGTGCTTGAAAAGCTAAAGGTTGGTGGATAACTTGTTTTAGATGTAGTTGGAGTATTAGGAAGGAAGGTGACTAACAAAAATATGATAGGTATGCTTAGTAGTGGAGATTTACTATTTGATTGGATGTACCTTGAGTTATGGCTTAGGAGAGTAAGAGTGTAGTGAGGTATACAAGTATTAGAGTAATTATTGTAAGATAAATAGATATGAAACCCAATACCAAGAGATAGTTGGACAAGAAAAATGGAAGAGAAAAGAAGAAATTTAAGAGGGAAGTTATAACTTAAGAGTCAATGAAGTTCAAAATACATTAAGAAAGGATAATGTTTGGAGAAATGTTTTCTAGCTGAAATATTTCAAGAAAATTGAGGTTACTAAATGTTGATCTTTGTGAGAAATCTTAATGTAAAGAGAAAATAAGATCTTAAACTAATCAAGGAGTTATCGGGAAGCGTTAAAGAGTTGAGAATAGACTTTTACTAAGTGTATGGGGGAAAGTATCAATCACGATTGGATTAAGAGTTACCATGGAAAAAATTGTATAAGACGTTATGTTGTGGATGTTAAGTAATAATACATTCAAAGCTTATTAGTTATAGTGAATTAACGAGGATTGTTGGACTTTGACGTACACCGGACGATTAGACATAAGAGTTAACAAGGAGAAATGTGAAAGTAAGTTGTTAAATGGTTTTCTATAAGATTTAATTGTCCTAAACAATATGAAAGGAGAAATGACAAAAGAAAAGGAATTAAAAGTGTAGTTAAGTCAAAAAAGTAATTTGAGTGCGTAAAGTTTGGTTAGAAAGATAGAGGTGGAGTAAAGGGATGAAGATATTTCAGTTTGATGAGCTAAACAATAAGAGACTGAGTAAAATGTAAGAAAATATATGTTATCACCAAGTTATTATAAAAAGAGGAAGATAGTTGAGTTGAGAGAGTGAAGAATTACCAAATACAATGTGATAGGTTTAGTTGTTAGGATGAAAGGAAGACGAAGCAACCTAATAAATATAAGAAGAAATAGAGAGTATATTAAATTCAATATGAGAATTGGTAGATTAGTGTTTAGTTAATGTTCAAACAAATCTTCTTACGAAAACATAGTCCTGAAAGATGTGAAGCTATCGGTAAGGTTAGAGATAAAATGATTAAAAAGAAAAAAAAAGGAATAGAAATATAAGAAGGTGAGTTGGGGAAAAGATAAAAAATCAAATTTTAGAAGGAAGGATTAAGTATAAACCAAGGCATTATGTATATAATTGAAAAGAGAAATGGAAATTTGAGGAAACTATTCATTTGAGAATAAGAAGTAAGAATTTTTTGATTCAAGGACTAATGGTTATAAGGGTAAAGGATAGAGTTACTCTTGAAATTTTTGGGATAGAAAATTATTTAAGGTGTGTCTTTGAGAATTTTCTAAGTAAGAGAATAATAAATTTGAAGTATGATCGATATCAAAGGAAAAGTTTAGATGGATCAAAATCATTGGGAAGTATAAATAAAGATCAAGGACAAACTAGGTAAGTTTTTATGGAAGACAACTAAGTGACGGAGTTAGAGTGGGGCTTTGTAAATAGAGTTTCTTAGTTGTAAATGGAAATAATTGGTTCATCAAATGATCACATGATATTATGAATTGGATTACGATATAATATTGTTGTTAAAGAGAGATTAGTCAATTTGGAGTTGTAATGAAGAGTAAGGTGCTTAACTGTTGCTACTTCGGTGAGTTATATAAAAGTTTATTTGTAAACATGCCCCCGTTGGTGGTGGATAAGTTAATGTTTAAATGGAAACAATAAGTGAGAAAGTTGGATTAGAGCTAAGAGAAGTATCGAGGAAAGAGAGTAAATTACTAATTTGAGCTATTATTTGATAGATGATAGAAACTTTATTAAGGATCGAGAAGTTAGTTGTTTTTTTTTCTTTCTTTCTTTAGGTAAACTTTGAATTGTGAGGTAAATGGATTGAAGAGTTGATTAAGATCTAAGTTAAAATGAGTACAAAATTTGTGATAATACATTGACAGATCCTAAGTATAATATCTAGTTGGAGAAGAATTTATTGAATAATATAAGGAGGTGGTTAGTTGGTAAGTAATATTTTAAAAAGGTATATTAGGGAAGACACACAATTTAAAATTCGTACCACATTAGATACCCTTAAAGTATGAAGTCGAGAAAAAGGAATATGAAATGGTAAGGAATTTAGTTTTTGAAGGTCGAGCAGAAGGAAAGTGTAAGAAATGAATGATTTTAAGTAATACTTTTGGTTATGAATATGTAAATTAGAAGACTAGTTGGGTGAATTATAAGGATGAATAGCTCATAGAAGGGCAAACATCGCTTATTAAGTAAAAAGAGTTTCTGGTAAATTAGAATAGAGTTTATTAAAGTAGTGAGTTACATCACTCTGGTAATTAATAATTGGTTGATGGCAATAGATAGAAAGTTCAGAATGATGGGGAGTATGAAGCTTAATTCTGTATTGATGATTTATGATGAAGGTGAAGAATTTGAGGAATGTGTTTAAGAATGTGAGACAGACTTGGGAAAGTAATAGTCTTGCTGTTTTGTGGACCTGGTCAAGGAAATTTCGAGGAAAATATTTTTATTAATGGGGGAGAATTGCAGAGTCTGGAACATTTTTTTACTAAAATATTTTAACACACAGGGTTGCACCTTGATGTGTTTTTGGAGTACTTGTTCAGATTTGGGTATAGTTGAATTTTGTTTTGGGGTTTGTAAAACTTGGAAGCAAGTAAATAAATTAGGGTTTAAGTAATAAATTATATCTTGCTTGGAGTTTTAAAGAGTAACGGGGTATATTTTTGGAAGAGATATAAAGTGGAATGGTAAAAATACAATTAAGTGAAAGTTTTGCTTTATATAGAATGTGTGAGAGAGTGAGAGACCAGCATGTGCTGGTTCTCTCTAGAAGAATCGAGAGAGAGGAAAGAAA
The DNA here is from genome assembly GCA_023935145.1 of Bretschneidera sinensis. NCBI lineage: Eukaryota > Viridiplantae > Streptophyta > Magnoliopsida > Brassicales > Akaniaceae > Bretschneidera > Bretschneidera sinensis. The sequence continues at coordinate 2,619,059 of CM043705.1, forward strand.
AAGAGAGAAAAAAAGAGAAAAAGGGAAGATAAGAAGAAAAGGAGGAAGAAGAAGGAAAATATGGAAGTTCTCACAAGAAATCAAGGTAGAAATCTTGAGTTTTTGAAGGATGAATTTGAAGCTCTTTGAGAAAAGTTTAAAGAGAAAAACAACTTTTGGGTTTCAAGAATGGATTTTGTGCTAGGTTTGAAGATTTGAGAGTTTAACCTTGAAATTTTGCCATAGGTAGTGTAAAATCTTTGATTTAAAACTCCTGGGAACTTGTTTTTTTTAATGTATTTGAAGTTCTATAGGAGACACGAGGAAAATTTTGTAGAAAATTGTGTTTTCGTTAAGATTTTTTGAATTTTCAGACTGATTATCTCGAGTGAACAGTCGATTGCACAACATTACTGGTCAATGAACTGGACAGTTGACTGTGCAAGCTTCTTGGCAAACGACAGTCGACTACCTAAGATGAACTGTCTACTATCTAAGCACTTGAACCATTTTTCAACTCTGTTTTTCGAAAATAACTTATTTTTTGATAAGGTATTTCAATCATAGTCTCTTCCAAAGTATTATGAACTTGATTTCATAAAAAAAGTTTTGAAAGTTAAGATCTTGAAAAGGTTTCTTTTGTTTTAAACTATGTTATAACAAATTTTATAAAAGTTTTAAATGAAATGAAAAAGGGTTTGTGACTTAACCCTTAGATTTTTGTATTCTTGTATAGATTCTATGATATGTTTGGGTGTTATTTTAATGTATGTTTTTTTAGTGAATAAACTAAGTATTTATGTATGTTAGGTGATTAAAAGGAAAACACCAAGGCTAGAAGTAAACCCAAGGTTAAGACTTGTCACGGCCGAGACCCCGCACACAGCAGAGATCCTTCTTGCGGCCGAGATCCTGCACACAGCCTGACATGCGCACACTGCTCATTGTTCACACTGCTCGCTGCACACACTACTCAATGAGCACACTGCTCTCCACACACACTCACTATGCACACTACTCACTGTGCACACTACTCGCCGCACATATTGCTCTCAGCGCACACTACTCTCCACGCACACTCGCTGCTCATACTGCTATTCGTACACACTCGCTACGCACACTTCTCTCCATGCACACTTTGCCTACACTACTCACTGCGCACACTACTCACTGGGAACACTGCTCTCCACGCACACTCACTGCGCACACTGCTCTCCACGCACATTGCTCGCTACGCACACCGCTCTCCACGCACATTGCTCACTGTGCACACCACTCTCCACACACTAATTGCTTCGCAAACTGAACTTCGTGCACACTTGTTGTGCACACTACTCCCCATGCACACTACTCACTACGCACATCACTCTCCGTGCACACTCGCTGTGCACACTACTCTTCGCGCACACTCGCTGCACGCACTACTCATTCTCACCACACAAACTGCTTTCGCTCGCTACACACATTGCTTGCCATACTAGAAAAGCCTTGGCTTCATCACACCAAGCACAGCAAAAGGCTTGGCCTCATTACAGCAAGCATAGCAAAAGTCTAAGCTCCATCATACCAAGCACAACAAAAGCTTTGGCTTCATCACGCTAAGCACAGCAAAAGCCTTGGCTTCATCATGCCAAGCACTGCAAAAGCCTTGGCTTTATCATGCCAAGAACAACAAAAGCCTTGTCTTTATCACGCCAAGCACAGCAAAAGCCTTAGCTTCATCATGCCAAGCACAGCAAAAGCTTTGGCTATATCATGTCAAGCATAGCAAAAACCCTGGCTTCATTATACCAATCACAGCAAAAGCCTTGGCTATATCATGCCAAGCACAAAAAAGCCTTGGCATCACCATGCCAAGCACAACAAAAGCCTTGGCCACATCACAGCATACAGAGCAAAGCCTTGGCTTAATCATACCAAGCACATCAAAAACCTTAGCCCTACCTCGCTAAACATAATAAGCCTTGGCCATACCATGCCAATCAGATCAGGCCAGGCTCACACACCGAATATGATGCACCAAACCTTGGCTAACACATGCCAAGCACACCACTCAAAGCCTTGGCCAACACATACCGAGCATAACATACCAAGCCTTGGTAACCATATACCAAGCACGCATCTCACAAACTAATTCTTCGACTGCACAGCTGCACTCAAGGAAGTGGGGGGCATCTAATGCAGGGGAAGTTTCCTCGACCAGTGACATAGTGACACATGGTACATTCCAGGGGAAAAGGGTAATTTCGTAAAAAAAACAAGCTGCTAATCAGACAAAGACACATGGCAAAGGGCATAATGGTACTTTCACACTAGAACCATAAATCTTCAATGACACTCCAGCTCATGGATCAGCTCAGCCTTATCTTTAAACAAGTTTTAATCCTATTAAGATAACTCAAAATTTAAATAGAAATTAATTTTATCAGCAGTTATGTTCCTATCAGGATTCTATCTATCACACTATATAAGGGGGCTCTCACCATCATAAGGTACATACAAAAAATACTCTTTACTCCCCAGCTTTCATATTCTCTAAGCCCTATACTAACCTAGGCAATGGAGAGTCCCCCTAGAGGCACAATCAATCCAGTACTCTGGCGACTCCTTAGGGTTTCTTTGGTCTTTGTGTGCGCAGGTTTCGCTTCTAGACCGTTCGATTTCCAGGAAGATTTTCGACATCAATCGATAGTGATAATTCTTAATAATAATTAACCCATTAACGAGTTTTGGAAAAAAACATAACTTTAATTTTTCCTCCTAATCTTTCACTTCCATAATTAGTGTGAAACTTTTAAATTTAATTGAACCTCACATTCGAGATTTGAATTCATGGTTGCATTGCTTCATCCATAAATAAGTGAAGACACTATGCACCAACAAAAAAAAAAAGAAATAAAGTGAAGACACTTTATTCTCATTCACTTGAATTGCATTGAGTATCCCTAAAGAAGACAAAAAAAAAATCAAAATTATAGGATTCTATATGTTTCGTACAAGGAATGGGAATGTGAATGTGAATGTAATAGAATTAAAACTAAAACTATAAAATGAAACTTAAGAGAGATTGGGGAATAATATGATGGTATTTTTATTGGTAAAGTATGATGGCTCATGCTAAACGAAAAGAACTAGAAATATCATCTTAAATTTGGAAATTTTGTTCCTTTTCATTAAGCAATTTGAGCAGGACACAACATATTTTACCAACAAAACACCAACACTTCATCCCCTCAACCTCCTTAAACTTCATTTATATAGCATTAAGTCTATACCATTCTCATTCCCATTTCTTGTGTAAACCAAACTAATCCTAATTTCATTTAGTAACTCTTGTGCTGTTTCATTTCGAAAAAATTTCATTAGCATCTCCCCTTAGTCCTCCAAGTACATTACTTAAATTTGGTGCTATATTCCGACCTAGAAAAGAAGGAGGGATACTTTCGAAATCTTTTCAAAAAAAAAAAAAAAAGCAAGAAACTACTAATTGCAATATGGATCATGCATTCCTAAACTTTAAGCTCTGGACAATCCAAGTATTATTTGAATACAAACACTCTCATTGCAAATATATTAATTAATAAGAAACGAGAGCATTTATATCGCTCAATAATCATTGGACGAGCATTCTAAGGTAAGATGCAATGCATGATATGAAAATAAAGAATACATAAGACAAGTCAAATTTTATAAGGTAAGTCTCCCTGTTTTTTGGAGTTCCTCACCATTTCCAAATGCCAAAATAACCTGTAAAATCAAATAAAAACCAACCGAATCCAATCCATACACAAGTTATGTAATCCATCCACCAATTCAAAAAGAAGTAACTAAATCTAACTAAAATATATTCCTAAGAGATATTTTCTCATGACTAAGGTGATGAGCATGTCGTAGGGTAAACATCCTGTGTTACTCTCATGATCAACAATCATATTGCTGAGGATGAGAGGGTAAAGGTTTTAGGGAGTTTCGCTCTTTAGGCAGTAGATTAGAAGGATGTCTAGCTTGGAGGAACTGACCCTACTACCTAGTCTAAAGTTAATGGTCCAATTTATTATTAAATTTAGAACCTTAAAGTCAAGAGGTAGGTCATGGTATGTGTTATAGGTCTGCATATTGTATTGGTAGTTTCAGTTTCCGTTGACCACTCTACATGCCTCCTCATAGTCAAAATTAGTTGGCCACCCATCTCCTGCCCATTTAAGTACTTCAGTAGGCAAATTTATGATTTCAAGTAAAAAATTTGCATGGAAAAGAATTTTCTTACCCATAACCACTGTAGTAAAACGAGGGATAGAGGGTGTAGGTTGTTTTAGATTGGCGTAGAATTGATGAATAAGGCGTGAATAATATTTTTCATGAATTTTTACTAAGGCTGTCCAACCCAGCTTATTAAACAATGGTTGAATGTCAAAATTCTCAATTCTAATTGACCCAAAATCGACTAGTCTGCCAGGTATAATTTCTTTGAGCAGAATAGTAGTGTCTTACCTTTCCTTAGCGTCGTCATCTCTGAAATTGGAAGCATCCAAATCATCTCGAGTGCCTTTGCTCGAATCTTCAACTTTTTTTTCCCTTTTTTCTTCTTGAGAAGCTTTTCTTTTCCATGTTGTAGGATTATCTTCTCCAGAATAAGGCTTCTTCACACGCCTTCCTTAGTCAAACATTTTTTAAGAGAGTGGAGAGAATGGATTCACGAAGTAGAGAGAGAAGCAATTTCTAAAATGAGTGAGATATGAAGAGAGATATAGAGTTTTTGGGAACTGATGAGATATGGAGAATAACTAGCAAGAAACTGAAAAATAGTGGTTTGTAACTGATAAGAAGTGTTTAATTTGCAGTTCCAGACCATATTTGTTGAGAAGTTAAAGAGATTTTCAGATAAGGAAGTTTGTAACGACTGAATCATTTCAAAAGACATGTGAAATGATGTTTTAATACCTGAGAGGGTATTTATATTTCCAGGCATCCAGTCGATTGGAGCCTCATCCACTTGACTAGGTGGTTTTCAGGAAAAATTGGAATTTTTGAAACACGGGTATTCAGTCGACTGGTGTTCAGTTCGGTCGTCTAAATAAGTGACAAAAACTTAGGTGTTGAAAAATAGGTTCATTCAGTCGACTGTATGGTTTATTTAATCGACTATATGAGTTAATTCAATCGACTGGATAAGCATTCAGTCGACTTAATGAGAGGCGAGGCTTCCATTTAGTTGACTAGGTAGATTATACAGTCGACTAAATCAAAGAATTTTCAGAAAAAAAATTGAATTTTAGTTTAGAAAAATTGCAAGCTTAAATTTCTCTAAGCCATTTTTGAGTGTGGGGAACATCAAATGAGAGTTAATGCTCATTCACTCAATGGAATTTATGCAAATAATGAATAAAAAAAACAATCAAACATATAAACATTCAAAGTTTTTCAAGCCCATTAGCATTTTTATTCTACAAAAACATTCTTCATTCAAAGGTTTAGTAAGGATATCAGCAATTTGACATTCTTTAGTAATTAATTCAATTTTGATATCACATTTTTTAGCATGATATCTTATAAGGTGATGTCTAATCTCAATGTGTTTGGTTCTAGAATGTTGAATTAGATTTTTAGTATGATTGATAGCACTAGTGTTATCACATAAAATTAGAATATTTTGAAAACACATGCCATAGTCTTCTAGTTGTTGTTTTATCCATAAAATTGTGCACAACAACTACCGGCGACCACATATTCCGCTTCGACGGTTAATAGTGCAACTGAATTTTGTTTCTTTGAAAACCAGTAAGTTAACATAGCACTTAGAAATTGGCATGTTCCACTAGAACTTTTCCTATCAATCCTACAACCAGCAAAAATCAGCATCCGAGTACCCAACTAGCTCAAAATGTGATTTTCTTGAATACTATAATCCTAGATTTTGAGTACCATGCAAATACCTTAAAATTATTTTAACAACAACAATATGAGATTCCTTAGCATTAGGTTAGAGTCTAGCACACATGCATATACTAAACATAATATCGGGTCTACTGGCAGTTAAATAAAGTAAAGCCCCTATCATGCTTCTATAATTCTCAGTATCAACCCTTTTACCTTTTTCATCCAAATCAAGCTTGGTTAAGGTGCTCAAGGGAGTCCCAGTAGACTTTGAATTCTTCATCCCAATCTCTTTAATAAATCCTTTATGCACTTGGATTGGTTTATGAAGATTTTTCCCTTAGTTTGTTTGTTGTTTGATTTGCAGACCAACGAAGTAGTTGAGCTCTCCCATCATGCTCATTTCAAATTCACCTTGCATACACTTAGCAAAGTCTTGACACATGGATTCATTAAAGGCACCAAATATAATATCATCAACATATATTTTGACTAAGAGGGTGTCATGCTTATGATTTTTTTGTAAAAAGAGTTGTATATATCATTCCTCTTGAAAAACCATTATCAAGTAAAAACTTACACAACCTTTCATACCATGCTCTTGGAGCTTGCTTCAACCCATAAAGAGCTTTAGAAAGCTAATAAACATGGTTTGGAAGGTTAGAATCTTCAAAACCAAAAGGTTGTTCAACATAGATATCTTCTTTAATAAAGTCATTTAAAATTGCACTTTTTACATCCATTTAAAATAGTTTGAAGTTCTTAAAACATGCAAATGCAAGAAACATGTGAATAACTTCTAGTCTAGCTACAGTAGCATAGGTTTCATCAAAATCAATTTCTTTTTCTTGATTATAACCTTTAGCTACAAGTCTAGCCTTGTTTCTAGTTACTACTTCATTTTCATCCATTTTGTTTCTAAATACCCATTTAGTTCCTATAACAGTATAGTCCTTAGGTCTAGGAACTAAAGTCCACAATTTATTTCTTTCAAGTTGATTTAATTCTTCTTGCATAGCATTTATCCAATTATCATCATGTTTAGCTTCATTAAAAGTCTTAGGTTCTACTTGAGATAAGAAAGCAACATAATTAATATATTTTTCACACAGGAATGAGTTCTTACCCTTTGTGAACGATCACCAATCACTTGATCGATTAGGTGATAATTCACATACCTCTAATCTTTAGGTAGACCATCTCCCTGTTGACTTGTTGAAGGTTGATTAAGTCTAGCTGTATTTCTTTCTTGTCCCATTTGAGGTCGACTTTCTTTGGGGACAACAATGGGAGTGGTACCATCCGTTAATGGCAAAAAACCTACATCATCATCAAGAGGAGTTATTCTACTACTAATAGGGTTAGTCTCATCAAAGGTAACATGTACGAATTCTTCAATCACTAGATTTCTTTTGTTAAAGACTCTATAAGCCTTATTAGATGTTGAATATCCTAAGAATATCTCTTAATCGGTCTTAGAGTCAATTTTACCTAGGCTAACTTTATTGTTATTTAAGATGAAGAATTGTAACCAAAAGATCGAGAATAAGAGATATTAGGTTTTCTACCTTTCCATAGTTCATATGGAGTTTTTTCAAGTATATACCTAATTAAAACTATATTTAAAACATAACAAGAAGTGTTTATGGCTTCTGCCCAAAAAATATTTAGGTAAACTATTTTCACAAAACATAATTCTAGCAAATTCCTCTAGAACTCTATTTTTTCATTCAACAACACCATTTTATTAAGGAGTTCTAGGAGCTGAAAAGTTGTGATTAATTCCATTTTCATCACAATATTTTGAAAAACTTTGGTTTTCAAATTCTTTTCCATGATCACTTCTTATACTTGTAATAGAAATTCTTTTTTTTTTTCATTTTGAACCTTTTTACAAAAGTTTTCAAAAACTTTATAAGCTTCATCTTTATAAGTAATAAAAATAACAAAGGTATATCTAGAATAATCATTAACTATAACAAGAGCATATTGTTGTCCACCTAGACTGATAGTGTTTATTGGACCAAACAAGTCCATATGCAAAAGCTCTAAAGGTCTAGAAATTGAAACTATATTTTTGGCTTTGAAAGAAACTCTTGTTTGTTTTCCCATTTGACATGCATCACATACTTTGTCTTTTTCAAATTTAATTTTGAGAATAGCAACAACTAAATCGTTTCTTGAAAGAACTTTAATCAAGTCCATGTCCACATGGCCAAGCTTTCTATTCTATAGCCATGAGTTTTCATTAAAAGCTTAAAATCATTTTTCATTTTCTAAAGGTAAAGTTTTTAAATCAACTAGGTAGACATTTTCATGTCTTTGGCCAACAAACTTGGTCTTGTTACTCTTGATATCTATTATATGAAAATGAGAGGATTCAAACACTACTTTATTGCCTTTGTTGGGATTTGTCTAAGAACTAAAGGGAGTAAAAGTTCAGCTTCAGCCCCAGGTGTGCGCCGCACATTAGGAAGTCTACGCCTCAGCGCCCAGCAAGTGGAGTTGTTCACGCATAGATGTGCGTCGCAACACAAGTTGGGTGCGCTGCGGCGCCCAGAAAGTGAAGGTGGTGTGCCCTGGTTTGAGCCGCGGCCTGCCCTGTTCTGGGCCGCGGCGCCAGGCACACCTGAAGCTTCATTTTGGGCACTTTGAGATAGTGCGTGAGGCATGATCAAAATGCATAGGATCACTTAGACTTGTTGAAAGGCTATGACTGATTGGTCCTCAAGATCTAAGGGTTGAGATTATCTTCAAGATAGGTTCACGAAGTGGTGCACTATATAAAGGGTCACCTAGCTTCAATCTCAACAAGTGTGACATATAAGTGATTATCATACAAGAGAATTCAAGTGCAAGTGTGAGAGTTCAAAGACACAAAACACAAAAGAGGCACTAGAATAGATCTCATTAAAGAGTGGCTGGTTGTTTAGAGAGAGAGTTGTATAGATTGGGGATTCAAGGGCCTTGTAAGTGGAATTTTCTTGGGGAAAATTTCAGGGAAACACAAGTTATTATCACTTTCTTTTTCTCTTCTTTCGTTCTTCAAGAATAAGAGGTTTCTTGAAGAGCTGTTGCTGTAACTTGTAAGAACTCATTGATTTAGTGCAGAGGGCTCGGAGAAGCTCACGGGGACGTAGGTACATTGTCGAACCTCGACAACAAATTGCTTATGTTCTTTTTTTGCTTTGATTGTTGTTTCTGTTCTTTACAAGTCATTCTAGACTTGGGTGTTTGGAAGATCACCACCTAGGCATCTTGAGGGTGATTTTCAACAGTTGTATCAGAGCTTTGGTGAGTGGGTATCGCAGTTGGAACAGAAAGTATCGGAGCAAGACTCCAAGAATCAAAGGAGACTTCTTGGGTGATTCAGTAACGGAGTAGAGATCAAGGTCTGATAGGGTTCTTGAGGGTGATTCAAGAACGTTGCTGGATCAAGATTTGATCAAGTTTTTGAAGTTTAGAAGTTGGAAAGCAATTGTGGGTGCTATATAAACCTGAGATTTTTTTTCGCAAGATGGGTTCAAACTTCAGTGTTGAGAAGTTTGATGGAAATGGAGACTTTGCCCTTTGGAAGCAAAAGATCAAGGCTGTTCTTATGCAACAAAAGGTGGACTTAGCTATTGGAGAAGATGACGCTTTTCCAGCAAGTATCACGGAGGTCCAGCGGATTAAGATGAAGAAGATAGCATATTGCACCATCTTTCTGCACATTTCGGATAGTGTCACAAGGGAGTGCAGAGACTCAGAAGATCCAGCTGTCATATGGAAGAAACTAGATGAGTTGTTTCTTACCAAAACTCTCCCTAATAAGATTTATCTTCTTAAACGAATCTTTGCTTTTAAAATGGATCCTAATAAACAGTTGCAAGATGATCTTGATGTGTTTAATAAGCTAGTTCAAGATTTGGCTAGTTGTAGTATAACATTCCCGGATGAACAAATGGTTGTTATGTTATTGAATTTTCTTCCTGATTATTTTGAAAGTTTGATTAATGCTATTGAATATGGAAGAGATACACTAACCAAGGAAATTGTGATCAATGCTATAAGGGCTTATGATTTCAAAGCTAAGATGAAGGAAGCATCAAGTGGGGAAGGGTTGTTCGTTAGAGGAAGGCCAGCAACTCGAAATGGCAGTATCATCCATGGCAACTATCGAGAGAAATCAAAGGGTAAAGGGCAGAGCCATGGGAGATTGCATTCCAAACCGAAATTTGGAGGGAAGCGATGCTACTACTGCAATAAGGAGGGTCATTTCAAGAAAGATTGCAAGAAGAAGTCGTGGGATGAGAGAGGAAGAAGTCATACCAACAATGGAGAGGTTTCGGTTGCCAAAGGAGAACAGCAATATGATGTTCTTGTTGTGTGCTCAAATGTGAGCAGGAGGCAAGGTAGCGAGAAATGGATCCTGGATTCTGGGTGCACTTATCACATGTGCCCTTACATGGATTGGTTCAAGAATCTTAAGGAAACCAATGATGGAAGGGTTTTCTTGGGGAATGATACTTCTTGTCAAGTGAGGGGGATAGGAGACATCCAATTGAGGATGTTTGATGGAGTCACAAGGCTACTGCGGAATGTGAGGTATCTTTCGGATTTGAGAAGAAATTTGATCTCATTGGGGTAGCTAGATTCCATGAGGTACACATACAAAGCAGAGGGAGGAAAGATCAAGGTAACCAAGGGATCTTTGATAGTGATCAAAGAAGCAATAAAGGATGGTCTCTATGAGATGATCGGAGAAACAGAAATCAAGGATCAAGCTTGATAGCTGAGATGGATAAGGCAGTTCTTTGGCACAATCGCTTGGGATATATGAGTGAAAAAGGCCTGCAAGTTCTCAGTAAGGATGGTCTACTTGGTGGTGACAAGGTAGAGAAACTTGATTTCTGCAAATGTCGTGTTCTTGGGAATCAACATCGGGTCAGCTTCAACACCGGAGTGCACAAGTCTAAGGGTGTTCTTGACTACATTCATGCGGATCTTTGAGGACCAGTAAGGATACCAACACAGGGAGGTGATGTTTACTTTCTATTTTTAATTGATGATTATTCAAGAAAGGTTTGGGTTTATTTGCTTAAAAATAAATCAGATGCTTTGAATAAATTTGTGGTGTGGAAAAAGTTGTTGGAGACTCAAACGGGCAGGGTAGTTAAGGTGTTAAAAACTGATAATGGCTTAGATTTTTTTAATAAGGATTTTGATAAATTATGTGAGTTAAATGGGATTCTAAGACATAGAACGGTTGTAAAAACCCCTCAGCAAAATGGAGTTGCTGAGAGAATGAATAGGACCCTTATGAAAAAGTTTAGGTGCATGTTAATTGGGTCCGGTTTACCAAAAGGTTTTTGGGGAGAAGCCGTGTCTACTGCTGCATATTTGGTTAATAGATCACCTTCTAGGGCTTTAGACCTTAAGATTCCCAAGGAGATGTGGAGTGGGAAACCCATTGAGTTGAACAACCTTAGAACTTTTGGATGTGCTGCGTTTGCACATCAAAAGAATTATAAACTTAGCCCAAGGTCTAGATAATGTGTGTTTCTAGGGTATGGTGATGGGGTTAAGGGGTATAGTTTGTGGTCCTTAGAGCCAAAAGGGACCAAACTCATAATAAGTAGGGATGTCATTTTTAATGAATTGTTATTTCCCTATTTGGAGAAAACTAACCCTGCAGGGGATAGTGTGCAAACCAGTTCGATATTTGTGGAGCATAGCATCAAGAAAAATTCAGTTTAGGTAGAGCAAGGAAGGTAAGAGGGTTCGGACCAAGTAAATCCCATTGATGAATGCTAAACTCAAGACACTCGAGAGGAGGCTGAACTAGAAGGGGAGGCTTCCATCTCTTTAGAGAGAGATAAAACTTCTTTCTTGAGAGCAACATTTCTAGAATCAAATTTCTTCAATTCCTCATGTAGTTCATTTATAGACTCAATTGATTCTTCATTATCATTACTAGGAGAAGAATTTGTTACCTCATCTTTGTCGTCGATTGCCATTAAACAAAGGTTGGAAATTTCTTCATAGTTGATCTCACTATCTAAGACTTCCTCATCATAATCATTCCAAGTAGATGTAGTAGCCACCATAGCTTTCTTTTTGAAGTTCTTGTACGACTTCTTTGTCGTTTGGACAATACACTTTTATGTGCCAGGGTCTCTTGCAGCCATAGCACACAATAGGTTCTCTTTTGCTTGTGTTGTCTTTTATGTAGGGCTTCTTGCTCTTCTTCAAGAACTTGTGAAAACTCTTAATGATGAGAGTCATCTCTCCATCTTCTTCATTACTTTCACTTTCCTCTTCTTCTTCTTCTTCAACCTTCTTGCTTGTGGTACCTTTAAGGGCAATGACTTTCTTCTTCTTTTCATCCTCTACAACATATTGCTTCATTTTCTCCATCTTGTAAGTTAGCAAAGAGCCAAGAAGTGTCTCGATGTCAAGCTTGTTGAGGTCTTTAGCTTCCACAATTGTTGTCTTCTTTGCTTTCCAAGTTGGTGGTAGGGATCTTAGAATCTTCTTTGTCAACTCAAACTTCTCAATGTTCCAACCAAGAAGATTTAAACCATTAATAATACTAGTAAAACGAGAATACATTTTAGAGATGGTTTCGGTGAGGGACACATTAGAAGATTCATATTCGGACACTAGCATTTACCAACAAATACACCTCCCTTAGAAAGTACAAACTTATCAATCTCAAATACAAGCTTGAACCCATTTTTGTTCAAGAGGCTACCAATAACTAAATTCTTCCTAATTTCAGGAACTTGGAGAAGGTTTTTTCCTTGCCTTCTTTTCACAAGTCCTCCTCAATACGGAGGTGGTTGCCTAACTCCTCAAGAGTCAGATATTTCCTTTTGGTTCTTTAGACGATTCTTAAAAAAATTTCAAAGTGGAGGCAACTTATCTATAATGGTTGTGACTGTTATGGTCTCATTCATTTTCAGATTATGTTGAGAAAACTGATCTAATATAGTTTTAATCTCACTATATTAATCCATAATACTACGAGCATCAAGCATTTTATAATTATTTAATTTGTAATAATGTAATGCTTACTTGTTGCGTCTTCTTTCATGTACCTTACCTATAGTGTGTCCCACAACTCCTTTTTCATCTTGACATTATGGTAGGCATAAAAATGATTGTTGGACATGATTTATGTGTTTAAACCACGTTGAAAATAGATTAGATTAATTTAACTCAATAAAATTCATACTAATTTCTTAGCATTTATTTTCTTAGTATTTATTTTCTCTTCACTAGTTATATGTTTTTCTTTAGCTAGCTACTAGTCATAATGTAGTCTCCATTTGATAAATATAATTGAGTCACTGGTAGTTTTAGAAGTTCTTTCGTTTAGTTTAGTTTTTTATTTTTTAAGAAATTTTTTTATCTCATGTTTTATTTTCTAAGTTAGATGTTTTATTTTAATTTGATATTTACTATATCTACACTTTAATTCTTTAGAGAAAAGTTGTCCAAGTTTAGAGTAGTCTTGTTTAATCCGTTTAGCTTAGTTTTAATTCATCTAGTTTAATCCCTAAGTTCAACTTATAAAGTAACATAGTTTAATCTTTAATTTTAATTTGCCTCAGTTTAATTAGCTTAGTAGTTTCACCTCAAATATATTGAACTAGTATTGTATTGCCTTTCTATTTGTTATGGATCCATTGACACTAAAAATTTTACACAACATATTTGTAATTCTTTTAAATATTTTGTTCCTACTGTTTTATTTAATCACCAATTCATCTTAAATTTCACCTTATGTCATCATATAGCTGTTATGTCATCATATAGCTGTATAAATTGAACATCATAACACTGCCAAAAATTTACATGCATGATCAAAATGAATAAATTATTAAATTCATTAATATATATTTGAACCCCAGATGTCAAATGATCCTTACTCAGAAAGATATTTTGCCATAGGAGGAATTAGAGGATGTCAGTTATGCCTTTGCTAATCACAGGGACAATCTTAAAGCAATCAATCGATTTCTCCACTTTGAACAGATAGAAATTCGCCTTGCAATGAATTTCTTTGATAGTAATGAATATCATTCACAAATTCTTCAATGACTATGGAACTAACAAAATCCGAAGTAGCTTAAATAACAACCTTAATAGCCACTTATTTAGGGATGAATTTTAATCTGAGTGAGTTAAGATAACTTTTATTTAAGGAAGGAAATTTTAAGAATTTCTTTAAATATTTCAAAGAATTTCTCCATTTAAAGATTAAATTTCAAAGTGCTTCCTCGCTATTCTCTAAATATATCAAATTTAAACTTTACCACCTTCTGGGTGGAAATAATGAAGAAACCTGATTCCAATAACCCAAATCTACATCTTAGCGATGAGGAAGAAATATCCTGTATCACCAAAAATACAGTATAAAACTTGACTATAGTACAAAGCTCCTAAGGTTGTTAAGGTCGGAAAATTCTGATGGTTTTTGTCACCTGAAGCCGACAGAATGGGCACCTGGAGACCGCAGATGAGCATCTACCACAAAGAACATGACCACAAGGAACAATGGTCATATCAACTTCATTGCTCAAACAGACGCGGCAAATCCATGCTGCTTTTGCTATATCGGCTTCTTTGGCAGCTACATCAGCCTTTTCCTGCAGGTTTGCTCCATATCATCAAATTTTATTTCCAGATAGAAAAGGTGAAAATAAATATAGGCTCTGAACTTAATGATTTTATGACAACTATCTCAAAAACCCATGAAAGAAATAGAATATTTAGAAAATGAAATATAATTCTTGCTCTTGAAAGCAAAAGTTCCTTGATTTCTCACCCAAAGGAGTTACTTACAAAGACTTACACATGCATTGGAATGACTCTGGTTATCAAATGATTGAACAACCGGGAACAATTTACTTATGATATTTAGTTGACATTCATAGAAAGTATTTAATGAATTATGAGTTCAATACATCCTGTTTAGCAGAAAGACGGATATTCCTTGCTCATTATCAGACAATCAGTTATTCACAAACTTCGTGTGGGGCTAATAGTTTTCATTCCCCGTCTCATGGAAAACCATTTTCGCTCCACTTAGCCCTATCCCCCTCTAGGGGTATTTTAATGATAGGTTCTATAGGAACCGGACGATCCTATTTGATCAAATACCTAGCGACAAACTCCTATGTTCCTTTCATTACAGTATTTCTGAACAAGTTCCTGGATAACAAGCATGCAATGTGCAACAAACAAATATTTTCTTTTTCTTTTGAAGTCTGAATCTGAGAGACAGAGGGAGGGGCATCACTTTGGGGTGGAATCCATGCACGGTCATAGGCCAAACCATAAGAATCAAGGAAATTTCAAAACAAACATCCATTGAAAAGTCCATATGGCCAAGAACAAAATGAAGTCAAAAAATATTTTGTCTACAGAACCATGTGGCAGTACTACGATGCTACATAAATAAACATACATTACATTCTAGAATTTGTAGTTACCAACCTGCTCAAGCAAAAGTGCTGCCTGAGAATCCTTCAACTGTTCTTGTAAGGTTATGGTTTTCTGCAATAGAGACTGCTTCTCCACTTCCATATTCACCCCCGCTGCAGAAAGCATCTCATGGACTGCCTGAACCAGTTCTGCAGCTGTAACCCGACCATACTGGAGCTCCTTAGCACGCTGCAGTTACCCACACAGAAAGCCAGTCAAGACATATCAAAACATAGATTTCGCATAATTTAGCTGCATCCACTAAATCATAGAATCATAAATATATGTCTAACTTTAAAAAAATGGACATAAGAGAACTGGTCTGCATTTATGAATGAAAATGGCACAAAGTCCATCACAAACCCTTGAGGCAAAAAAAAAATTAAATAAAAAAGAAAAAGAGTACAATCTATGACTTCATAACACTGAGGCTATGTTTGACAATTTGGGTAGGGAAAGGTAAGATTGTTGGGTAGTATAGAGTAAGTTACCCACTTGGGAAGCTCTTTAACTTGTTATGTGTTTGGGACATGCCGAGTAAAGAGGTGGGTAGTGGATTCAATACACATTTGGTTCTAGGTATAAGATACATCGCATAGTGTATATTCAAGCAAAAACTACTAAAATATCCTTCTGACTTATAACACTATTTTTATAATATTATAAATTTTATAATGATAACAATGGTGATGTTTTTTTGTTATCATAATTATGGTATTTTTTAATGTTTCTTTTCCTCTTCTAGTCTATTTTAATTTTTTTAATATATTAATCTTTAATTTATTATTATTTTTTTATATATTTGTCAAAGTGAAATAATTATGTAATCATATATTAAATATTACATTATCTACTATATTCTTATTAGATAATAATTTCACTAACATTATTATTTATCATATATATTATATTTTTATTTATTTAATGTTATATTTTCTATGATATTACTAAAATACATATTATCTATTAAATATTATATTTATATATAATAAACATTTATAATATTAAATTTTATAATTATTTAATATTTTTATTTTGAATATTATGCAATAATAATTCATGGGCATTGTTGTCTTTTTGCATATGATAGAGGACATATATGTCTTTTATTTGTTCCTTCCTCACCTTACCCAGGATGAGGAAGCCTCATTAACTGCCCGTGGTGAACAAGGCTTACAATAAAGCTTACCCTCCTCAGCCAAGTTCGCATCCTTGAACACTTGGTAGAGTAGCGTCGGGTAGGGTAAAGAGGTCTTACCCTACCTTACCCAGTGTACCAAACATGGCCTGAGTTCAACATCCTTATAACTCTGGCTACAACACTTTAGACCAAGCTACCTTCAATAAGACAGATATTCTATGATCTAACGTGAGGATGGCATTTTATATCAAGTTACAAGTTAAAACAATAATAAAAATTTATATTTCAAGCATAGCCACATCAACCAAGTAAAGACCAAGTATAAAAATGTTTACAAGTCAAAGGCTCAAACCTGAGAAGATGTTTTGCCTGTTCCAGAACTTTCTGGTATCTCGACATTGGACCAATTCACTGTTGGACACACCTCAGGCAACCATGCTGAGGGACCCTCATTTCCCATTGATATGCTTCTGAATGAGAAAACTTGGGAAGAAAGAAGAGACTCAGGAACTCCTGGTGCAGTTTCCACCTTGAATCTGTAGAGAGCTTGGCCTGCTGAAGGTCTGACATCCTCTGGAACTCTACCATATTTCAACTTCTCTCCATTTTGAGTCCGCCAAGCAACTATTTCTCCTCGGTAAAAAGGTCTCAATGGATGAATTTGAACTTGACCGGCATCTTGAGGCAGTATTTCTTTGCCTACAAAGCTATTAGTTGTGGCTTCACTTTCTCTCTTGTCAGAACAAAGTTTCAAAATGGTAACAATTGCAGTTTCAGAGCCTTCAGGACAAAAAAATAAAGATCCTATAGGTAATGGGGTGGGGGATCCTAAAACCTGGCTCACTACAGTTGCAACAACATCAAGAACAGATATATAAGTAGGTGGTTCGGCAACTAAAATACATGTCTTCGACTGGTTGACAAAGTACAGAGTCCTATGTCGGGATCCATCTTCCCACTCTGGAATTATGGAATCCTTAGATACAAGAGTTACATCTACAGATTTTGGGAGGAGCAGAAAACGAGTATGTAGGCACTTAACAAACTGCAACTTAGCTGCAACAGATTGTAGTGAATATTGTACTGTTTCCAAAGGTATATTATTGATCGCAGGAACATAACCGGCTATTCTATTAAGAAGAGTTGATACAGCAGCCTGAAGAGACCTACTTCGTAGCTTCTCTCGAATAACTGTTACTTGGACAGATCCAATATAATCTACAGTCTGTATATGTTCTTTATGATCAAGTTCCTGCAAATGCAAGCAGAATTCTGCCAAATGAATAAATAACCTCTAATAAAATCAAAACAATAAATAACTACACAAAAAAATAAGTTCAAAATCAAGTACCTCTATAACAACATCAGAAAGCTTTTTGATGCCCAAGTCTAAGCATATTTTCTCTGGAAGATCTGGGTGAACAAATCTTAATCTGGAAGTGTCAATAAATTTAACATACTGAGATCCATAAGAATCAATGTATACACAAGATTTTGCATGAACAAGTCTGCAGCCATCATCTGGGACTACTGCATCTGATTTCCACTTTAGTCTGTCAGATACGTTTGCCTCAACAGTGCCATCACATACAAAATACAAAATTTCCATCACAGCACGTAGTTCATTTGGATTTAGACGCTGATACCCGCATGCGGTCTGAAGATTCAAGAGAAGATCCTTCGCAGAAGCAACTGATAGCATGTCCTGAAGTCCCAAATCTTTGAGAATTTTCACAAAAGGAAGATATAAACTAGGAAGTTCAAATGCAAATGGTGACAGATTGATTGCCAGGCGAATAAAAAGAGACTTTGCTGTCACCAATCGCGTTCCATTTGCAGCTGGCATAAATGCCACTCTCTGCAACTCCAAAACATCTGAATAAACAAAAATACAAAGCACAGAATATATCATTTAACTAATGATTAGAAAGCAGATATGAATCACAAGGCAGAGTAATACAGAGGGCTCTAACTCAATCATAAACACTAATATGACAGAAAAGAGTAAGACTGTATGAGATGGAGGGTAAGAAAAACTTCCAATATGAGCACCTCTTTGGGTGTGCATGGCGCTGACTTCTAACAAAACTCATCTACTCAATCTCCCTCACTTTATGTAGAAATTCAAGAAAAGAATAATCACAAAGCAGAGTAAGTAATACGTGGGAAGGGAGCTGCAGTGAACAAATTAATTCATGCAGCCATAAAGAAAGTAGTTGCACAGTTTAAAGATTTATGTAAATCTGGAAAACCCACAAATAGATGAAACAGTTATCGGCATCCAGATGATAAAAAAAATTAATTGCACGAAAAAATGGTGCTAGAATAATACTTTCATTAAAATATCTTATTTTAATATACAAAATAAATTTATTTATTGCTTAAAATTAAGAAGATATAACTCTCTCTTTCTCCTGATTCCTCAATCTCCTCTGCAATTCTTCTCTCTTTCTCTCTGCGATTCTTCTCTCTCCCTCTATCTCCTCTGCGATTCTTAATTTCCTCCTTTTCTTTTTTGGGATCTGGTATCTCTCTCTCCTAGTCATGCGTGCCACAATGCTCGACCTGGTTCGCTTATTGTCAAACCCGCGAAACTTGTGTTTCTGTAACGGCTTCCTTAATCAAATTATTCATTTGCTACACCTATTAGTTTCAACCCCAAGATTGGAATTTCCAATTCGGAGACGAACAGAAACCCATAAAATTTTATTTTTACACTTTACATGGTTAACCATAATCAGGGGAGAATTGCAAACAAGAGAGATGAATCAGGGATAGAAAGAGAAGAATCACAGAGGAGAGAGAGAGAGAGAGAGAGGGATTTATATTTCTAAATTCTAAGAAATAAATAAGTGTATTTTATTTTAAATTATATTAAATTGACCTAATAAATCAAAATAAAATATTTTGATGAAAGTACTTTTCTGCCCATTTTAACGTTAATGTTAGGTCCCACATGCATTGACCACGTGTGCTATACATGTCCACTATTTTGAATTTTCAACATATTTTTTGCAATAAGGTGCTATTGGAGATTACCTGAAAAAGAAAGGGTGACATAAATGTCAGTGAAAATGCAAGGTTGAAATTCAGACACCGGTCAAAATGCAAATGAGTAATCAGATAAAATGCTTCAGCAAAGTTCAGGGAATTACCGTTGGGACTTCAGTTAAACCATGAACAAGTTTATTTTAGCTAATTCTTCAAAAGAACTATTTACAAAACAAAAGGGGAGGAAAGAAAGCACTTTTTTAACCAAGAGATGCTAAAAGCAATGATACTTATATGCAACATAGTTTAAGGATTCTGCAAATTTTTGGGTATTATTGAGAAGAATAACAAGGACTAGGCATGATCTAAATGGAACAAAGAACAAAGTAGAGTTACCTGAAGAAGAAAGAGAACCCCAAACCTTATCTAGATATTTCAAAACTTCAGAGGAAGCTTCATCAATAGTCATCACACCTGATGCAATGGGCCAGTGAGCAAGAGTGTCTTCACCACCATTTCTTCCAATTACCTAAGGGAAATTCTAGTCAGATCTGTCACAAGCAAGTACTCTTGGATGAGCACAAGAAGAATTTCTTACCTGCAAATGTCTCAGGACTGCTGAAAAAGCTGGCGGGCACCTCAGGTGGAGTGCTCCCCATGAATATTCAGGTGGAATAACATTCTGTCTGGGGAGAATGGGGGCAGAACTCCAAGCCAGAGGCCAATCCTTTGACAGAATAGCGTCACTGTAAGATGTAAGCACTCTCTTGCTGCTAACATTTGGAAAGCCTAATTCAGCAGGCACACAAGCAATCTTGCCAAGAATATTACAGAAGTTATTGCTATAAAGAACAGCAAAATTTGAAAATACAGCCTCAACAACAGATACTGCTAACGTCCATATTTCCTTAGAAACTTCAGCTTGGGAGTGGTTAAAGTCTTCCTCAAAATCGTCATTCGGGGTGGATTTCATACACTCATTTCCAAGCAACTCTACTCTTTTGGCGCATTCAAGTATAACATCTGCTTCCATGGCAGTTCGAATGCCAGTTTTCCGTAGAATGCGAAGCCACCCATCTGTACTAAACCTTTCCCCAGGAAATTTCTTCCTCTCACCGGAAAAGACAGATGCTAATAAAGCATCACAAGGATCAAACAGGTGCTTCGGACTACACAGATCCAAGGAAAATTCATCAGCAGTTCTTACAAATTTAGCCTCCCTCAAAGCATCAACTACAGAAGAATCTGCTTGGAGATCTTGCCAATTAGTATAAAGATATATTAATATATCTTCCTGCTCAGACTCAGATTTGCATTCAAACAGAGGTAATACAAATCTTACCAAAATCTGTTGATCATGCAACTCAGGGACACCAAGGGCTCGAAGCAAAGAGTATTCAATTGAATCAGTGAAGTATGAAAGGCAACACTCATCATATGGTTTAAGGAATGAATTTGTAGAGACTATACACAGATCTTGGCCGTGCAATGGCGTGTATGACCCCACAACAGTTCTATAAATAGGCAGTGATCGTAAAACTTCAAGTTCTTCGGTTTCATATTTAGAGCCATTGGAAAAGAAATCATTCGCAAAAAGACTAAAAAGTTCATCTCGATCTGAAGCTGAAAATGAAGTAAGTTCAGAGAAATAGCCAGCACGTTTAGCTGCAACAAGCTTGGAGGCAATAGCTTGCCCTAATGATTGACTGGGTGAAGGGAAACAATTGCATTTGGCAGCACAGTCCATAAAAACAGCATCAAAAATGGGTATGTTGCACTGATTCAACAGTGACAACAACCAAGGGTACCTATTTTTGGCTACTTCAAAAGCTGAAACATAGGGCTGGGTTGACTCAGATACTGAAGTACAATTTATAGAAAATCCAGTCAGATCAGCTTCTGTTGCACCCGCATCCATGGAGCCAATTTGAGAGATTGGATCTAAGATGGGGGGTGGAACAAACACCAGATGGCGCTGCCTTACACGGCATAAAATTGGCCTACCAAGAAAGGCAGGAATTAGCGGCCAATCCGAGAAGATTGAGAGGTCTTCTGATAATCCACTGAAATTCTTCCAAAACAGTCTTATCCATTCAGGTGAGGGGCCCCCTTCACCACCAGAACTGGATGTGTTCTCCCATGAAACCCATGGAGCCATATTTGACTCCATCACATGATTTACCCAGTTATCATGAAAAAGTAACCTCATATTATTGGCCAGTAAGTGAAGGGAGAAACTCTTCAATTTTAGTAACATTTGAACAGCACATTTTGAAAAGATAACAGCCAAGATTGATCTATCCAATACTTTTGGGTGGATTAACTTTGCTGCTAAAGGTGCCATCAACATCTGCTGCTCTTTGTTTCCAATCCAAAGTTCAGTAACACCCAATCGTGCTAAATGATTTATTGCAGTTGGGCATGGTAAGCCTTTCAGTTCATTAGCTATAGATATAAGCTTTGGGTCTCCGTTTCCATTGTTGCTGTGACTGCTACCTGCAGTGGTGTTCCTCTGAACTACGGGCCCCCCAGCCCGGCCGATATCTTCAACAACCCCTCGGCCAAAATCAAATAAAGCCTTCCCCAAGCTTGTCATCATTTCAAGTGCATCACCTGAACTGGTTGAACTCTGGGCAGACGAACCGTGGAAACTCTGTACATTAGACATTGATACTGAAGCTGAACTGCTGCCCACTTCATTTGCTGCTCTTTCTATAGTATTAAAGTTAATGGAATCCCTAGATGCATCACCTTCATGAAAATTATATGATCCTGGGAACTGAATATCAGACAAGCAGTACTCAAGAACATCAACAAAAGTATCAACTGATCGAAGAACAATAGATGTTGACGAAACTCTAAGAAGATCTCGGACCATCTTAGGTTTAACTTCTCGAATTGGTACACCCACCGCCTGGACTTCAGTTACCAATTCCCATGGCACTGAAAACACTGGATAATGTTCCTTCACAAAGCTGCAAACTGTAGTTGGAAGCAAATTACCAGCCACCCCATTCCCAGGTTGAGAAAGAAACATACCCTCTTCAGCCTTGACTAAATTTCCTGAATACAACTGCCACAAAGGAAGATCAACAACACGAACATAGAAAGGCCTTATAACTTGTTCAATCAGGCATTCCCAATCTGTTTTAAGCACTTTAGCTAGCACTAAGTTACTGGCATCACCAGGTTGACTAATTAAATCATGTCCATCAGACCTTGGCCAGAAGGAGTAAAGTTGGTCACCATAAGCCTTAAAAGACAGAGCAACTGCAGAA
The DNA here is from genome assembly GCA_023935145.1 of Bretschneidera sinensis. Lineage (NCBI taxonomy): Eukaryota > Viridiplantae > Streptophyta > Magnoliopsida > Brassicales > Akaniaceae > Bretschneidera > Bretschneidera sinensis. The sequence continues at coordinate 2,641,796 of CM043705.1, forward strand.
CGCACACTTGACTCAATCAAAGAATTCGAAGGTTCTCTTCTGAACTTCTGCATTTCCACCACCATTTCAGTGTAGGAATCACGAACACAAGACATTAACTGCGTGTTCCATGCTTCAATCAACTGATCTCCAGCATCAAGCTGTGCCTCTGATGAAGTTCCCCTGTCTTGGTACTTGAAAAGAAAACGACCACCATTATGACGCACAAGGAAGCATCCAAGGACAGTGACAGGTAGAGTTACACTACCAGTCAAAGGCAGAGGGGACATGATGGAGCTAGTTTGATGAACATCAGCAGGATGGCCATTTCGGGATATATGTGCTGCAACTCCAGCTACAGGTGTCAAGTTGTATGCTAGATACCGCCTGCAAATAAATATCATATTCAAGTAATAAGATGTCTTAAGACACGTTATTGCAGATATTACCATGATAGTCAAATTCTTTAGAAAAATAAAAAAGTGGAATTTATTACACAGATTGTATCAATTTTGGCTGTCCTACACAAAGCTAACATAAAAAATGATGATTTACTTTTTTCATTCAGAACTTAAGTTTACAAATTCACCAGTTGAACTGAACTTAATTTTAAGCTATATCATAGTCGCTTATAAAAAAAAGCTATATCATAGTCAATCTAGGTTGCTTTCTTCAGGGAAATGATCAATTATTATTCCATGGATTAAACCTCAGGGAAACAAATGTCACTCTGCAAAACACAAGGAGGTAAGAGTAAAAATGGGCATATAACCACAAGGGAGAAATGTGATTTAATAAAAATACATGATTCTGACTGAAGCCATAGCTTCATTTTACATCTTGCGAATTCCAAACATAATCTATCTCTTTTGTAACACTCTTTCAAAAGTTGATCTCAGTTTAAGCTTTTGTAAACTCAGCATTTAAGCGATGTTGGCAAAATCTGCACCAGACAACGGCCAACGCATAGAACCATGTAAGTTATTATTTAAAAAACCAACTTCTTCAACAAAAACTGTGAACTTTCCTTTACCTACAATATTTATTTTCCCCAAGGAGATTATTTCTTCCCTTAAGAGAACTAATTAGCTTACAACTGAAATCCACTAGGTGTTTGATTTAAACCCAAAATGTATAAGATTCGTATTTTTGCTTTGGAAATTGCAGTGGCAGATCAAAGAAATATATGTCATAGACAATTTGTTAACAACATACCTATCAAGAGCCATATTTCTTGTTTGCCCAGAACCCAGGCTAAGGACAACAAACCATCTGTCTGTAACACTACCTTCTCTTAGGTGTAAGTTCACGTCTATTATATGCGACTTAATTGCAGCACTTGAGGTACTAAATAACCTCGATATTTGAAACTTCCTCCACTTCTTTTCTGAAAATGGATTCCTCATAATAGCAGATGTTGGATCAACAAAAATTGAATAATCCTGGTAAGCCTGCCCACTTCCTTGCTCCCATGTAGAAAAAGACACCTGCATTTATAAGGATTTTAAATTTCAGTTTTAAGTGTTTGTAAGCAAAAAGAGAGGATTATGGAAAAATGATAGATTCAGGTTGTATCTTCTGTTCTTTCTTTTTTCATTTTCATTTCTTTTTTTTTTCTTTTTTTTGGTGGGGGGGGTACAGAGATTCAGCTTTCTTGAAATACAGGAAAGAACAAAATGAATTTCCTTCACTTCTCAATAAGAACAGATTTACATCAATCTTAAAAATGCCATTGTGCACAATAAGTGACAGCAGTAATAACATCCTGATATAGACACAGAATGAAGGGAATGGTTATTGATCCAACACAACTTAACAGAAATAATCACCTCCATTCAGCACAACGGCCGACAAATACATGAACTCTTGAACACCAATTACTTCATAATGCAATTAACTCGGATAATCATTAGACTGAACAGAGGTGGTAACTAATCTGATGCAGACTAGAAGATACTCAAGGATGCTTGAAAAACATAATTAAATAAATATGCTTTAAATTCTATACAAGGCCAAATGCGATGTCTTCCAGTAACCAAGTACTTGAAAGACCTATGTTAATTTTTCTCTAAGGTTACTTGTTCATTTTCCTCTTTTATTTTAGGCATGTGGTAATTATCGAATTTCGTGGAATGGGCTATAGTGTAAATCAACTTGGGTCCCGTTTGGCCTAGCAATAGAAATGGTTTATGGTTTCATAAACTCTACCAACATGTTCTTAGCTTTCCTGCACGATCTCTTACCTGGTCTAGTTATGCGAAGTTTTAATCTTATAGTGTCAAATTTAGTGTCCTAGTCATATTAGAGTTATGGGAATTCAACAGCCTATAGGCTTTCCACTCAATTTAATTCAGAAAAATTCCAGCAGCTCTTAACCTCATACATAGTGTGTGATGCCTTGATTACTTAAGAAAACCTAAGTGTGGTATTGTAATCTTTTTCCCTCTTAACTTTTATTAGATCCTTTTATTTCCTCAAATTACAGATCTGATTTTCTGCCAGTAGACCATATCTGAAAATCTACTATCTCGAAACCCTTTCTACCAAACCCTAAACCCCCTTAACCTTTTCCTATGCAATAAACTTCAGGATTAACTCTCAAAACCTTAAAAAGAACCACTTCCAGAATTCCTCCAACAGAAATCTAGAATTCCAGCAATCTGGCAGCCATCAAAATTAATCTTCTTCACCTCTATCCAACCTAAAATCCCTAAATTTAATCTTCCACTATATAGATCCCTTGAACATCAACGTTTTTCTAAACCATAGCCTACCAAGAAACATAATATAGGTAATAACCTACATGTAGTCATCATTACCTCTCCTGAAAATATAATGTATTTAGACCAAATCAAGATCCCATGACATTATTCATTACTAAATTCACTTTCTCATAGGTAAATGTCTGGGAAAATATATTCACGATGAAAGGAATGGGAAAATATATTGAGGGGAAATGTCATCACTAGTTGCAAGCATGCAAGAATATAACTACATAGAACTAATCATACCTGCGAAACTGACTTTAGAAATAAAAGCATTCTAGATGCATGCTCCAAAAATATGTCAGATATTTGCTTTACTCTCTTCAATCCCAACTCCAATCCATCTTTCAAACATGCTGATGATAGAGGCATCCGGATAACAGTAGAATCTAATGATGACCATGATGTATTTTGATCAATCAGCATAGGGTTAAACTGATCAGAAAATCGCTCGGTCAAATTAGTACCTGAGAGCACATCAAGAATTACGAAAAAAAATAAGAAAAATAAAGTTCTTCAATCTACTCAAGAAAGAAAAAATGAATATAAAATTCAATTGAATCAGAAAAGAAACCAGTCCGAAAAATTTACATTCGAGGGGAGAAAAGTTTTTAAAAAAAAGTTAAAAGTGTGTTCACTAAAGACATTCTACATTCATGGAATTCAATTACAAAATCCTGCTAAAAGAACGGTGTCCTGTATAATTCTCGATTTCAATTACTTCCGACTGCCAGTCATGGGACGGGAAAAAATTACTTTCATGAAGCAGTGGCTTTACGACAGTATACATCTGCAACAATTTCATTTATCTAAAATGTTGTATAATGGGACCAACACATTTTCCAAATGACCTTTTTTTTCAGGGGTGGGAGAAGTGAAACCACTAATGGATGAAGGTATAAGAATAAACTACCTATTAAAGAAAACATTTTTGCTGCAGGTGCCTGACTTGAAGGTACAGAAAGTGCCAATCCACGAGGATCAAACATGTAAAAGTAGCCACCAGAAACAATTGAAAGGAGATCACATATGAAATAACAGCTAAGCAGTCCCAGACCATAGTTAAGAGTGTCACCCCGAAGTCTCCATGGTGGGAGAAGCTGAAGACTACTTACTTCTTCTCTACTCAAGCTAACCCCTTCCAGAATGGCAACTAGGGCAGGCCCTTGAAATTCACCTGCACTCAAAGTTGTAATAACTCTTTAATTGTCAACAAGAAGAAAACTAAACAAAATGGTGCACATAATTTATCTAAAAATAATATGGGGCATTTCTAACCTGTGCCCTAAGGGTACATGTTAATTAGCAATTAATGTATGCCCAACAAACTCCATTATCTAGATTCTATCACCTAATTAATCAGATAAGCTTCATTTTTTTGTAATGACTAAATTGCCCTCACTCAAACAAATCTCTCTCATTGTTTACCGCCAAAAAGCTACCGCACCATGGCTTTAACGCCAAAAAAAAGGGTGGACTATTTTATCATTAGCCCATAATTAATGTGGTATTTTATCTTTGTGTGTTTTTTTAAAGGTTCAAATACAGTTTTATATATGTCAATTAACAAAATTTATTTTTTCTGTTAAAAAAAAAAAGGAAGCCAATAAGAAAAGAGAAATGAAGTAACTTGTAAACAAGACAAAAGATTAAGAACAATTAAGATTTATAAGAAGTCAGTTCTTTGTACCATGTTTTGATTTCTACTCGGTCCCATGATGCTTAAGACTAGTTATTTGACTGTTAAATTTCAAACTTAAGCTCAATAATGTTGTTTTTTTCTTTTGGCAATAATGATATAATGGGTTTGATGCATTCTTTGTTTCAGATATGCAGGGATCCTCAGCTAGTGGAAGATTCTGTAGTGAAACCTTATCTGCATTTTGGTGTTAAAACATAAGAGGGCTATTTCAGTCATTACAAAAATATTGAAGCCTATCTGATTGATTAGGTGATAGAATCTAGATAGTGGAGTTTGATGGATGTGTGTTTATTGCTAATTAACTTGTGCCCTAAAAAAACCCAATAATATAAAGCAAATTAATGCCAACAACATACAAGGTGCAAAATTTTTACGCAGTTGCAAGGCCTTTGGAACTTGAAAGCATGTCAGTCAAAAACTAATCTGATCTTTGCACCACTGATGCCCATTGTAGTAACAACTAAGGGTGCAACTTGCACATAACCCGATCAGACCAGCGCCCAACCTCAAGGTTTACGCAAGTTAAGGTTGAGATTTTTAGGATTGGGTTGGGTTAGTGTTGGATTCAAGATGGGCTAGGGTTGGATTTCCTTTTTTTATCCTAACTGATGTAGGACTAGTGCACTATGATACCAAATTGACGTAGGACCAGGGAGGAAGGAGAAGAAAATTAAAAGATAGAAAATAATGGCACAGGCAGTCTAGACTAGAATTTGTTATTTCGGATTTCTTGACTATGTGGGTTATTTTGTAATATTACTTTTCATGAGAATTATGTAGGCATGTTCTAGGGTTTTAGGATTAGAAAATTAAGATTTTATTCTCGGGACTCATGTTAGGGTTTTAATTGGCAAGTATTTTGGTGCCTATACGTAGTGCACCTCTATTAGGAGTCTGAACTAAAGATTTGATGATTGAGATTTGATAATTTTGGAATAAAATTACTGAATTTTGGCCTATCATCTCAATTTGTCTCCTCCTTCCTCCCTTGTTCTTCTAAATCAATTTGGTATCATATTGTACATATCCTACATCAGTTTGGAAAACTGATGATGTATGACAACTATGCTCTTATAACAATTTAATGTAGGACAAGTAGGAAGAAGAGAAGAATTAAGGTTAGTTTCCTATTTAGATTATATTTCCTATTCGGATTATACTGAGTGCCTATATAACAGGACCTCCAAGGAGAACTGATTTGAGAATTGAATTTGGTTAAAGAACTCAAATTTGGTTCTTAGGTCTAAGGTCCTTCGCCTTGTAAATATATAATATTAACTTGATATTATCTTTGTTCTCGATTATTATCTCGTGTTCTTATTTTCCCATCAATTTAAGGACCCTAATTGTCGTACATCACTCTATTAGAATTGCTCTTATATAGGCAACACAAATAACTAAATAAAGAAATAAAATCAAACCCTAAATTCCCTAATTACATGTCCACTATGTCATAGAATGAACATCAACCACCGCTTATCCTACTATCCTCCAATAGCAAGTGTCGAATTGAACATAAGGACATCCTTTTTCTTAGTAATATATCACACAAGCATCTAAACAAATAAGAAACTATAGAATTAGTATCATTACCTAAATTGTGCTGCAGCAAAGACTGGCAAGAATGTTCCCGCTTGTCAAAGATTAAATGTAGCTTTTTAGCCTTACAGCAATCTGCCAACTCAAGCAGGTCAAACAACAAAAAATCATTGTTCCCGTACAATGCCAGAAGTTCATTCATTCTTGCAAAGTCCATGCAAGGAAGATCTTTGGTCATATCTTCATCTACTAAAGAGATGCAGCGAAGTGATTTTACTCCCAAACTGTTAGCCAAATCATTGCTGATACTTGGATGTACAAAATGTTTCCCAAGAAGAGCACTGCTTTCAACCCATGGTGCATCATTATACACAAGATCCCCTACACACATCAAAGCTCCAGAAGAATCTGGAATTAATAGTGGAGTATTAAAGGTCTCAACCAATGGATTCTCCAAGAAACAGTCCACAACAGCTTCAAGTACGCAAAGGACGAAACTTAACTGATCAGCTGATAATGGAAACCCATTCATATCATTCTGCAAGCGCTGTAGAACATGGAAGTAGTCCCAAATACCAAAACTAAGTCTCACACCTAATTCCAGGAGCAACTCTCTAAATTCTGATAACTCAGATGGGACAACATACAAATAAGGGGTAAATTTCACAGGTGAATCAAATGCAAGTGCATCTGCAGATATAAAATCATCCCCGATCCACACCCAAGGAACACCATTCAAAGCTGATTTTAACACCACAAAATCATCAGTACCAATATATCCCTGCAATTTCGAATAAAGTATAGGAGTTCCCTTTTGCAGCGCGGCATCAAAATCAGGTTCCACCAAAGAATGTAATTTATGCTGTCTATACGACTTTGATAGCTCAATTAACTGTGTTGATAAAACCTCAATGTTTAAGTGATCCAACCAACCAAGTTTACGCTGTAGGTATAATGAGCTGCAATCACCATCTAGTATATGCATTGTTGCAGACACAAACCACATATGAGATTTTGGTCTTACAATATTTGGAGATGCTACCTGGTTAGTAGATTTTAACCATGGCAGTCCTCCTAGAGGTGGCTCAGCACAAACAGGGCACCAAGATACGGCCTTCATTTGAGACCAAAAATCCTCTTCAAATTTATCATCGATCAAGTTGCCTACAAGATACTCAACATCAAGATTATCTTTACAATGGTCTTTATCTCTCCCAGGAGATTCATCATGCACAATATTTCTATCTGCAACATCACTACTCTGAAAAAGTATGGCATTCAGCAATTCGTCGTGATTTTCATCACCCTCCTTGGCTGAGAGCTTGAGTGAAAGAGCATCTAAAAGCGCAAGCAACTTTCTCCCGTAACTTAGTGCTTCTGAATCCCTAGAATCATGTAAAATTGATACAGATCTAGCAGAATCAAGAAAACCAGAAAAATCCAAAGTTTTTTTAAGTCCAAGGCTAACTAATGTATCCAAAATCTCAGAATCTGAGAATTTTTCACAAGGAAAGTAAACTTCTCTATGAAGCACCTTCTTAAGTTCACGAATGCGAGGATCATAAAGCCTGCCAAAAACATTATAGTGAGAGAGCCAATAATATTACATATTTTATAACATGTTAATGAAGGCAGACTTGTTGGCCATATAAAATTGGTTGTACAAAGATAAACCTTCTTAACAGCCTAAAAACGCATAAAGGAAGAGAAAATGGGGTGAAAAATATGATTCCATTTTTCTCCAAGCATAATAAGAGAAAATTCAACCTACAAATTTTAAACAAAAAGAATGAAATTAATCCTGATGAGCTTGTTATAGAACGAAAACCTAAGTATAATTCAATCTTTGTTTATGAAAATAAGATGAGTAAGTTGTCGAATGAACGTAAAGAAGTGTGCAAGCCCTTGTTGGATGTTGTGACATTGAAAGATGATCTTGGAATTGAAAAAATCAAACCCAATGACATTGAGACATCGAATGATGATGAGAACGACTATGAGTAAGTCCCATTCAAGTCACCATGGATGAAGATATTCTAATTGAGGTTGCACCTATCGAGAAAGTTCCATGCAAGATTGTCTTGATTAAACCAGAACAAAATGATGAACTTGTTGAGCATATTGAGTATGTTGAAAAGGTTCAAGAAAAAGATGCCAACAAAACTGAAGTCAAAATTGAGGGGAGGTTGTGGCTCATATACATGTTCATGTTGTTGATTTTATCCCACGTACATTGTTTCAAGCAACTCGGCAACAACCATTTAGATGGAAATTTCTTTCACCTACTACTGACTTCGCCTTTAAGCATCCAAGAAATTGATTCTTCACCATTTTTCAACTTGAGGTCGAGTTTTTTCCAAGTGGTGCAGAATGATGGGATACACCTAGAATAATAGAGTTAAGAATTTTAATTTAGGGTATGGGAAAAATTTGTAATTGTGAAATATTATGGGTATTTGTAGTTTAAGAAATTAATATATTTTAGTAGCTAGTTTCATTACTTAAGTTTAGTATTTAATTTTCTTATTAAAATATTCCTTATTGGAGTAGGACTAAGGCTTCTAAGATCTATACACAACTTTGGATTATGGTTTTTCGAGATTTGGGTCTTTGTTGGGTAAGTAGCGGTTTTGTTAAAGAGGAGATGTGGGATAGAGGGGCATTCGAGCTTCAGAAGAGAGGAAGAAGATTATTTCCTTAATCTCAATATCCATTTGGTGGATGGTTTGGTTAGAGAGAAATAGGAGAGCTTTGATGGGATTGAAAGGTCGATTGTTGATCTTAAAGATTAGTGGTATTATCTCTTAGATAGTTCTTTTGTACATGGGAGTCACCCCTTGGTGCCCACTTATACTATTCTTTTTTCTAATAAAAAAAAGACATCCCTATTTTATTTTTATTCAGCTACTAATGAATAATGAAACAAATAGTTGAAATAATACAAAAACAAAAAACTCTAAGATTGAGTGTATTGTTCGCGCGCTGAGATTGGGTTGTCGCGTTCTCGCGTCGTGTGTTTGATTTACGGCTGCCCTAGTGGAAATCATGTAATCAGCAGCAGTATCCCGTGATTAGCAGCAGTTTTACATGGATTTTGCCTCTATTTTCGGATCTGGCTGGTGTTGTTTCTATGTTACGTTCATGATGATGATTTAAGTTTGCTTTGGAACTTCTCTCGTCGCATTTGATCGGATTTCTTGTTATGTTCGTGTAACTTTTTGATTTAAAAGCACGTTGTGATATAGTTGTGCTTTCGTGGTTGACTTCTTGTGTGTGCATCCGGTCAGACTTGTTTTGTTGGTTGATTTGTTTACGGTATGGCTAGTGGGTCTATGTCGACTATTCCTACTCGTACCCTTCAGTTGACTTTAGTGAAGTTGGATGTGGTGTGAGCTAAGACCCTTCAGTTGGCTAGTGGGTCTTGTTATGTTCGTGGTTGACTTTAGGTGTATCCTCGAGCCACTCGCCAACTTTTCTTTTTAACATCAGACAAACCGTCGGGTGATGATGCCAAGATTGTAGCATAGGAGAAAGGTGATGCCTTTATTATGCCGTTGTTATGGAATTGTATGGAACCTCGTATCAGTCATCATTTTATGCAAGAGTGAGATGTCTAAAGAGGTTTGGGATAAATGTAAGCTCCTCTATTCTGGCACTAACAACATGTCCAGGGTGTGTGATGTGTGGGAAGAGTTGTTTGAACTCAAGAAAGGTGACCTGCCCATGTCTGATTATTATTCGAGGTTTGCATCACTTTGTCAGCAGTTGGACTCCTATCTTCCTCCTGCCATCGATTTGGTCGAATTGACTAAGCGTCAGGCAGACATGTGGGTCATATTATTCTTCAATGGTTCAGGATTGATGACGTGTACTCACGGGTCATGCGCTCCATGAGTTCTAATTTTATTCCCAAGACATCGATGAAGAAATCCACTTGGTAATGTAGTACAATGAGCTTGTACACTCCAAACAGGTCGCTGCGCCTACTCCCACTTTAGCACAACAACCAGGTAGTTCTTCTCCATGTCTTCTTTCTGCTGCCTCAAATTCTTGGCTCATTGACACTGGTGCTAATAACCATATGAAAAGTAATTCTTGTTCACTGTCTTCTTTCGTTCTTCTTCGTCTACCCAATTTGTTACCGTAGTCGATGGGTCTAAATCTCGAGTTTCCGGCACAGGTGTTGTGTCTGTGGATTCTAGTTGGTCTCTCTCTTCTGTCTTACATATTAGTCATCTAGCTAAGGATCTCAATTGTTCTGTAACCTTTTTTCCTTCCTATTGTGTCTTTCAAGATCTGCGGATTGGGAAGAAGATTGGTGGGGGTTGTGAAGTCGATGGACTTTACCACGTGGATAATGAGGTTGTGGCAGCGGTTGCAATTTGCGGTGAAGGTGAAGATCCGTATCGTTGGCGTTGTCGTTTGGGTCATCCGACATTAAGTAAACTAAATAAATTTTCTTTTGCGTCTAGGTCAATAGGCTCGTTGCAATGTGAGGCTTGTGAGTTCAGGAAGCAACATAGAGTGTCATTCCCATCTAGGGTTAATAGTCGAGTGTCGAGTCCTTTTAAATTAGTTCATTTTGATGTATGGGTCCATATCGAACTCCAACTCTGTTTGGCTTTAAGTATCTTATTACGTTTGTGGATGATTTTTCCCGAATGACGTGGTTATTTTTGTTGAGAGATTGTACTGAAGTTTTTAATGCATTTTGATTATTTTATCATGAAATTTGTATTGAATATAATTCTTCTGTAAAGTGTTTGCAGTCTGACAATGCCAAAGAATATTTTTTTTCTTCTTCAATGGGGTTGCTAAACGAAAGAATCATCTCTCTTGGATGTTGCTAGGTCTATGATGTTCCATATGAATCTTCCTAAAGAGTATTGGGGGAAGGCATCCTCGCTGCTTGTCATTTAATTAATCGACTTCCCTCTTCTGTTCTAAACAGTGAGGTACCTTTTTTTGTGCTCCAGACAGACCTTTGTTTTCTCTCCCTCCTAAGGTATTTGGATGTGTATGTTTTGTGCATTGTGTGGCTTCCAAAACTGCTCATTCTATTTTTAAATTTGTGTCTATAATCGTTTATCTTCATCATTCTCTTCGTTTGTATCTACATTGTCTTCTGTGTATGTGCCTAATAGTGTTGCAAAGGCATTGGCTCATCTTGGATGGAAGCGTGCTATGGATGAGAAGCTAGCAGCACTGCACAATAATCAGACCTGGGATATTGTGTCGTTACCTCCTGACAAACAAACTGTTGGATGTCTTTGGATTTTTACTATCAAACGTAAGTACTGTTGAGCGCCTAAAAGCCCGATTGGTTGCTAAGGGCTATACTCAGACATATGGCGAGGATTATACAAAGACATTCTCTCCTGTTGCGAAGATTCCCTCCGTGTGTGTGTTCATTTCGTTGGCTGCTCGATTTGGTTGGCACCTTCATCAGCTTGATGTGAAGAATACTTTTCTTCACGATGACCTAAACTTTGACTTGAATTGGGCGCAATCATCAAGTCAAGAGGAAATAACATCAACACAGGTTGGATGAGGTTAACATCATCACTATGTATGGGTCAACAACATCAGCACGGGGTGAGGAACTCTTCTTCTTCTTGAACTCTTCTGAACTAGAAACACAAGAACACATAACAGTAAAAAAATTTGTGGCCTTTTATTTTCGGTGGGGGGAAATTCCTTTTTTCACTACTTTTTCTTATTTGTTTTTTTTTTTTATACTTGGGGCTTTTTTTTACTGCGTTTCTTTTACAACCTTTTATTTATCAAACTTTCTCCACTACATGTGAACAATACCCGAAAATAGTGGCGTAAACAGTACCTGTGAACAATCTTTTTATTTTTTACGTTCAGTGTTGAGGTCATGCTGGAAAAATTGTCGGAAAAAAAAAAACAAAACAAAGTTTCAGACTGGATGAGGTTTGTTATTTGTATGGGTTTTTTTGTAACAAGTTGGTGTATGTGTATGCTCCAACTTGAGTGGGGGAGTGTTGCTCATGGGGAGACAGGTGTATGTCGACTTTGAAAAGCAATATATGGCTTAAAACAATCCCCTTGGTTACTAGTAGTGCGTGTGGATGATATTGTGATCACCAGCTGTGATACTGGGGAATTCAGCAGTTGAAGGAGTTTTTTAAGACCGAATTTGTACAGAAGACTTGTACCCTCTTCCATTCTTATTTGGTATTGAGGTGGTTTATTCAAAGAGTAGTATACATTGTCTCAGAGAAAGTATGTGCTTGATATGTTGGATGAAATTGGATATTTAGGAGTCACATCAATTGACTCTCCTATGGATCCAAATGTGAGACTTGATGCAGAGCAAGGGGAGCCTTTACATGATCTTGAGAAATACAGACGTTTAGTTGGAAAACTTAATTATCTCATGATTACAAGGCCATATATATCGTCAAAGGTCTATTGTTTAGGAATCATGATCATATTAGAGTGGAGGGGTACTCAAATGCAGATGCAGAGTGGAGGGGTACTCATGCAGATGCATAATGGGCGGGATGTTCGGTTGATAAGAGGTCCACATCTAGCTATTGTGTGTTTTTGGTTGGAAATTTAGTTTCTTGGAAAAGCAACAAGCAACATGCAATGGCCAGGTCAAGTGCAGAAGTTGAGTATAGGGCTATGGCCCATTTGTGTGGAGAGCTTATGTGGTTGAGGATGTTGTTAGCTGAAATTGGGATCAAATCTGATGGCTTGTTATGTTGCGATAGTAAGAATATGGTGGATTTTATTTGTAGAAAGTTGGGGATGTTTGATATATACGCCCCAACTTGAGGGGGAGTGTTATGAGTTAGTTATATGAGTTATTATGTTATGTTAGTAATCCCACATCAAGAATATACTTGTACTCGTTCTCTTTTGCCCATATATAAAAGGAGGCTCTGGCTACTCATATGGAGTAAGCTTTAATCTCAATTTCCAAATACTCGCTCTCTCTCCATAGGAAGATATAGCAAATGATGCACGCATTGAATACTACATATTGGCTTTCACGATTATGGGTTAATTTTGTAACCAATGAAAAATATGTGGTTTTAATAGTTTTTGGTTATGATGGATTTTAGAATATTCTAGGATTTAATTCAGGAATTAAGGATTTTATAACGGATTTGATTTGGGTTTTGTTTAGTTTCCTTATTTGGGTAGGACTAGAGTTTTTTGGATGTCTATATATTAGATATGTTATTTTTGAAGTAGATCTAATGATTCAGAATCGAATTTGATGAACAATAAGGATTTTGGTTTTTTATTTTGACTATACCACAATAATTTCAAATGTGAAAAGAGAATTTCACACAGCAGGGTGGTCTTTTCTTCTTTAATATATGTTATTATCTATTTTTGTTCTTATTTCTACATTAATTTGTTATCAAACTGATGCAGAATAGGAAACACAATATTTATTATTTTGGAATGTTAGGTTTATGTTGAAATGACTATTCTTGGCGATGGTATTTTAGGACAATTAGATTTAGGCAATTAAATAATTATTAGAATTTGATTTACTTTCTTATTTAAATAATGTTTGGTGCCTATATAAGAATTATGATATTAAGATAAGGCAAACTTTGATTATGAAATAAACTTTAGTTTTGGTATATCTTTTGTCCCCTTTTCCCTGCTCTTGTTCTGTTCTCCCTTTGTTCTATTTTCTTTTCTACTTAGTCTACTTCTATCTATTTTCTCTTGGTCAATCTCCCTGCTTCTCCCCTTTCTTAATTTGATTCTATTTCTACCTATCTATCCGGCATCACAAACTCTACTCGTTCTACATCAAGAAGTCATCACTTTATAGATTATATTAAGGTACACTGCGTCAATTATTTTGACTATACCACAATAATTTCAAATGTGAAAGGAGAATTTCACACAGCAGGGTGGCAGCAAATAACTAATTTAAAACATTCTTCAAGTTATTGAACACGTCACTAAAACACACAACAAATATTACACAAATTCAGGATTGAAAAAATTGATAAATAAAAAATAAACAAACCTGGATGGCTGTTGCCAGGATCCATCTGCTGCCAAAACGAAAGGGGTTGTGGAAAGTGCAGATTTGATGGAGATATCCTCTTCAATCAGAAGCTTCACGTCATGTAGAATAGCTGAAAGAGTTCCCTCCTGTGAAAGGAACTCTGACATGCGATTGAGAACATAAAATTTGTAGAATTCTACCCTTGATGGCTCTTCAATCTCCAAATATCTTCGGAGAATGATTCTCTCTCTTTCTGATTCAGTGCGTACAAAATCATCATCCAAAAACTCCTCACGGATGCCATTAGGTTTAAGCCTTTTGATTGGTCTTCTCAAACTAACTAGTCTTCTACTTCTATACGACTCAAACATGGGCAGGTGTTTGATGATGTCAATATGGATATCATCCATTTTCTCTTCGAAGAACCACTTCGACTGAAGAATAAAACTCCGAAGTTCATGCAGCTCCCCTTCTGATGCATTTCTGAAAATCCCCTCCATATTGTCCAGCTTACCAGCAATTGCAAGAAATGCATTTAATATGCCAGTTGCTGTTGGTGACTGAACGTATTTATCCAACTGTGGATGCTCAACAGGAAGCTCACGCCTCAAAAATACGCATCCCACCTTCAGCAACAAAGAAGACATGTTCTCACTCCACCCATCATCTTTGATCACATTTGAATTTTCAACTAGCTGGAACAAATAACTATCTTCAACTGGCAATATAGGCCACTTAGAAAACATTGAGAGATCATCACAACACGATTTCAGATAGCTCCAGAGCAACCTCATCCATTCTAAAGTTGGTTGGCCCTGTTGACCAGGGTCCCAACTTACCTTTTTAGCAAGATACCAGTTCGATGGAAGTAATTTGAAAAAGAGCTTCTCAAGCAAATTGCATGAGACAAAAGAAATATTTGATCTCTCACTCTGGGCTATGTCACATAGCTTCCAGTGAACTCCTTCTGGAATTCCATAGTCCACCAGTTGATGTGGAAGTGAATCCTTGAGAAGACCATACTCATTCCCCTGTGCAATATAAATTCTTTCAGCAGCCGCATTCTTCTCGAATGTTGTAAATGAACCATCGGCAAGGGGTAACAAAGGTAAACCATACAAAATATCATGCTGGACAGGAACTTCCAAGTCAAGTAAGCAATATTCAAGCGTCAAGATCATTGCACTTCTGTCCTTAAACCCACGTTTTCGCCGAATCAACAGAGTCCTTAACAATTGAGGTGTCAAAAAATGTAACGATGGGCAAACCTCCATAAACCGCTCCACTAGTGACTTGGAAAGAGTCACAAGAGGGAGACCAGCATCAGAGAGAACCTGTACAAGCTCATGTGCATTATCAAAGTTAAAATCAGGAAAAATAGCTTGTTTACTAGAAATCCATTGGCCCCCTCTAGCTTTAGTATATAATACACGAAGACCAAGATCTGCTATAAAACTGTAGAGTTTCCGCACCAGTGATGCCCAAGGTTCAAATCCTGTTGCTGTTGGCCAGAAAGAAAAGAACAAATCACATGGGCCCATCTCAAACGCAATTTTCTCCAGCAAGTGACCATAAGCGGGGGCAACAACTTCCTCAAGTAGGTAAAGATTCCAGTCCGACCGTTTTTTGCCACCCCCAGCCATGTCTTTACCAAACCAGATGTCCCTCCTATTGGATGACAATTCAAAATATGTATTAACATGTGCTGGAAGACCAGTGCTGATTGGCAATGGCAAAAAGCAGAAGGCACGGCCCTCAAAATTCCTTTTATCCTGAATAGAAGCTGCAGAGACTTGAAATAGATCAGAAATGCAAGCACCACCCGTGTTTGGGATATGACTCACTCCTTCATTCACCTTGACAGAGTGTATATATGCAGCAACACAAGCCCAGGGGAGTGACTTATGAGACTTGTCAGCAATTGTCAAATCGTTTTTAGCTCGCCCACTACCTACACATTCACCAGTTATCCAACAATGTGACATATAACCAGATGAGTTTTGCTCTGTTACCACAACCTTCTGACATTTATATGGCAGAACTTTATCTATGCATCTACTCAATTTCTTCAGCAACTGATCTTTATCCATTCCAGCATGGTGATTTCCATCAATAAGACTAAACACTTGACCCAGAGCACTGGATTCCATTTCTGGCTCACTAATGTGATCCCTGTGTACCCGATGCAAGAGTTGCATTTCATAGCCAGTTCCTTCCTTCACAAAAATGGAGATACTTTTCACATTGCGTAGGAAAAGCAGAGCATCAGAAACAACCCCAGAAAAAGAAGCAAAAAGTGATAAAACATCTTCAGGTGCATATCCTTCTTTTTTTATCTGACTTCTGGGAGCAACAGCAGCGTTTCTAAGAGGAAAACGGAAGAGGGTACCCGGAAAAGGTTGTTGCAAGTCACATCCAAATTGTAAGAATGGAGCAAATTGATCAGGAAACTGGTCCAAAATTTTTCTCCCTACAAATTTAATTCGCAGGCCTGGGTGGGAAGGAGATATCCCAGGCAAAGTACTGGCATGAGGATCAAACATAACAATGTTTTCCCCAGAAACGAATGTAGGAATGTCTGTAAAATGATAAACACAGTTAAACCCCAGTCCAAATCTTCCAATTGCAAAAGGTTTTTCTAGTTTGCTTTCTTGACCAATGCGTGAGATTGCATAAAGATCTTGTGGAGTGAAAACAGAGTCATTGAAACAGTACAGGGCAGGACCTTGCCAATCAGCCATTTCAGGAGAGAGGACAGAAGAAGTTCCATATTGAGTTTTATCCAAAAGAAAAACCACCTCAGAAGCTCCTGCATCTTCAGCGTTTTGAACCAGCTCGAAGAGAATCCCAGGTCCATCCGCATACATCTCTAGTATATGTTTAAGTCTTGTCGTCAATGCCTCATGCTGTCCAAAAGCCTCAGCAGCCCCAGATAAACTCAAATTCATTGAATCAGAACTCTCAGCAAGCAAGATTCTACGAAGTGAGCAGACTCCAAGCTTCTCTGCAACCTCATTAGATATGTTCCCATGGACAAATTTCTGAAATGTTCTCTTGGCATTCAAGACAGCAGTAGACGCAGCACCAAAAGAGCTACCATTATCATCTGAACCAAGCAACCAGGGAGCATCATTATAAACTAGAGTACTGGCAGAGAATAGTCTACCTGAAACGTCTGGTAAATAGATCACAACTTTTTTGTCAAACTGAGCTTCAGCCAGATGCTGCACAATCAATAGAGCTGCTCTTATTTCCCGCTCATCAAGCGGCAAGGTACCTTTCCTCACAGCCATTCTACATAAAATATCAGCATAATCAGAGGGCTTCAAAAATTCTCGAATTCCAAGCTCCAAGAATAATCCCTTAAAAACTGCCAAATCAGTTGGTATAACACGTACATAAGGAGCTAAATGAAGAGGACCGTCAAGAACAACTTCATCTGAAGTTGCAAATCCATCGCCCACCCAAATCCAGCGACTCCCTTCAAGAACAGCCTTTACAATGTCCATTTCATCTGAACCAATCAAGCTCATAAGTATTGAGTATATCCTCGGCATTGCTAAAGCTAGTTCCTGCCTAAACACCTGATCATTCACAATCTCATTGTTTTTCCCAATCTCCAGTAATTGGGCAGCAATTGCACTTCCTCCTGGAGGAGATAACCACCCAAGGTTATATGATAATGCTGTGGAAGAGCACTCACCATCCAGTATTCGCATGCTTGCTGAAACAAGCCACAAGTCTGTTTGCACTCGTACAAGCTTTGGAGGAGCAACCATAGATGTCACAATGGGCCATGGTAAATTTTGAAATGGTGCAGAAACTAATACTGGACACCAGCAAATCATCCGAAGATCATTCCAGAACTTTTCAAGGTCAGATTTCAAGTTGCGAGGCCTAAATGCAGTTGCAGCTCGTGAAAAAATTTTATTCACAGTTCCTTCATTATCATTTAATTGATTGGGAAGCCACTTCATTGCGTTGGCTTCCAAGTAGGAAAGCAGCACCTTACCCCGTGAATATGCCTTTTCTTGGTCCTCATGCATTAGCCGTTCGACCTGTCGAGCACTTTCTACAACAGTCTCAGGAGATACAGATGTTCGAAGGCCCAAACCCTGTAGCATGTCCAAAATGCCAGATTCTTGGAACGCACCACAAGGGAAACTATCAGAGTCTTCTAGTAAAGCATATAACTCCTCATTGCGAGGATCATATAGCACTGCAGGACATCTAAGAATACCACTAATGGTTGGAACGAACTCCAAATTTCTCAAACACTCCCTGAAAGATGTGTCCTCAACACACAATTGTGGCAAGTTTTGCAAAACAGAAAGTATGACACTCTCCCGAACGTGAGGTTGCAACTCCTTCACTCTATTTAACACATTTTGTCTATAGAAACGAGCCTTCCCCATTCTTGGAATTCCATAATATCTTAATAAAATCTCTTCTTCGCTACTTGAAGTGCTGAGAACAAACTCACCTCCCAGAAGACACTCAGGCACATCTGATGGAGGTAAGTACTTTTGAGGGTTTCCAAGATCAGAAAAATGGGATTCTTGACCAGAACCTCCTCCATAAACTTTATAAATGTGCAATCTCTTGCATTTCTTTATGTGAAAATCAACAATCTGACCTCCTATGTACCATTTTGGGTCAAGAAGAAATCTACGAAGTTCATCCTTCTCTTCAGCACTCAAATCATTAAGAAATGTTTGCATGATTCCACCGCTTGAAGACACAACATCAAAAATAGATTCCAAAACACCAGCATAATTAGCGCTAGATACATAATGAGACAAATCTGGATGTTCAACTATGAAATTTTGATCAAGCATCTTGCATCCAATCTTCACAAGGATGTCTCGCATCCTATCAGAAAGTTTCTCTGCATTGAGTAGTTTTGACTGTGTAGAAGCTCTGTACAAATGCCCAGATGTTGATGGCAAGATGGGCCAATCACCAAACAGAGATACCTTTTCACACTGATTTTGAAGGTACTGCCAAAATAGCACAAACCATGTTGAAGATGGATGACTACAAGACTCTAGATCCCATAAAACCTTACTTTTAAATTTCCAATCAGCAGGTACAAATTCAGGCAATAACTGAAGGAAATACTGAACATTGAAAACAATAAGATTTGCTTTCGATGACTTCGCAATAGCAGATAGTCTGCTTAGTATACTGGGGGGAATGTTCCGATCAATCACTCTATTAGAAACTTGTTGTAGCAGCATGTACTCTAACTCATTGCATATAAAATATGAATTCCGTTTAGAGCTTTCAGACAATAATCCAAAATCTCCATTAGCTAAAGGAAGCAATGGCAGATCACTGGCATGCATACCAACATCATCATCAATCAAATCTTCAAGACAATATTCCAACAATACTAGCTTGCAAGGTTTGCTCAAACTTGTAATAGTTTTACATTCCCTAAGAAAGTGTCGCACTCTACCAGGAGTCACCACTTTCTGCAGTAGAACAGGAACATACTTCAGAAGCATATCAAAGACAAGTTTAGGCAAATGGACAATCGGCATTCCTAGCTGCAGCAGGGTGTCACCGAGTTCCTTGCTTTTAGCGAACTCCTCGTCATAAAGAAAAGCTTCAAGTGCAGACACCCATTTTCCTCCCCCAAGTTCTGAATACAATACAGAAGCCTCACTGATGTTTCTGTATATATGCTCAACTAAAATGTTCCATGGATCTTCAAAAGAACCACTGGGCCATAAGGAATAGTAAGAATTTGTTGGACCTAATACTCCTTGCACACCAAGCAGTAATTGTGTAAAAGTGGGAGCCACAACATCTTCTAAAAGAAGCCTATTCCAGACAGAACGCATTTTTCCACTCCTGTCCATGTCAGCTCCATACCAAATGCCACGACGGTTTGATGAGACCTCAAAGTATCCATTGATTTGCACAGTCAATCCAGTTCTTACAGGAAGTGGAAGAGAACAGAAAGCCCGACCGAGCTTTAGCGCATCAATCTGTTGAAATCACATCAAAACAGGATGAGAATTCGATTTTCTAAAGAAGAAAAGAACCTAGAGAAGAAATATATCACAACATTTCTGTAAAAAGAGGCACTTTTGTTGGTTTTTTTAAAAATAATTTGATTCTAAATACATATATACAACAACAATTTCTCAGTTTCCTTAAATTACTTGAATCTAAATGTACATACACACAACAATAACAATACTAATTTAGAAAATGTAAAACATATCTTCTAAAAAAGTTGATAAAGTTCACTAAAGACATAATGAGGTAGAACAGATATTGAAAAGAAAAGACAGAATGAGAGGAGAAGAAAGAGGAGAATAATAAAAGAAGTAGAAAAAGAGAAGTGGAGGACAGAAGAAGAAACAAAATAGGTACAAGAGAAGAGAGAAACAGGGGATGAGAAGAGAACAAGAGGGGAGAAAATAATTCCACTCTCAAATTCTATCATCAAGTCTGAAAATAAAACTCAACATAATAAGGTGCGTATACAAGCACCAACCCCAAGCATAATCCCAAACATAATCTGAAATAAATCAAAACCCAAGTAACAAAATAATTCCCAAATCAAAATCCCTAATAAAATAAATCCCTAAACTATGGTTCTCCATCACATAATTAACCAGGGAACATTAACTAATAGAAGAGATTAGGGTACTCCACTCCAACACAGCTAATATGGAAATTTCTATAGGGAAAATAAAATTATAACACAACAAATAGATACACAACAATACGACTACCAATAAAGAAAATGTAATACAAACCTTATGAAAAGTTACTTAAATTAGTTCACTTCACTGTGGACATAATTTTTTTTTAAAAGTAAAATTTATTGGAAAGCACCAAGAGGGTGCAACTCAAAGCCAGAGGCTAATTACAATGAAAAAGCTCCACAAAATCAAGTAAATTGTCAGTATCTTGGATATAATTAATTATGGAAAATGAATTAACTGAAGAAACTAGGGTACCCACGCTAAAGACAGTTACTTCAACTAAGCTAATAAGGAAATTTCTATAAAGCAAACAAAATTAAAGCACAATAAGCACGTAACATCAGAAACAATTACTTTAACCTAAATATATGTACACAAAACAACACAAGTAACTATATGGAACCCAGAAAGAACAATACAAGGCATAAATTTATAAATTAATTTCACTGAGAATATGCGTGTGTGCACACACAAATATAAACAACAGAAACAATTACTTGAACCTAAATATATGTACACACAACGACACCAGTATCAGTTTAGAATATAGAAAGCAAAATATCCAACAAAAGTTTATAAAATAATTTCGTTGAGCACATACTTAACTTAGGAACCAAAGTTGATAGGGTAACTAACAAGAAAGATAGTCATGCTGACACATTTTAAAGAAAAATTTAGTACCACAAATTTACGAACACAATACACACCCACAAAGACACATGCACTTATCCATATTTCCTGTAAAAACACTATCCCTGCAGTCACACTGAAAGAACCAAAGGAAACACAAAAACATGCACAGGCATATCCTGACATGCAACCACATGCACATATTTCATCTATGTACACATCAGAAACAATTCCATTTGGGACATAAAATTGAAATAATTTAACCTGATGAGTTCATACATGGGAATTAAAATTAATAATAGGAAATTTAAGAGTCAAATCAAAGAAATCAGTTAAACCAATGAGCCGGAATAGTAAAGATTATGAGTAGGAATTATAAAACTTTTTTCCCTCTCAACTAATGCAGAATATTGCATATATTTTAGTAGAAACAACTACATGATTTTTTTCATTCAACTTGACCTCTGAATAAAGCCAACATGTTCTTCCAAATAAACTAAAAGATGAACATTGATAAAGTCTAAAACAATATGACTAAAGTAATAGAAAAAGAAAAACAAGTATAGTAATACTAAACCTTGCAATCATTCACAAAAAACTGCACACAAAAACTTTATATTGTTTGTACCACCATTTCACACAGCTCACAGTATTGCAACAATGCCTACAACACATAGAACTCAAGTCAACCAAAGATTTAATCCCAACCATATGGAGTTGTTATATGATTTTTGAGCAAAATTGTATGTTAAATCCCAGGAAACAATGTTCAACGCCTGAATATATTTCGAAAACTAAAAGGTTCAGAAACTAATTGAATTAACACCCATACAAGAATGTCCCGATCAAATATACACATAAACACAAACACACACACACAAAGATAGTAACGGGAAGACCAAGAAAGGTTCAGATTTAGCATAACTAAATAATAAAAATTCCAAAACATCATGAGAGAAAGAGAGAGCAAGAAGGAGATGAGAAGTGTTGCAAATTACATCTGATGAATCATCTGATATGCATGCTGCAATTGATGCCCATGGTAATAGGTGAATATCATATTCTTTGGATGCAGTAGCAGCAAAAGAACCAATTCTACTAGATGAAGAGGCCATTGTCTGCACAACATAAAAAGTGTTGATTCTCCTCGTAGATTGGCTCCCAATTGTAGCCTCACTCAAGAAATCCAATGAATATGCATCCATCTCCCTATCAACAGAAATAAATGGCTTCGACAATCTGAGAAGTGCCTGTCGATGCCAAACAATGTCATCATTTGCTGAGCTAACAGAACATGAATAAAGTTTTCTTGGCTCCAGATCTCCAGCATCCCAAGTATACATTTCAATAGTTAATAAACTCTTGAGAAAGAGTAATGAGAAAACCCCTTCCTCATAAAGCTGAGCAAACATCAAGGAAACGTCACCTTCCAAATAAGCTTGTTTAGAGAGCCTACTTCTTTCTGCCTGATATGCATTCCTCAAAGGAAAACGAAATAAAGTTCCAGCAAAAGGACCTTTCATGTCACAACCAAACGCACAATACGGAAAGAACTGGTCTTTATATAGTGAGATTACTGAAGAACTAACATACTCAATTCTCTTTCCAGGATTTGCCGCAGAAACATTTGGAAGGTAAGCACCCTGAGGATCAAATATTACCACATACTTGCCACTCGCAAAAGAGGGCAAATCAGTTAAATGGTATACTGAATTGAAGCCAACCCTACAAAATAAATTAACAAACGTAATATCAGAAAAAGAGTGAAAAAAAAAAAGTTTCTTGAATACAAGCTAGTAAAAATGGCAACCACCCCACTAAGGAGAAAGACTAGAACAGCATCATGCCATTTATTTAAGATGACAATCAATGAATTAGATTATTGAATGTCGGTGTTCTCATATGTAAGAATACAGGACGAAGTCTGGCAACATTCTACAGGAGTTAATAAGATGATACAAAATAAAATTAAAAACTAAAATACAGAACTGGAGTGGGAACTTGAGCAGGAGCACAAAAATTTCAACTCAACTCAGCTAAGAAATATATCATAATTTGAGTGTACTAATCAAATAGTTATATTCTATGTAATGGTATATGAGGGTGGTATTTATGTTAATCTTTTTTTTACATTTGAGGACTTCATTAATATGTAAACTAAAATTATTACTTCCATATCAGAAATATCAAAAGAAAGCAAGGTTGTTGTACAATAACAAACACATTATTTTTCCGAATCAAATAAAGTTGGGACTTCCTTGTGAACAAGTAGTGGATTTCATCCATCTGCAGTCCAATATCTGACATCCTAAAGAGCAAAGAGATGCACTCTCTTCAATAAATGCACAAAGAATATAAAGTTAAAAGATTAAAAAGCAACAGCAACAGTAGTCACCAGTTTCACTTGGTCTCTTCTACTCCATTTCTTTTGAGTCTAATTTCATCTACTCTTCTTTCCTTCTGTAAAAATTTCAACATTTATCTTTTAAGTATACTTATCAGATCTTTTTTTCTTTGATCTCCAAAGAGATTAATAACTACAAAGAGCATAAGCCATGAAGATGTGATAAAGAGTAAATCTTCATTCAGATAGCCTCATACAGGAAAAATGGTCAAGAATCCATATCTATACTTCAATCTGAAAATCTAGAAATTGTGATCCAAGTATTTATCCCAGATCCACAGTCAAAATGCTAATTCACATATCAAGCACTAGATTGGCAAGGGTGTTAGGAGGACTGTATGAGGGAAATAAAAAGCAAGGATAGAAAAACTAATGTAGGGTTATAGAGAAATGTCAAAGTTTTAATGTAATAATTAAAAATTAAAAACTATGTAGTGCTATATGAGGGTAATATTTGTATTAATCTTCTCTACATTTGAGGTCTTCATTAATAAGTAAAATAAAATTATTGCTTCCATATCACAAATATCAAAAGAGAGCAAGCTAATTGTACAATTACAAAGAGATTATTTTAAAATTAAAAAAAAATGCCTGGATTTCCTTGTAAACAAGTAGTAGATTTCATCCATCTGCACACCATCTGACTTATCCTAAAGAATAAAGAGAAGCCACTCTCTTCAATAAGTGCACAAAGAAATTAAGCGTAAAGAAGAAGAAGCAACAACAGTAGTCACTAGTTTCACTTGATCTCTTCTACTCCATTTCTTTTGAGTCTTATTTCATTGTTTTTTTATAATTAAAATATTGTATAAAAAAGCACCAAGTGGGTTCAACCCATTTGCAAGAACTTTCTACAAGATAGTAAACATAGTTATCAAAAGCGCAAAGCGCACTAAGGCGCGAGGCGCATGGCACGAGCATGACAAAGGCGAGACGCACATTTACGAAGAAAAAAAATGTGTATAAAATGCTTAAAATTCATATGACACAAACTATACTAAGAAATATCATAGATTTTCAATCTGTAACCATTACTTTAATACAAACACACTAGAAAATACCAACCACTAAACACTAACTACTAAGCATATATAGTAGCTATTATTATTATTATTAAATAATACTATCCTAAACTAAAGTAACTAGGCAAATATGCAATATAATTAAGCTTGTTTTATACTAGCAAGCAGCAACTATCGTCCATTAACCATTATCTTTAGTCTTTCTAGTTACCGACACTGTGCAAATCAGCAAGTGTGTTTTTTTCCTTTCTTTTAGAATGATTCAGCAAGCGTGTAGTGGAGCCATAAAGCCATATAACATGTGATAACAATAATATAAAATAAACACATTACCTATAAGTCAGCAAGTGTGCAGTGGAGCCATAAACCCATCATGTGATAACAATAATATAATATAAACCCATTAACCATAAGTCAGCAAGTATGCATGGGGCCATAACATATACTCCCTTTGTCCCATATTGTTTGTCCCGTTGCACTATTCATCCAATTAAATGATTAATTTTTCGTCAATTTTAAATAAATTATCCAAATTTTTTCAAATATAATTTTATAGAGTATCTTTTTTTGATAACCTAGGAACCTACTTTTATAGAGTATATTAGTTTCTAAAAGGTATATTTTCACAATTTTAATTCAAGAAAATATCTAAGAAAAATAGAGGTCAAAATTACATCAAAAAGTCAAAATGCACAAACAATGTGGGACAGAGGCAGTAATATGATATAATAATACTCATTACACAAACCACAACACATTAGTCTAACAAGTGGAGCGAGAGTGAGCTACTAGAAAACTGTCCTGTTTTTGTCGCAGGCAGTAAGCTACTATTCATCGTCTTCTTCCATGAGAAGACACCCAGATTTTCAAAACCTAAAAAAGAGAGTTTTCTTTGTAATGGGTTTGTGCTATATGAGGACGGAGGGTACTGAAAAGGTCTATAAGCCTTTTTAGATTGGAAAAAATGAAAAAAGAGCTAGTATTCAACGTCTTCTTCGATGAGAAGACAGAACCAGACTTTCAAAACCTAAAAAAGAGAGTTTTGTTTGCAATGGGTGTGTGCTATATGAGGACAGAGGGTACCGAAAAGGTCAATAAGCCTTTTTAGACGAAAAAAGGTCTATTTGTATCACTATTTCTTCTTCCTCTTCTTCTCCCCTACCTTCTTCTTTGTCTTCTTCCTCTATAACATTTGTAAGGCGCACTTTTAATGGGCATTGCACCTCGGAAAAAGCATGCGCCTTTGAGGCTAAGAGCGCACCTCACGCAGGTCGCCTCATCTAAGGTGCCCTAGGGTGTTAAGCTTGGAGCTTCGATGCATCTAGCGGCATGTTTTTAACAACTATGGATAGTAAATCAACAAAATCTATGAGATCTTTCTCATTTACAAAAAAAAATAAATAAATAAATTTTAAACCCTAAACCAAAAACTTAGGGTATTGAACTCGGCTTTAGCATGGCACATGGTTTGGGAACACTCCTTTAAAAGACCAATTTCTGGATATCTATGCTATTGTGAGAGATAAAGAACTCTAGGTTCATGCATCTCTTTGATTAATGGTATAATCTCTTGGGATGTGCCTTTTATCCGAAATGTCCATGATTGGGAGGTTAAGAGGGTTCAAAGTTTTTTGGAAGTTTTGTATAGTTATAGGATGGATTTGGCTACAGAGGATTTGATTAGATTGAGGGATAGCTCAGATAAAAGGTTTGAGGTTAAATCATTTTATAAGATTCTTCTTGCAAGGGCTCCTTCGAAAGGATCTTCCAATTTCCTGTGGAAAGCAATTTGACGTTCTTATGCCCCTAAAAAAAGTGTTTTTTTTTTTTGGTAGGAAGCCTCTTGGGAGAAGATTCTTACTATTGACAATTTACAAAATGGGGGAAAATAATTGTTAATTGGTGTTACATTTGCAAAAGTTGTGATGAGTCCGTGTTTTATCTTTTGATGGAATGTTCTTTGGCTAGAACCATGTGGTGATGGCTTATACTGTTTTGGGTGTTTGTCAGCTCCATGAAAGACGAAGTGTTGACTTGGAGTTGGTTACGAGCTTCTAAGAATCTTAAGAAAGCTTACTCATTGCTTCTCAAAAGAAAGCTTACTCATTGATTCCTCCCTATTTTTTGGATCGTGTGGAAAGAGAGGAATCGTAGAGCTTTTGATAGCATTGAGAGACCTATTAAAGTACTTGGAGATAGTTGGTTCAATGTCATTGATTTTTGGTTCAAAGGGAATTTTTTTGTGAATAAAGTAGATCTTTTAGATTTTTTGGAGTTTCTATCTTATAGTAGTCGTTGTAAATGGGTTGCACCCTCTTGATGTGCTTCTTTTAATACAATTTTACTTATCAAAAAAAGGACCTCCCCATCTTCTCTTCTTCCTTGTGTAAAAACTTTATGATTTTTCTTATATATAGATTTATCAGGCCTTTTTATCCTTTGATATTCAAAGAACGTGAAAATATAAAAGAGTAAATCTCATATTCGCATACGAGGAAAATGGTCAAGAATCCAACTCTATACTTTCCAATCTGCAAGTTAGAAATTGATCCAAGGATTTACGCCAAATCCGTACTTAGAAATTGATCCATACTTATCAAAAGAAAGCTTACTCATTGATTCCTCCCTATTTTTTGGATCGTGTGGAATGAGAAGAATCGTAGAGCCTTTGATAGCATTGAGAGACCTATTGAAGTACTTGGAGATAGTTGGTTCAATGCCATTGATTTTTGGTTCAAAGGGAATTTTTTTGTGAATAAAGTAGATCTTTTAGATTTTGTGGAGTTTCTATCCTATAGTAGTCGTTGTAAATGGGTTGCACCCTCTTAATGTGCTTCTTTTAATACAATTTTACTTATCAAAAAAAGGACCTCCCCATCTTCTCTTCTTCCTTGTGTAAAAACTTTATGATTTTTCTTATATATAGATTTATCAGGCCTTTTTATCCTTTGATATTCAAAGAACGTGAAAATATAAAAGAGTAAATCTCATATTCGCATACGAGGAAAATGGTCAAGAATCCAACTCTATACTTTCCAATCTGCAAGTTAGAAATTGATCCAAGGATTTACGCCAAATCCGTACTTAGAAATTGATCCATACTTATCAAAAGAAAGCTTACTCATTGATTCCTCCCTATTTTTTGGATCGTGTGGAATGAGAGTAATCGTAGAGCCTTTGATAGCATTGAGAGACCTATTGAAGTACTTGGAGATAGTTGGTTCAATGCCATTGATTTTTGGTTCAAAGGGAATTTTTTTGTGAATAAAGTAGATCTTTTAGATTTTGTGGAGTTTCTATCCTATAGTAGTCGTTGTAAATGGGTTGCACCCTCTTAATGTGCTTCTTTTAATACAATTTTACTTATCAAAAAAAGGACCTCCCCATCTTCTCTTCTTCCTTGTGTAAAAATCTTATGATTGTTCTTCTATGTAGATTTATCGGGTCTTTTTTTCCTTTGATATTCAAAAAACATGGAGATATAAAAGAGTAAATCTCATATTCGTATATGAGGAAAATGATCAAGAATCCAAGTCTATACTTTCCAATCTGCAACTTAGAAATTGATCCAAGGATTTATGCCTAATCCATACTTAGAAATTGATCCAAGGGGTTACGCCAAATTCATACTCAAAACGCTAACTCACATATCAAGCTCTACATTGGCAAGCGTCTTTTTTTCCTTTGATATTCAAAAAACATGAAGATATAAAAGAGTAAATCTCATATTCGCATACGAGGAAAATGGTCAAGAATCCAAGTCTATACTTTCCAATCTGCAACTTAGAAATTGATCCAAGGATTTATGCCAAATCCATACTTAGAAATTGATCCAAGGATTTACGCCAAATCCATACTCAAAACGCTAACTCACATATCAAGCTCTACATTGGCAAGGTGTTAGGTGGATTATGTGACTTACCAGAAAAGAAAACAAAGAATAGAAAAACTAATGTAGGGTTATAGAGAAATGTGAGTGAAGATTAGCCGGGTGCAAGAGAAAGAACCTTTCAAAAGGAAAATGGATTGCTCTTATGAAAATCATTCTAACAAGTTTGCCAACGTGCTACATGCCTTGTTTCTATCCTCCTTGGGTCGTCAGTCAGAGCAGCCAAAGAACGCAAAAAGGGACTTTCTTCATGCTTTGATAGGTAAAGATAATTGAAATTTTGAATGGATAGAAAAGTGAATGGAAAGGGAAAAAATAATTTCCATCCATGTGCTTTCTAAGAGAGAAAAAAAAAATGTGAAGGAAAAAAGAAGAGAGACCAAAAAAGAGCCAGATGAATAAGGTTACACATGTGCTTGCCAAGAGAGATAAAAAAGTGTGAAGGAAAAAGACCAGAGACCAAAAAAGAGTGGATGCATAGAGTTACATGTGTAAAATAAACACAAATCTTCATTGTTCCATTTTTCACCCCCTTTTCATCCCAAATTGGGAGGATTGAAAAACATAAACTAGGGTAGAAAAGTAACTCCCTTCCCATCTTTCATCATCTCTACTTCCCTTCCAACCACGCAGAAAGAAAAGGTATCATCTCTCTTAAATTTACTCTCCACCTTCTCCATCCTCCCACTTTTCTCTCCTACCAAGTATGGCAATAAGGAGTGAAGAACTATTCAGTTCTTGAAAAACAAAGCGGCTTGAGAAGTGACTATGAGGTTCGCAAGACCAAGACCAGTGGTCATCCACTTAAAAGCCCAATATAACTCACTTGAAGGCACACTGATGCAAAAGAGAAACCATAGACTACGCATTTATATGTTGAGAGATGTTCCATTTCTCTTAAGCTAGCTTGAAAGGAGAATAGTATGGGCAAAGCATGAGGATATTCTCTTGTAAATAATTAGCTCCACATAAAATTAACTGGTAGAAGATTTTTGGTGAAAAATGATTATCCAGTAGCAAAAAGAAACAGACTGTATAATCTCATAACAATCACCCACACAATACTTCCACCTTCACTCATTGTTTTAGTTAAAAAAACTAACATTTTCATCATCCAAAAAACTGGAACATTTTAGAAGCGTTGAAATGTTACCATTACCTTGGAAGAAATTGGAAATGGCCAGCAGCAGGATCTGATGCCTACGTAGAAATTCAAGTAGTTGTTTGCTCCATGCCTTTGGATACCTCTCAAAAAGATAAAATCCTTTGGACCATTTCTCCTTCGGGACAGTTCATTACCAAAGCCACTTGGGAAGCTATCAGAGTTAAAAAAGTTGTTCCTTGGCACAAACTAACCTGATCTATTCCCAAACACAACTTTATTGGATGGCTTGTTATTCTTGATAGACTATCTACAAAGACTAGGCAAAGAGCTTGGGGGATTCCTATTGACACAAAATGTTTTCTTTGCAACCAGTTGGAAGAGAGTAGGGATCACCTATTCTTCACGTGGTTTGTCTAAAGTAATTTGGTATCAGATTCAAACTAAGACAGGTATTGGAAGTAAGCCAATTGATTTTTGGCAGATGGAATTTGTTTGGGCTATAAAACATTTGAGAGGGAAAAGTACGAAGACAATCATCATCAATCTGGCCGGGAATGCTTACCTCTATCAGATTTGGAAAGAAAGGAAATCCAAACTTCATCAAAGTCTTTTTCACTCTACTGAGAAAATATTTGACTTTATTGTATCAGATATTAGAGGAAGGTTGCTTAGTCTTTCCCCTTCTCCTAAGATAAATACTAGTATTAGTACTTGCTGAAATCTTAGTTGTTCTTAGTTTGATTGTCTGTTGTAGCAGGTCTCCTGCATTGTTTATTTCCCTGTAGCAGGTTTCCTGCTTGGTTTTCTTTGGATAATAATATCTTTGCCTTTATCAAAAAAAAAAAAAAAATGTAACCACTACCACTTCGCAATCTAAATGAAGAATTCCTTCACTTGTAAGCAACAGAAACCAAATAAAACATCAGCGTTTGTGTGTATATGTACGTAATACGTATGAATAATTCTTTAAATTACCCGAATCGACCAGTCTTCCAGGCCTGGCCATGCTTGCTACTACCGCCGATTCTGGAAATACTAATAAAATCCTCTTCCGTGAATACGGCGTCGTTATAGGCCAGGAGAGCCGGACCCTGCCACTGGGCCAAAGAATCCGACAACAGAGATTCCGACCCGTGGACCCGGCGGTCCAGGCAGAGGCAAAGACGGGTGGCGCCCGCATCATCGGCGTTCTGTATGAGCTCCTTCAGCACGGTGGTACCCTCCGGGTAGTTCAATAAGACTTCTCGGATCCGCCGGGTCAAGTCTACCTTTTGCCCGAAGTCTTCTAGAAGTACCGATTCCCGTGCCGGTGACTCCATTTTAATTTTAATTTTTTCTTCTCTGGCTAGCTCTTGGGGTTTGGAATTATACCATGAAGATGCGATAATTTACCGGTTAACGAGATAAGGTTATGCCATTTGTGGGGGTTTTGTGTGAACATGAAAATCGAACGAATCTGCCTGAATTGGGGGCAGCGATAGGAAAATCGGTTAATTTTCGTTCCTTCTTTGCTTTGATTTTTTGCTTTGCAAGTAAAGCGGGTCTTCGGGGAAAGATTAGTTGATGAGTTTGTCGTTTCGTTTCTACGGTTTATTTGTGTGTACTTTGTACGATCATTCAAACATCTCTCTTGGTACGGATTTTTATTTAAATTTTAAAAAAAATTATTTGAAGAGGAAATGAAAATTGTTAATGCTTAAAAGATGATGAAGGGTAATTGGCTTTTTTTTATCTTCAACGAAGTGAAAAACAACGATGTTGATTTCGGAGGTTGAAAGGGGACTAGATTTGGCCTTGATTTTGTCCAAATGTCAATTAGGTATATGAATCCATACAAGGAAAGCCATTGGAATTTTGTACGGATTCTTTTGATAATTAAATTAGTAAATATAAGGAAAATTTTGAAGGGAATACTGAAGTGAAAAAGTGTTTTCACTAACTTTCGTCCCATTTTCAGGAAGATTGAGGCTTTTTTATATAAGTTGGGAGAGACAAAATCCCCAAAGGATCGAGGATAAGTTTTGTCAACACATGTTTACCCATGCTATTAGGATCCTCCGTGATTGTATACTTTGGTCTTGAGGAGGAACTGTGTGACTACAGGAGCATTAGTTCTTTTGTGATCCGAGGTGAAATTGTGTGGATGCGAAGGCCTAAGTTTCAACTCGGTAAGAGTTGTCCAGTTGAAGTCAAAAATTTCGGTTTGGTGGGAATCATTGGATTGAAATCGTATTTGTTGTTCGACCCGAGATGGAATTATGTGGTTATGAAGGCCTTTATTCTAGTTTTGGTAGGAATCGTGTCGGCTGAAGTCTTAACTCTTATTGATACGGGGCGGAACCGTATGGTTGCGAAAGCCTTAGTTCCACTTCGCGAGGAGTTATGTGACTAAATTTGTAATTCTTGTCTGGTAAGAATCACATGACTGAAACCGCTCTTGTTGGGGGTTGTGTGACCGAAGTCTTAACCCTTGTTGGATGGAAGTTGTGTGATTGGAGTCGTAATTTCTATTGATCCAGAGTGGAACTATGTGGATGTGGAAGCCTTATTTCCACTTCGAGAGGAATTGTTTACTGAAATCAACTCCTAATGGATGGGAGTTATGTGATTGAAGTTGTAATTTTTGTTGATCCATAGTAGAATCGTTTGGTCGCAGAAGCCTTATTAGTTCGAGGGGAATTGTTCACTGAAGTCAACTCTTGTTGGATAGGAGTTGTGTGACTGAAGTCGTAATTTCTATTGATCCAGAGTGGAATTGTGTGGTCGCGAAAGCCTTAATTCAACTTCGGGATGAATTGTTAACTGAAATCAACTCCTGATTTGGTAGCAATTATATAACCGAAGTCGTAATTATAGTTGAACTGACGTGAAACTGTGGTTGTGAAAATCGAGGTCTTACTTCGGTAAGAACCGTATGACTGAAGTCTTAATC
Source organism: Bretschneidera sinensis (assembly GCA_023935145.1). NCBI lineage: Eukaryota > Viridiplantae > Streptophyta > Magnoliopsida > Brassicales > Akaniaceae > Bretschneidera > Bretschneidera sinensis. The sequence continues at coordinate 2,674,499 of CM043705.1, forward strand.
CCTTTTTGATTTGGGACGAAACTGTGTCGTTATGATAGATTTAGTCCCGTTTCAGTGCTTGAAGACTTTGATGGGCCTTGTAGGGTTTAGCTAGTTAAGTTTTTCTCGGCCTCTGAGTACTTGTAAGCATAGGTTAGGCATTTAGGTTTCTTGAAGAGTTTAGTGAGTTGTGGGAATTAATGATAAAACTTTTGATGGATAGTTTTACCTTTTGAAAAGTAAATACATTTATTGATATATTTTTCACAAATTCTCAATGTTCCATTTGCGAGGGATTGGTGTTTTATCCATTACTTTTAGTTCAAATGTTTCATGCTTGACAACTCTCTTGATCTTGTACGGGCCTTACCAGTTTGGTGCTAGCTTTCCTATGTTACTAGGGTTTAAGATGTCTTGCTTACGTAAAACTAAGTCCCCTAGTCTGATTGATCTTTGTTTGACTTGAGAGTTGAAATACTTGGTGGTACATTGTTTGATAGGTGGCGAGCTTAAATAGAACTTCGTCTTGAATTCCCTCAATCAAGTCCAAATTCATCTTCAATCCTTCTTCGTTTTGATTCTCCTCAAATAGCTGAACTCGAAGGAAGGTTTTCCCACATTAACAGGGACTACGGCCTTGAGCTCGAAGGCTAAGAAAAAAGGGGTTTCACTAGTTGGGGCCCGATGTGTAGTCCTGTATGCCCATAGTGCATGGGGGAGTTCCTATGTCCAGAATCCTATGGTATCTTCTAGCCTTTTCTTCAAAATTTGTATAATAGTTTTGTTTGTGACTTCGGCTTGGCCGTTGGCTTGTCGGTATCCTATAAAGGAGAATCTGTGATTGATGTTGAGTTCTTCACATAACCTCCTTAAGCAAGTGTTGTTGAATTGTTTGTTGTTATCATAACTCATATTCTTGGGATTCTGAATTTACAGATTATAGACTTCCAAATGAAGTTCTTTGCCTATACATCGGTGATCTTGGCTAGTGATTCGGCTTCAACCCACTTAGTGAAATAGTTAGTTGTCATTATCAAGTGACAACGCTGACTTGGTGCAGTGGGGAAAGGACCCAGTATATCAATATCCCACATTGTAAAAGGTATCAAGCTCGTGACAACCGTGAGGGGGTTAGCAGGACGATGTATGATAAGAGTGAATTTTTGGCACACACTTTCTAATGATGTTAGTTATTTTGTTTTTTAACCTTTACCAATATATCATTTTCTTAAGGTCTTTTGTGCCAAATCTCGACCGCTGAGATAGTTCCACCAAATCCCTTCATGGACTTCCCTCATAGCGTAGTCAGCTTCTCTTAAGAAATGGCATTTAAGATATGGCAGAGTGAGGGACCTTCTATAGTGGATCATGCAATATCTAGCTGCCTTGGAAACTAAGTTTATTGCTTTAACACTAGGTTTAGGGAGCTCACCATCCTATAGGTATTTGATTATTGAGGTCATCTAGCTGGGTGCATCATCTATGTCCATCACCTCTTTAGTGCTAGGGTTGGACAAGAGTTCGACATACATGGCTTGGGGTAGGTCAAGAGTCTTAGAGGATGCTAATTGGGCCAAGGCATCGGCTTTTGCATTTTTTTACCTTGACACCTAGGTCATTTTCATTTGTTTGAAATGCTTTGCCAATTCTTTCACCTTGGCCAAATATTTGATTATCCTCTCTCCTCTAGATTCGTACTCATTTGAGATTCGGTTCACCACTAATTGACAGTCGCTGAAGATTTCTAATAACTTTACCATGAGAGACTTGGCCAGCCTCATCCCAACTAAAAAGGCTTCATATTCAACTTCATTTTTGGAGGCTTTGAAATCAAACTGAAATGCGTACCTAATTGTGAAGTCTTTAGGATTGCTCAAGATGAGTCTAACACCACTTCATCACGCGTTGGAGGACCAATCGACAAACAATTTCCAACTTGGTACCTCGGGAAGAGGTTCAACCTGCTAATCTTCTATCGGATGGTCGTAAAATGTTCACTCGACTATGAAGTTGGCTAAGGTCCAACCTTTGATGGAGGGTTAAGGTTTGAACTGGATATTGAATTTGCCTAAATCTATGGACCACTTCACATGTCGACTTGATAAGTCGGGCTTCTAGAGAACTTGGCAGAAGGGTTGATTGGTGAGTATAATGACCGGATGCGATTAAAAATAAGGTCTCAACTTCCTAACCTATATGACAACCATATAAGCTAGCTTTTCAATAGGTTGGTATTTAACTTCGACATCTTGCAAGACTCTTACGTTTAAGATAATGAGTGGACTCAAAGATTTTGTTGGTGGTCTACAAAAAATTAAATTTGAAACAAAAACAAAGTTTGTGATGTTTTTTAAATGAGAAAATGAACTAGGATTTTTTTTAAATCCAAAAATATTGTTTTAACTTATAGACCTCTATAACTTTTACATATGGACTTATTTGAACCAATTAAGACTATTAGTCTAAGTGGCCATCAATATACTCTTATTATTGTGAATGACTATTCTATATATACTTTTGTTATCTTTATGGCATATAAGGATGGAACATTTAAAGATTTTGTAAACTTTTGTAAAAAGATCCAAAATGAAAAATGTTTTGCTATTTCTAGCATAAGAAATGATAATGGAAAAGAATTTGAGAGCTAAAGTTTTGTAAAAATTTTGTGATGATCATGGTATTTATCACAATTTTCAGCTCCTAGAACCCCTCAATAAAATGATGTTATTGAAAGGAAAAATAAAATTTTATAGAAATTGGTATAACTTTTCTTTGTTAAAACAATTTGCCAAAATATTTTTGGGTAGAGGTAGTAAACATTGCTTGCTATTTTTTAATAGAGTTTTAATTAGGTTTATACTCAAGAAAACTCCATATAAGTTATGGAATGGTAGAAAACCAAATATTTTTTATTTTCACGTTTTTGGTTGTAAGTGTTTCATCTTGAATAACAATAAAGATAACTTAGGTAAATTTGATTCTAAGATCAATAATGGGATTTTCTTGTCTTATTCAACTTCTAGTAAGGCTTATAGAGTCTTTAATAAAAGAACTCTAATAGTTGAAGGATATGTGCATGTTGCATTTGATGAGACTAATCATCTAAGTGAAATGATAGTTTCTTCTGATGATGATGTAGATTTTATGTCAAGAGTGGAGACCATCAATCTCATCATTGACCCTAAGGAGAATCAACCTCAAATGGTTGAAGAAAAATGTGAATCAAGACTTGATCAACCTTCAACAAATCAACAAGGAGATGGTCTTCCTAAGAATTTTAGGTATGTGAATTATCACCCAATCGATCAAGTGATTGGTAATCCTTCACAAGGGATAGGAACTCGTTCTTCTATTAGAAATGTATGCAATTACTAGTTTTCCTATCTCAAATTAAACCTAAGACTTTTGATGAAGCCGAACATGATGACAATTGGATAATGGTTATGCAAGAAGAATCAAATCAATTTGAATGAAGTAAAGTTTGGACTTTAGTACCTAGGCCTAAAGATCACTTGATAATTAATACTAAATGGGTTTATAGAAATAAAATTGAAGAAAATTGTGTAGTAACTAGAAACGACTAGGCACGTAAAAAGGATATAATTAAGAAAAATGAATAGATTTTGATGAAACTTTTGCTCTCGGAGCTAGACTTTAAGTTATTCGTATGTTGCTTACGTTTGCATGTTTTAAGAATTTCAAAATATTTCAAATTGATGTGAAAAATGCTTTTCTGAATGGTTTTATAGAGAAAGAGATTTATGTTGAACAACCTCTTGGTTTGAAGATCTTATTTTTCAAACTATATCTATAAGCGTTCCAAAGCCCTCTTCGGGTTGAAGCAAGCTCTTAAAGCATGGTATGAAATATTAATTAAATTTTTACATGATAATGGTTTTACAATATGAAAAATTGACACTATACTTTTCACAAAAATACATGAGCATGAAATTCTCATTATGCAAATATAGGTTGATGATATAATATTTAGTGCTACTAATGAGAATATGTGTCAAAATTATAAGGTGAATTTGAAACGAGCATAATAAGGGAAGTCAAATACTTCCTTAGACTTCAAATCAAACAAACAAATGAACGAATCTTCATCAACCAATCCAATTACACAAAGAATTTGCTAAAGAGGTTTGGAATGGAGAATGTAAAGTCATTTGGAACTCTCATTAAACTTCAACAAAGCTTGACATCGATTAAGGAGGTAAAAGTGTCGATATTAAGAAATATAGAAGCATAATAGGAGTGTTACTTTATTTAACCCCTAGTTGACCCGATATTATGTTTAGTGTTTGTCTGTGTGCCAAGTTTCAATCTAATCTTAAAGAATCTCATTTAATTACGGTTAAAAGAATTTTAAGATATTTGTTAGGAACTCAAAATGTAAGCTTATGGTACTCTAGAGAATCTTCTTTTGACTTAATTAGGTATTTTGATTTGGATTTTGCTAGCTGCAAGTTAGATAGGAAAAATACTAGTGGAATATACCAATTTATTGGTTGTATATTAACTTATTGGTTTTCTAAGAAACAAAACTTTATTGCATTATCAACTGCCGAAGCGGAATATATAACCGTCAATAAGTGTTGTGCACAAATTTTATTGATAAAACAACAACTAGAAGATTTTGGCATGCGTTTTGAAAATGTTCCTATCCTATGTGATAATACTAGTGTTATCAATCTAACTAAGAATGCAATTCAACATTCTAGAACTAAGCATATTGAAATTAGACATCATTTTATTCGAGATCATACTCAAAAATGAGATATTAAACTTGAATTTGTTAGTACTAAAAAGCAACTAGTTGATATCTTTACTAAACCATTGAATGAAGATAGGTTTGAATGATTAGAATGGAATTAGGAATAAGAAATTATGTTTGATTGTTCTTTAATTTCATTTGCATTCATCATTTGCATGAATTGTTATTGAGTGAATGAAGATTGACTTTCAATTTGATATTCTCTCACTCAAAAATGGCATAAAGTAACTTAATCTTATAAGAGAAATGTTTTATTTTGAGCTAAAGTTTTATTATAGTCGATTGCATATGTTTCACAGTCGACTAAGGAAAATGTTCTGTCTAAATTCAATATAGGACAATAACTTCTCACCAAAAAAAAATCTAGATCTGATTAGGACAATCGATTGGATTCCTCTTACAGTCGACTGCAAGCCCGCATTTATAAATAGTTCCCTCAATTTCAAATTCATTTTTTTTTCACTCAAGTTTCAAACTCTAGCTGCACACCTTTTTTCTCTCTTCAAAGTTTCTTCCCTTTTCATCCAAAATCTCCCAAATCTTACCATAACCACTCCCTAAAATCTTATCTCGTTATTTTTGCTTTTTACCTCTGAATCCATTCAAAATGGTGAAGAAATCTCTTTAACTTGGCACAAAAGGCAAGAGATCCAATAAAAGTGCATCAAAGGACAAGGGAAAAAGAACCGCTGGTAGGTTAAGTAATAAAACAAGGGATGATTTGGATGCTAAGAGTTCTAGGAACCTTAACCCAAAAAAAGGGGTATAATGATTTTATTTGTTTCAAAAATGTTATTAAGGGTTGCTATGTTAGCTTTAGCGCTATTAGATTCACAAATTTGGATGTTAAACCTTATTTTAAGAATCTTGGGTGGTTGCCTTTGGTTTCCATAAGAGAAAGTGTCTACCGTAGGCCTATTCACCAATTTTATGCTAATTTGGTGTGGGTATCTAGTGAATCCTTGAGTTTTAGGATACTAGTGATGGTTATAGAATTTAAGGTTTCTGTGGATGTCTTGAAGGCTCTCTTGAAGATTCCTAATAAGGGACTTGGTTGGATAGATGCCCTTGGGTGCTTGAAAATTTTGATAGGCATGAGGCATGTAGACTAATTCGGGATGATTCCCATTATGTTTTTCATAACAAGACATACAATAATTATTCTGCCCTGCCCATTAAGTCTCGAGTGATGTATCTTATAAATAGTTATTGCATCAATCCTAGGATGGGTAGTCATACATATATCTCTAAGTTGGATGTAGTTTTTTTGTGGAGTTTATTGATCGAGACCAAATACAATTTGTACCCTCTGATTTTGAGTAAGATGATAGAAGTTGTTGAACAAACTAAAGTGGTTTACCTTTTAGTATGCTTATCACTCAGATTTTAGCTTACTTTAGGATCCAACTTAATGAGTCAGAATCTCAAGATTTGGATGACGCGGATACCTTTGATTATCATACCCTAAGAGGATTAAATTTGTGGTTCATAAGGATAAAGGTAGAGATAGGATTGAATTGAATCCTGGTGCGAGTGGCCATGTAGTTGAGGAATAAGAAGAAGAAGAATGGGTGATGAGGAAGCTGCTGGTTAGAAGGCTGGTGTAGGTGATCAGGAGACAACAACTGGTATAGATGCCAATGCTGACATCTTTCTCGCTTTGGCAAACCTTCAGTTATCCGTTAATGGGTTGGGGATTAAGATTGTATCAGGTTTTCAAGCTATAAAGACAGATTTTGATTATTTCCGGACCAACATGGAAACATCGGTTAATATTCTTCACGATGATTTAAAGGTTTTTAAGTCTCACATCGAGGGATCTCTTAACGACATCCGGGAAATCTTGACTCACAATTCTGATCAGAACTCTTAATTTCGAAGCCTTCTTATCTGTTTGATCTTTCCATTTTAGTTCTTTCAACTCTCAAACTCTTGCAAGGACATCTTTTTATTTTCATGCATTTTAGCTCTTAGTTTCATGTTTTAGCTTAGGGAGCCTTTTATGAATAATCTTTTGACTTTCTTGAATGCTTTATAGATGCATTTTTCTTTTTCTCTATGATTGATTGTGACTATTTTGTATATGTTTGCTTCTTTTGTAAGAGAATATATGGAAAAACAGGGAAATTCTACCCATTTTTTCATAAAATTCTCTTACTTAGCTTTTCTTGCGCTGCTTATAGATGCTCACTTTTAGGGGGAACTTTTTTGTTGTTTTTCTTTTATGATGATCTCAAAAAGGGGGAGAAAGAATTCAGTTTTTAGAGAAAAAAGTTAGGCTAATTAATCATGATAAAAATATCTAGACAGGGAGAGAAAAATCAAAAGTAACTTTGTTTTTGCTATGCTTGTTGGTTAAATTGTTTAATCAATATTTGTTTCAAATTGCAAGGAGTTTTATTAAAATACAGAGGAGACTTTGTCAAAATTTCTTCCAAACCCAACACTTAGTCTTTATAACTAGCTTTTTAGGAAATGATTTTATCATCATAAAAAATGGGAAGATTGTTGAGTCCATATTGATTTTGATAATGAAAAAACTATAATAGATGTTCTAACTATCTTTTGTCTAAGATTTTTATTAGTTAAGGTGTTTTGTACGGACTTTAGAAGGTGCACACACACGCTTTTTGCCTCGCTCGCTCCAAGATTCAATCTTTTGAGGCAATTTCAAATAAGAAGATGATTAAGCTTAGAGGTCTTAATCTAGTTAAGTATTATGTAATCTCCCTCTCAATTACTTAGCTTTAAATGGCTCAATTTGTTTTCACTATATCTTGCTTAAAACCTAAATGTCTTTTTCCAAAATAGGTGCAAAAAGTTAAGTAAAAACTGTGTTTTAGGTAACCATAGTCTATTATATTTGTACCATGGTCGACTGGAGGTCTTATAAGCTTTTCCTCCAAATTTCTAGAATCTTAAAGGCAATCAACTGTAAGGTATTCCCAGTTAACTGTGTGAGAAACATAAATGTTTCCACAGTTGACTGAGTACTCTCATAGTCGATTGTGTTTCAGTCTTGAAGCCTCACCATTCAATTTTTAAAGAGTATAGTCGACTGGGACTAAACCACAGTTGATTGTATTGTCGTGCATAATGACTATTTTAAAAAAAATTAGGGCACGAGATAGAGCATTAAATGCACCAAACATCCATTTAATGTCTCTAATGACTAATTGGAGTTGAGGCTATCATAAATGAGCATTTAATCTTACTTAGAACAATCAATTTATTCAAGAGCTTATATATAATTCTTCAAAGCTTTTAATATTTGATCTTTGAGCCATTCTTAAGCTTCATTCTTGTGAAAGAGAAAATCTTTGAGTTGTAAGTATTAATTTCATTCTCTCTTGTGTACCAAAAATCTCTCGTTAAATTCTATCTTGTAATTAAGAATTGGTGTGTTTATGTGTTAAACACTTGTGAAAATCTCCCGTGAGAGAAAATCTTGTAAAGATTTGAGCAACACCTTGGAAGTTGCTTTTGTATAGTGAAGTTAAACTCTCAAGAAGGTATCATGAGGAGTGGACTGGGAACAATGAGTAACCACTATAAATCAAGTTTACATGCTCTTCTCCCTTCCTCCATTAATTTCCAACAAACTTATATTTATTGCTATATTACTTGTTCTTGATTGGTTCTTTAATCTTGTGATTATATTTGTATTTGTTGAAAAAGTTTTTTAAACCCAATTCACCCCATTTTTGGTTGTCTTAGTTAACATATGGTATCATGGTTCCTATTTCGAGGTAAGCTTCTTTCTTTGCTCACATACTTTTCAAGTATCCTCTCCTGATCATGTTTTCAATTTGGATTTTCAAGTATTTGCACTCTTCAGTGTCGTGATCATGATCTTTGTGGAATTGGAAGTATCGGCCCATATCTCGTTTGGTGGGGTTTGATTTGATCTTGGGTGACCATTTAACAATGTCCTAATTAAAGATTTCCATTAAGAAGTTGGATCTTGAAGAAGTGTAGCTCTCGAACCTATAAGGTCTTCCCTCTAACTTATCTTTCCTTAGACCACCTTGGTCTTCCTTCTTCTATTCAATTGTAGGCTTTGGTCCTTCGATGTATTTCTTTCTTTTGCCCAATAAGGCTTTTTATCTCTGTCTCCTAAAGGCTTGGTCCTCTTCAGCTATTATGAATTCATCTACCTGGGCCAAGAGGGCTATTATGGAGTCAACTAGATTTCTGAACAGATAATGGTTGAAATCTGAGGCTTAAAGCCCGTTGATAAAGGCCATGTTGCTACATTCTGATCAATTTCTCGCATTTCTACCATGGTTGCTCGAAACCGAGTGACGTAATCTCGAAACGACTCATGAGTCCATTGTTCTCCTTGCTCCTTGGTTGTTGAAGAAATGGGTCACAAACTACTTACTTAGTTCTTAGAAGGATTGAATCGATCTTGAGGGAAGTTATGAGAACCAGGTTCATGTTGTTTCCCGCAATGTTATTGGTAAAGCCCAGCATATCACTGCCTCATAATGCCTATAGATGAATATTGGAGACTTGAAGGTCTCCACATAGTCGAGGGGGCAAGTCTTCCCTGTGTAGGATTCAATTTTTAACATCTTGAGGTTGTCTAGAATTTTCATTTCCATGATTTCTTAAGAGAAAGGATTTCTGGAAGGCTTTATCTTGTTCAAGATATTTAGCTTGTTAGTCTACAAGGCGAAGTCGATGCACTCGTTCATCTGTCTCGACTGTTGAGAGACTTTAAGCAGTTCTAATTCCTTGCATTTTCTTAGGGGACGGGAGTCAAACACAGACTTTTCCTCATATTGATAAGGGTTCATCCGAGCACCAAGTTGAGGGGTTTCGATGTGTCGAGTTCGGTTTCGAACAATTGGCTCCCTATCTAACTTGTGCTAGGGCTTGTGCCGTCTAGAGGTTCTTGGCTTTTCCGAGTCTTCTTTAGTTGTGGCTATGTTGACTTCTTGGACACGAGCTCGAACAAGGAGGACTCGAGTATTATCTAGTATTATTTGTGTAACCATGTCAGCCAAATATTCGTATCGACGTTTGAGCTCTTCGTGCTTGGCTTGGCTGACTTGGTCCTTGGGATTTTCGGCTAAGACAATCTCTGTGGGGCTAAAATAGGTCTGTCCACCATGGATCTCAAGATTTTGATGACTTCCTAAGGCCTCGTGAAGGTTTAACCCATTCGTGTGCCCTAGGATTATGATGTCATTTATCTTATCTTCGATTGTGGTATGGAAAATGTTTCTTATCATTATTGTAGGAGCATAAGGAGGAGGGAGGTATTTCCTTGGTGGTATTGTGAGATAATTTTTTTCTTTCCCACAGACGACACCAATCTATTGATGCCAAAAATATAATGAAGGGTAGCCTTGTCTTTTTTATCTTCAACAGGTGAAAACAATGTTACTGATTTCGAAGGTTGAGAAAAACGGGGGCTAGATCTGGCCTCGTTCTTATGCTTATGTCAGTTAAGTACACGAACCTTTGTAAGGAAAGTCACACAAAGTTTTGTACTCCAGAAAGGACCCTTCTCATGTGACATAAAAGGAATGGCTTAGAGGAATATCAAAGTGAAAGAGTGTTTTTGTTAATTTTGTATGCTTCTCTTTTCGGGAAAACTTGGGCTCCTTTATATAAGCCAATGAGATATGGAATCTCTAGAGGATCTAAGATAAGTTTTATCAACGTATGTTTACCCATGCTGCTCGAATTGGCGGACCATCCCCTGTAATTGATAACTGGCTGCATATTATTCTTCACATAAAATACATATAACCATATGATCATAGGAGTAACTGATAACAAATGGCTGCACAGCTATCAAGGGAAAACACTTGATAGTATCTCATCCAACTTGAAATGATTTAAAAAAAAAAGGGTTAAAGCAAACACAGATGAAGAGCAAAAGGATGCATACCAGAACACTGGGTGCAAAGAGAATATATGTGCCTCTCAACTCTATCCAAAATAGGTTCGATAATTTCAGCATTAAAAAAGTAGAATCCCTAATCCGAGTAACAAACTAGATTGCCTGGTGAAAGCATTCAAATATTTTATCTGATGTTTCAATCTCAAAGCATTTAGAAGCAGAACTGGGTACTCCCTGTGATGCCTGCTCCTAGTTACAGGATAAGAGGCCCAGCACAGTAAAACAACCATTTCCCAGCGAAACCTGTTCACTTGTTCATGAGGTGAGCCAAAATGATGTACCATTTTTAGTCTATCTTGAAACACCTACAACCAATCTACTCCATGATCTTAGTCAACCAGAATCAGCTTCACGCTTGGAGAACTACATACTTCCAAGGAAAAAAACTTACAAATGAAGAGGTTGAAACTTCCACATCTGTGGTCCAAATACAAAGTTCACACTTCACACGTGTTCATCTGCAAATGCTCAAATGCATTCGCACACATGCACACGATTCGTGTGCATGCACATACAAAGGGTGAGAGTGAATGAATGTGTGTGTGTGTGTGTGTGTGAGAGAGAGTGGATAGCAAAAATTTGGCTTTTCATTTAATTCGAAGGGAAAAAATTAATCTAACCCTTGACATGTCATTATCAAAATATTAGTTTACAATCAATCAAATTATTGTTCTTCCTAAGTTTACAAAAGCAACACGTTAGGATGATGAATAAGAGCATTGCGTGAAATCCCGAAAATTTGAACTCATGCCTTAAGTTGTCCTCTTTCTTACACAACTGCTAAATAACTTAACCAAAGAAGCCAGGCCCCATGTGAGACAGAAGTTCCTTGCCAGCATCCTTTCCCATCGTAATCATATCTTCAAAAGCATACAGGCCTTTTCTAGAAGTTTCAAGCACTGAAACAAGGCCAGAAAGAAGAGGCAGCATCATCAAAATAGTAATGATAATAACAAATCTTCCCACTTATTGAAAAAATATTATTCATTTGTCCCAATAAAGAAACAGAAAGCTGTACGAGTTAGTAAATCTCTCTAAGAGAAGATAGTCATACCACGGGTTCCATCAGGAGAAGCCACCAATCCTTTAAATATGCAATTACCATCCTCATCCTTGAAAGCATATCCAGCAATAGGAGTACGGCAAGACCCATCCAAGGTCTCAAGAAAAGCCCTTTCACATGCAACTGCTAATCTCGTTTCCTCGTGATTTAATGAGGCTAAGTAATTTGCCTACAAAGAGGAAAACAATAAGGAAAGGCAAGATAAGATTTAAGAGACAAATATAAGATTTTGCACAACCGCCGCAAAATAATGCTCAACAAGAACGAAAATTTCTATAAAAGTCATATAAGAATGACATCTATCACCAAGACACAAATCAACAACATTCTCAAGAGATTTTTCTTTTGATAAGTAATAACATTCTCAAAGATACAAGTATTGTCCATGAGTGTCCTCACATGTGGGCCAAACACAAGTGCTGATCATGCCAGGTCATCGGGTAAGGCCTGCCTCACCCCACCGTAGCGGAAGGACTCGAACCCAAACACTCTTGGCAAGGAAAGCAAGCCTCAACCACTCCACTATAACTCATAGATGTGTCCAAAATTTTAGGCCCATTTAATGCAATTGCAAAAAATACTCCTTAGATAAAATCTGATGGGAAGCGGTGGTCCTCATGATATGAAGATGCAATTTAAAGCTTAATGATATGTTTTTCTTAGGATTTTATATAAATGGACATATAAGACACAGCTCAAATATGTAAGTATGTTGCCATAGTTATGATTTCAAGACTCTCTTGACCACTATACCAATATACCCTCCCTAACTGAAAAAGAGAAAAAAAGAAACAGGAAAAAGAAAAGGGCCCACATCTGACAACTCTAATCCTGGAAATCTAAACATATTAGTCTGAATTGGGTAAGTTTGTTTTACTGAATATATATTATTACTTCTAGATCTACTACAAACAGTTTCCGCAAAAAACAAATATCCAACTCAAGGAGGTATCCGTCCATTTATGTTTTGTTCCCATACAACTGGGCTTTTACTAAATTCGAATATCTAGATTCTCCAACCAACAGGTTTCCTTTCTTTCGACACGGCATTGCTAAAAGTTGAATCAAACCCTTGAAAGGAAAGATCAGACCATGGAAAGGTAGTCATATGTGGCCAATGGGGGTACTAATGCAACATCTACTTTCTGATATAATAATTAACGAAGGAAAAGGAAAGGGGGGAGGTATCCTATAACCACATGGCCTGCTGGCTCACAGGTTACCATGATCTCACAGGATCCAAGTATCACTATGAATCCAATAGCATGGATAGGACATGCAGGATGAAGATTCAATCATTCCATGATAAACAAGACAATTCAATATGCTACCTCAGGTATAAACAAAGTAAAACACACCATTTTATCATCATTGCTTCTACAAGCAATTCCAATTGCCCCTTGAGCAACAGCAGGAAGCATTTCATCAATTGACAGAATATATTTCACATTATCTGTCATATTCAACCGCTTGAGTCCAGCTAATGCCAACAAAGTTGCTTGGACCGCTCCTTTTTGAAGCTTTCCCAACCGTGTCTGGACATTTCCCCGAAAGTTTTCCTCGACCTGTAAAATGGAATTTACCAATAGGGTATATAAGTAACAGTAGAAAGACATCCCCAATAGCAAATATACTGGAACACCCTGAGAATATAAATAATAACTGAAATTGTGAGAACAAAGGAACCAAAAAGGTTGTGGTACAAGAAAGCCGACAATATTAGGCAACAATGATACTGACAGCTCAAGGAAGTTCGACAAGCATATATGCCAACTCAGAAAAGTTAGGTTTTTAGTGTTAAAATCAAAGCTTTCTACATTATGTGAATCACAATAATAAACCTTAGCTCTTTATCAGAATCTATAAGAAATCCTAAAGTGACTTTATTTTTCTCTTTTCCTCTTTAAAGCATAAGTCCAATGATTCTCTAATATAAACAAATATTTTCTCATTGCTAAAAACAATAAACGTTGCCCCTGCCACTAGACACATAACAAAGACAGCAATCTCCTACCAACTAGTCAATAATTCTATAGAATTATATTTTCAGTTATTACTTGCTTTTACCCTGGTGCCCTGGATCTCGTAGAAAACACTAATATGCTCAAGTCCATCATCAGACACTCATCATTTCAGAAACCTTGCATATTGCTCAAGTCCATGATCACATTCAGACTCACTTACGAGACCTTTATGAACTCCTAGCTATGAAAATGCAGTAAGACTATAAGATTTTCTCTAGGATAGCATTGAAGACCTTAATCAGGTGCACCCAACTTTCACAACTAATTCATAATCAGCTTGACATTAGTCCTTGGCTTCAGCTCATATCTCTTATGAATAAGAGCAGAATCACAATAAACCATCTTATTAAACCAATTTCATTTGGCATTGTACCATGGGCCCAACATTCATGGGCATCATTATCTTTAGGAGCTGGATATTCTACTTTCAACTCACTTCACCATATGCATTTCCACACAAAGTCAGTCCATCTCCATGGATTATCAAATTGAAGAGCTGATACATTTGGAATTAAGCTTTCCATAGAGTATTTTATTGTCTAGGCAACTGCCCTCATCTGACTACTAATCAAATTAATGAAGCATTTAAAGAATAATAATTCTGGTTCATATGCATATACAAGTACCAAAGATCTTTCACTTGTTCTGCATACTCACAAAGAGGTAATACAAGTAGACTGTCATCAAAGATGCTTCAATAATTCACAGACTCAATTAAGCATGCATAGTGATTGGTAGTAATTTGGTACAACATATTCCACCTTTCCAACTAGACCAAATGGCTATCTACTGGTGTAGATGAAGAAAAATCAAAGAACAAAGGATTCATTGTAGAATATAACTCTCAATAATTTTCCCACGAAATAACATTTATTTCATTAAGCCTTTCAGTCTCATTTAATATCTAATCCTATTGCCTGAAGAGGCAAAATCTACTCGGGACAATCAAATTAATAAAAATACTAAAATCTCACCCAAAAAAAAAGAAGAAGAAATGTTCCCATAAAAAAGAAGAATAAAATATTTTTATTGTATTATTCATAACTTGTATGAAATCAGTCAAGTACATAAGCCCGATAAGGCAAAAAGAGAAACAAGCAGAACAACAGATTGGAGACAAAAAATATAAGCAAGCAATTAAAATGACGTCAAATTTTAGATTCCTAAAGACAAACACTTCTTAAAAGAGTAGAAGAAAATTTTATGTAGAAAAAATGCTATGTTGAAAAGGAGAGAAACTGCTATATAAAAGATATCATTTATGTAAAATCAAGTGTTTCCACACCATCTAAGGATATAGAAGTAACTTTACCGTCTAATTTAAGCAATCACATCTCTTGAAATCTCATGCTGGGTAGTCTGTGTATCATGGATGCAATACAACAGCAGTAAATGTAGGACAGTGCCCAAGTTTGGCCAAGCCAATTTCATATTTCAAGTTAATTTACTTGAACTAGACTATTCAGACTTCCAAAAAAAGACTGCTTGAAGAAATTTCTGGGTTGTCCTGACAATATAATTAACATGTGATAGTATAACTTACGTTGAGCAACGGATATCTGTGAAGTATTTGAGATTTTCTTCTGAGTGAAGCAGTACCAACAACACTTCCAGCCGGAAGACTAGCTAGGGAAGATGCACTCAAGGAGATAAATGCATCTCGTACATCCTCACGCACAAGGTTGCAAGGAAGAATTGTCTTATCTGGTAAATAAGTGGGAACATCTTTCATTGAGTGGACAGCAATGTCAATTTCACCATTTATTAGTGCCTCATCTATTTCTTTTGTGAACAATCCTTTCCCACCTATGTCTGCAAGTGGTTGAGTTAGGATTTTATCACCCGTTGTTTTTATTATTTCAATTTTAATAGCCCCTTCTTCAGCTAGCTCTGGATGTACCGCCATGAGTTTTTCTCGTGTCTCATACGCCTGAGCAAGTGCTAGTGGGCTGTCAGACATGTAAGAAGAATATAAATAACCAGAAGAAAAAGGAGGAGTCCGAGACAACTCATTAGTGTTGCTAAGTTTCAGTTATATAATCAAACTCTCTAATAATATAGCCATTATGTAATTTAGACAAATTCAATACTAGCGTTTCAGTTAAAACAGAATAATAAAATTACCAAAATGATCAATGCCTCAAGAAATAAACACGAAGAGAGACAGCAAGAACACAACTTTTTTTCAGCAAAACAGGATACAAACCGAAGCAAACCAAAAAGAGGAAATCAATGAACAGCTTACAAAATTCCACAAAATAAACTAAACCCAGAATGGAAATTTAGTGCAGATACAATAAATCGCAAAAGGGACAGAGAAAAACAGAGCAATAAATTGAAACCTTCATTCAGCAGAATAAGCAACCCATTTGAAGTTTAACACCTATAACATCAATAGTTCACATAATGGTTCCAAATTTAGGCCACAATAGACAAAACAAAAGCAGAACTAGAAGAGTACACTGAGTGAAATGACGCCAAAAGAGAGGATACCTTCCTCTTGTGCCAATTCTGATAAGTGCAGTCTGCGTCTTCTGTTCAACGGCAACACAGGCCCTTGTTGTGACCCTAAAGCTCAGTTTCCTATTACAGCTAGGTAAAGCTCGAGTCTTGAGGCATGGCAGAGAGAACCCAAGAACCGAGACCGACACAAAAGTGCAGGAGTTGACTGCAGAAGTAGAGCGTGGTGGCATTAAACCACCATGGTTTATACAGAGAGAAGACGACGTCTGCATTAATGTTGATAAGCCTAAAACAGAGAGGATCGAATCAAAAAAGGAAGAGTGATTTTGCTTGTGGTTTTGGCTTTGAAGGGATAGTTGTCAGCTTGAGTTGGGTGGGGTGGATCTCCGAGTGGATACACTGGATAGGATGTTAGGATTTACGAAGGGCTTAGATCCCCTACGGTTTATTGCCCACCAATTTTCTACAACTTCCGACTTATATTTGTCTGCCACTCGCCAAGTTTGCCTTTCAATATTTTGGAATGTACCAATTTAATATATATAATTAAAAATAATTTAACGTGCTTAGGTTGCGACAGATACTCGGAAAAACAATCCACTCGATCAAATTGGATCCTTTTTTTATATTTTATATTTTTATTTTTATTATAGGTGATGAATGGATACGGATGCAAAATTCATTAACCGCAATGACAGTGGCTCGATTGTAGGAATTAACTTGCAGCTTGTGTCACGGGTTGCAAGCTGAAGTTGCTAACTGTGCGGGCTTAGGCTCGAAAATGCTTCCTTTGAATGCCTAAGTCAGCCTTCCTCTTGGCTACTCAAGAGAACCGCCCACAAAGCTAGACCCGCTCAAAGAAAATAAGAACACAAGAGAGAAGATGAGGCAAAGCTAGAGAGCTTGCTATTGCTTGTATAAGTGAATGAGTGATTTACAAATGAGGGGGAAGCCCCCTTATATAGGGAGAGCTCCCTTACATCCATGGCTATCATCTTGCCATGTGTCACAATCCTATGCAATTCTAAGTGTAGTACAAGTGTACTACAAGTGTAGTACAATAGTACAAGGTACTACTCTCTAATGCATGTGTATTACAATGTTGTACAGTACTACCATGTAGTGCATGTGCAATATAAGGCTGTACATTATAATCAAAGGGGCACTAGGAAACCCTCGAACACATGGTTTTTACGCGGGTTGTGACATTCTTCCCCACTCAATCTGGTGACGTCCTCGTCGCATTCTCAGCCTGAAACTGGTCGATTCTCATCTGGAATTGCCACAAGGCCTCGGCTGGTTCCCAACTAGTCTCACTGTCGGGTTGTCCCTTCCATCGTATCAAGTACTCAAGCCTCAGCTTATAGTACTTCCGTCTCAAGACTCGGTCGGCCAGTATGCTCTCAATGTCTCTGTCATAAGAGGCCCTAACTCCTATAGGGGCTCGTTGTGACTCACCTCGATCCGGATCATCTTGGTCTTCATGGAATGGTTTCAACATACTCACATGGAAGACCGGGTGCACTTTGAGCTTGGATGGTAGCTCAAGTTTGTAGGCCACATTGCCTACCCTTCGAAGAACTCTGAAAGGTCCCTCATATCTGTGCACCAATGCCTTATGGATCCCTTTTGTGCGAAGTACCAAATGTAGCTTTACAAGCACATAGTCCCCCACTTGGTACTGCACATCCCGTCTCTTTCGATCAGCCCACTTCTTGGAACGCTTGGCTGCCTTGTGTAGGCAAACTCGAGCTAAGTCGGTTTGTTCTTGCCACGCTTTGGCAAATTTATAGGCTACTGGAGTTGACCCTGTGTATCCCACAGCAATAGTACTCCGAGTGTGAGGCTGCTGTCCCATCACATTCTCGAAGGCACTTTGGTTGGTGGCCTCACTCCTTTGCAAATTATAGGAAAACTGAGCCACATCTAGTAATTTTGGCTAATCTCGTTGTGAGGCACTCACGTAGTGTCGGAGGTATGTCTCCAATAAAGCATTCACCCGCTCAGTCTGTCCATCGGTTTGGGGGTGCATACTAGTGGAGAAGTTTAGATCCAATCCGAGCAATTTGAACAGTTCGGTCCAGGACCGTCCCGTGAATCGTCCATCCCGATCACTAACAATGGACTGTGGTACACCCCAGTACTTCACCACATACTTGAGAAATAATCGGGCTGCCTCCGCTGCTGGACATTCTTTGCTAGCCGAAATGAAAGTTCCATACTTTGAAAACTGGTCCACCACGACCATGATGCTCCCAAATCCCTCATTTTTGGGTAGCCCCACAATGAAATCCATGGAGACACTCTCCCATGGACGCTCCAGAATTGGCAATGGTTCCAAGAGAACTCCAAGTGACTTTTGCTCAACTTTGTCTTGTTGACACACAAGACAAGTCTTCACATAGACCTCAATGTCGTCCCTCAAGTAAGGCCAGTAGTAGCGTTCCTCCACAAGTGCTAGGGTGCGGTGCACACCTGGGTGACCAGCCCACTTGGAATCGTGGCACTCTTGCATCACTTCCTTCCGCAATTTCCCATGAAGCAGTACATATAACCGATTCCCCTTGGTAAAGAGCAAGTCTCCCTCGAGCCAGAACCTCCGGGTCTTCCCCTTTGTGGCATACTCCATCAAAGACTTGGCGGTTGGATCATGGGACAATCCTTCTTTAATACGATCCACCAAGGAACCTTGTGGTCGGCTAATGGCAGCAAACTCTACCTTTCGGCTTAGTGCATCCGCAACTGTGTTGGTCTTCCCTGGCTTGTACTCCAACACAAAATCAAACTCAGCAAGGAAATCTTGCCATCTGGCTTGCTTGGGAGAGAGCTTCTTTTGAGTCTGAAAAATAGCTTGTGGCCACATTGTCGGTCTTCACCACAAATTTAGTCCCCAAAAGATAGTGCCTCCATGTGCGCAAGCAATGGACCACGGCCGTCATCTCCTTCTCTTGAACCGTGTATCGTCGCTCGGTCTCGTTGAGCTTTCGGTTCTCAAAAGCGATCGGATGGCCATCTTGCATCAGGACTCCTCCAATAGCAAAGTCGGATGCATCCGTGTGGACCTCATAAGGTTTGGTGTGATTTGGTAGGGCAAGGACTGGCTCTTCTGTGATTGCCCGTTTCAGCTGCTCAAAGGCTCCTTGACATACTGAGCTCCATTCCCACACTCTCCCCTTCTTGAGCATATCTGTCAAGGGTGTGGTGATAGTTGAGTAGCCTCTGATGAAACACCGATAGTAGTTCACCAACCCAAGGAACGATCTCAGCTCGGTAACCTTGGTTGGTGGCTTCCAATCAACGATAGCCTGGATCTTGCCCGCATCCATCCGAATCTTTCCTCCACCTACTATGTGGCCAAGGAATGGCACCTCATGTTGGGCGAATTAGCACTTCTCTTTCTTCACATAGAGCTCGTTCTCTCTCAGAACTTGGAATACCTGTCTCAAGTGCCTCACATGCTCCTGATAAGAGTCATAAAATGCATCTAAACAATACTTAATTGTTAACACTTTAGGGTTAATCTCGGTCGTAATCGCACTTTTAAATGTTGATAACTCTAAAGTGTTATTCATAAATCATTGACTTAATTCGAGACATTTTCAGGTGCGTTGAGTACAAAAGAGATGATAAAGTGATCCATGTTTAAAGCACCAAAAGATCTTGGGTGTCGGTGCTCGTTTTTGTCCAAGGTTTAGACATTTCCAAAAATAATATAAAGATGATTAAAAGTCTAAACCAAGGTTGGAGCAATAAATTAAATTGAGTTGAAAGACTGCACACAAGTGTGTGCATCACTTTGGAACAAGTTAAGGGTAGGCACACTAGTGTGTGCACTTCTGCATACAAGCTGAAGGAGTTTCACTAAATTGCCAGAATTTCCCGTACAGATCAATCAACTTTGCAGATTAAAATGTATTGATGTAGGAAGAACCAGGAGATGAGCTATATATTCTTAGAAAGATCCGGAAGTCTATTTTCTGGAGAATTTTACGGTTCGGAAAAAGGATTTTTCTAGTGAAAGTTATAGCAGTTTTAGCGGAAACAGTTCAGGCCTCCAGAACAATGCCCAGCGCCTCACCTCTCACTGTCCAGCGCCCAGGAAAACAAAAACCAGCACCTAGGCGCCCATGAACCAGTGCCCCAGCGCCTAGGAAAACAAGAACCAGCGCCTAGGCGCCCATGAACCAGCGCCCCAGCGCCCAGGCAAACAAGAGTGAGCGCCTAGGCGCCTATGAACCAGCGCTGCGCCCCTCAGCCATCAGCGCCGCGCCCCTCGCCAACTAACGCTGCACCTTTACTTTCCAGCACCCAGGCACACACTTGGACACGCGCACACGCTACTGGACCCACATTCACGTTCCAGCCTTCACTTTCCAGTGCCCAGGCGCACGCTCAGACAAAGCAAGCAGCGCGCACATGCTGCTGGACCACCTTCACGTTCCAGCCTTCACTTTCTAGCAGTGCGCACATGGACTCCAATTCAGACTCAAATTAAGGTTGTGCAAAGACAGCTCTCCCTCGTGGGCTATAAATATATGCTTAAGGTTTGCAGCAAGGGGAGAGAGCTCGGGGAGAAAAACAAAGACAGTTTTTGATAGATAAAAATTAGAGAAGTTTTTAGCATTCTGTTTAAGTTTTCGTAAGTTGGAAATCAAGGAGAGAACATCCACATTGTTCTTCCACCTTGAGCTCCATGGCCAAGAAATCAAGGGGAGAACATCTATATTGTTTTTCCACCTTGAGTTTCATGGCTAACTAATCATCAAACAAGGGAAAAGGATGAATCCTTAGGGTTTTATTGTTCCTTATTTCCTGTTCTTGATTCATTTGTATGGACTTTTTGTTAAAACATTGTCTATGATTTACTCTTTGATTAATTAAGAAGGATTTGAGTTCATGTGATAGCTGTATTCTATATTCTTCTTCTTTTAGTTTCTCTCAATCCGGTGATTGCATCCTTCTACTCCACATAAGTCTAGTCAAGCTTTTCTTATGTCAAGTTGTTTGGATGTAATTGATTTCGGTATCTTTATCTTATAGATCGGCCATTACTGTGATATCATTATTGCAATATATTGTCGTTTCTTGCTAATCTATAAGATAAATCATGTGTGCTTGAATTGAAATCAAACAGTAATTTGTAGCAATTATATTAGAGATATAAATGTGCTTGATTGAATAATTTCCGATTGCCTGTTTAGGATGTGAAACTTGCAATCGAGATAAAAATTTGAATCAAGAGTGGAAATAGGGAACGAACCTAAGGAGGATTCCCGGAACCTTGTTATTTCTTATTTATATTCTTCGTTATATTCGCACAATTCTTTTACACAATATTGCATTATCAAAACTCATATTCTCTCATCTAATCATTATCGTTAGCGTTAAAGTTTACACCTTCTTTCGTAATTAACTTGTTTCCCTGTGGAATCGACACCCCAAAACTATACTACAATAACCGCTTTATGTTTTGGGCGTAATCAAATTTTGGCGCCGTTGCCGGGGAAACGCGCTTAAGTACAAAGGAAGCTAAGTAAAAAAAAAAAATATTAAGAAAAAAAAAATCGTAAATATTTTTCTTTTCAGCACTTTGTAAATACCGTAATATTGTTCCTTTACTTTTTTTTAATTTTCTTTTATTATTCTGTTTTATTTATCTGTTTTATTTATTTGTTTATTATTCTGTTTTATTTATTTATTTATTTATTTATTAATTATTTATTATTTTGTTTTACATATTTTATTTCCCCTCTAAATTAATTGGTGCATGCTTAAACCGAGAGATTCGCGAGGCAGATTCATTAGAGGACCCGAATTAGAGTCACTCTCTCCTTCCACGTCTGTTAGTGAAACCTCGCCTAGATCATACCATAGTGCACCCCCATCCCAGAATTTAGAGGATTTTGATAACATGGCCGACAATCACAATGAAAATGTTGCTAGGACACTTAAAGACTATTTGCACCCTAGCCGAACGGCCACACCCTCTTGTATCATGTTCCCCCCTAATGCCCCACAAGCTGAGTTTAAGCCAGGCATGACACAACTGCTACCAACTTTCCATGGGTTTGAGAATGAAAGCCCCTACATCCACATTAGGGAATTCGAGGAAGTAGTAGCAACCTTCCAAAATAGGGCTGATATGGTGGACACTGTCAGACTCCGGTTTTTCCCTTTTTCACTTAAGGAAAAAGCCAAGACTTGGTTGTACTCATTAAGGCCTAGGTCTATTGGTAGTTGGGATGAGATGACCCGAGTTTTCTTCCAAAAACACTTCCCAACCCATAAAACCAACAACCTTAAGAGACAAATCTCAAACTTTGCACAAAAGGAGAGTGAAACCTTATATCAAGTTTGGGAACGTTTTAAGGACCTTTTAAATTCTTGTCCACACCATGGGTATGAAAGTTGGCGGGTAGTCAGCTATTTCTATGATGGACTCCTAAGTAGGGAGAGGCAATTCATAGAAATGATGTGTAATGGGGATTTTCTTCAAAAATATCCCGATCAAGCCATAGATTTCCTAGATGACCTATCAGAAAAAGCCCACACTTGGACAGGACCGAGTGCCATGGAAAGTACTAGGAGAAATCAACCCGCTGGAATCTACCAACTTAAAGAAGATGATAGTGTTAAAGCCTGTTTAGAGGCTCTAACTAAGGAAATGTTATTCATAAATCATTGACTTAATTCGATGCATTTTCAGGTGCGTTGAGTACAAAAGAGATGATAAAGCGATCCATGTTTAAAGCACCAAAAGATCTTGGGTGTCGGTGCTCGTTTTTGTCCAAGGTTTAGACATTTCCAAAAATGATTTAAAGATGATTAAAAGTCTAAACCAAGGTTGGAGCAATAAAGTACATTGAGTTGAAAGACTGCAGACAAGTGTGTGCATCACTTTGGAACAAGTTAAGGGTAGGCACACTAGTGTGTGCACTTCTGCATACAAGCTGAAGGAGTTTCACTAAATTGCCAGAATTTCCCGTACAGATCAATCAACTTTGCAGATTAAACTGTATTGATGTAGGAAAAACCAGGAGATGAGCTATATATACTTAGAAAGATCCAGAAGTCTATTTTCTGGAGAATTTTACGGTTCGAAAAAAGGATTTTTCTATTGAAAGTTATGGCAGTTTTAGCGGAAACAGTTCAGGCCTCCAGAATAATGCCCAGCGCCTCACCTCTCACTGTCCAGCGCCCCAGCGCCCAGGAAAACAAGAACCAGCGCCTAGGCGCCCATGAACCAGCGCCCCAGCGCCCAGGCAAACAAGAGTGAGCGCCTAGGTGCCCATGAACCAGTGCTGCGCCCCTCAGCCATCAGCGCCGCGCCCCTCGCCAACTAACGCTGCACCTTTACTTTCCAACGGCCAGGCGCACACTTGGACACACGCACACGCTGCTGGACCCACCTTCACGTTCCAACCTTCACTTTCCAGTGCCCAGGCGCACGCTCAGACAAAGCCAGCAGCACGCACATGCTGCTGGACCACCTTCACGTTCCAGCCTTCACTTTCCAGCAGTGCGCACATGGACTCCAATTCAGACTCAAATTAAGGCTGTGCAAAGACAGCTCTCCCTTGTGGGCTATAAATATATGCTTAAGGCTTGCAGCAAGGGGAGAGAGCTCGGGGAGAAAAACAAAGACAGTTTTTGATAGATAAAAATTAGAGAAGTTTTTAGCATTCTGTTTAAGTTTTCGTAAGTTGAAAATCAAGGAGAGAACATCCACATTGTTCTTCCACCTTGAGCTCAATGGCTAAGAAATCAGGGGGAGAACATCTATATTGTTTTTCCACCTTGAGTTTCATGGCTAACTAATCATCAAACAAGGGAAAAGAATGAATCCTTAGGGTTTTATTGTTCCTTATTTCCTGTTCTTGATTCATTTGTATGGACTTTTTGTTAAAACATTGTCTATGATTTACTCTTTGATTAATTAAGAAGGATTTGAGTTCATGTGATAGCTGTATTCTATATTCTTCTTCTTTTAGTTTCTCTCAATCCGGTGATTGCATCCTTCTACTCCACATAAGTCTAGTCAAGCTTTTCTTATGTCAAGTTGTTTGGATGTAATTGATTTTGGTATCTTTATCTTATAGATCGGCCATTACTGTGATATCATTATTGCAATATATTGTCATTTCTTGCTAATCTATAAGATAAATCATGTGTGCTTGAATTGAAATCAAAGAGTAATTTGTAGCAATTATATTAGAGATATAAATGTGCTTGATTGAATAATTTCCGATTGCCTATTTAGGATGTGAAACTTGCAATCGAGATAAAAATTTGAATCAAGAGTGGAAATAGGGAACGAACCTAAGGAGGATTCCCGGAACCTTGTTATTTCTTATTTATATTATTCGTTATATTCGCACAATTCTTTTACACAATATTGCATTATCAAAACTCATATTCTCTCATCTAATCATTATCGTTAGTGTTAAAGTTTACACCTTCTTTCGTAATTAACTTGTTTCTCTGTGGAATCGACACCCCAAAACTATACTACAATAACCGTTTTATGTTTTGGGCGTAATCAGCTCCTCTAGAGATCGACTATAGATAACAATATCTTCAAGGTAAACAACCACAAAGCGATCTAGAAATGGTTAGAGTACCTTGTTTATTAGAGTGCAGAACGTTGCTGGAGCATTAGTGAGTCCGAAAGGCATCACAAGAAACTCGTAAGAACCATAGCGAGTGACACACGCTGTCTTTGGCTCATCCCCCTCGACTATCCGGACTTGGTAGTACCCCGATCTCAAATCTAGCTTGGTGAACCATCTGGCATCCCCAAGTTGATCAAACAAGACTGCAATGAGTGGGATGGGGTACTTGTTCTTCACTGTGAGCTTGTTGAGGGCTCTATAATCGATGCACATCCTCATCGATCCATCATGTTTCCGTTGGAACAAAACTGGTGCACCATAGGGTGCTTCGGAAGGCCGCACGAATCTCGCATCAGCCAACTCTTTTAGTTGTCTCCTCAATTCTTCAAGCTCGGGAGGCGACATTCGGTATGGAGCCCTGGCTGGTGGTTGGGCAGTAGACACCAACTCGATCTTATGATCCACCTCTCTCTTAGGTGGGAGCTTCTTGGGTAACTCTGGGGGCATTACATCAACAAATGACTCTAATAGCTCCAGTACCTCAAGAGGAGCCTCTTCCTCGGGCTCTAAGACCTCCTCCAGCTTCAAGGTGGCCAAATAAGTGACTTCATCCCTTCTCAGCCCCTTGACTAGTTGGATTACCGACAAAACCCGACTAGCTTGGCCAGAGTCTCGTCTTACCGGCACGAGACATTGGCATCGAGAATCAAGGATGCACAAACAATTGGCAAATGGCACTAGCAAGGCATTAATCCGATCAAGGAAATTTAACCCAATTACAAAGTCATAATCATCAAGGGGGATTACCTCAAGAGTTTCCTTGCCCTTCCAATCTCCGAGTTGTAGCTCCACCCCTTGTGCTACACCCATTGTTGGAACTTCTTTGGAATTGACCGTCTTGATCCACCCGTTGTCTTTCTCCACCTTAAGGTGTAATCTCTGTGACATTTCTTCAGATACAAAGAGATCAGAAGCCCCAGTGTCTATGAGAGCACTAACCTTGGTGCCAGCCACCATGACATCAGTAAACATGAGTCCCTTCTGTTTGCCAAACCTTTTGGCTTTGATCGAGCTGAGCATGATAGAACCAAGCTTGAGAGTATCTCTCTCCGTTACTCCCTCTTCCCTGGCAATGGCAGAGATCTTGGTTTGTCTCGGGCAATCTCGCACCCGATGAGGGCCTTCACATAAGAAGCATACCAATGGCTCCCTCTTCATGTCCCCTTCTCTGGTGGACTTCCACTTGTGAATGGGTGGTTTCCCCGGACCGCCTTTCTGATATTTGTCTCTGTCTCCCCCACCTTTGCCTTTGTTCTTGGAGGAGTCAAACCTCTCTGGTTTCTTGAACTCTACCAAGGATTCCGCTACGAACATGGCTCGGGTGAGGTCTTGGACATCCCTTCTTTGCAACTCTTACTTGGCCTATGGCTTGAGGCCATCCATGAAGGAGAAGAGAGCCTCCTTCTCTCCAAGATCAGAAATTTGGAGCATGAGTTCTGAAAACTCTCGTACATACTCCCGCACTTCCCCACGTTGGGTGAGCCTTCGCAGTTTGGCTCGTGCCTCATCTTCCGCATACTCGGGATAGAATTGTTGACGAAATTCCCTCTGGAATTCTTCCCACGTAGTAATGGCAGCACTCGCACACCTACGTCGCCACCATAATAAAGCAATATCGACAAGGTACATAGAGGCAGTATTTACCTTAGTTATGTCCTCCATGATGTTCATCCCTCGAAAGTATTGCTCCATGGCCCAAAGAAAGTTATCCGCATCCTTTGCCGCTCGGATGCCTTTGAAATCCTTTGGCTTTGGCACATCCACCCTAGGATTGGGTGCCATAGCAAGCATGCCCCCTCCGACAGTTGCTTTGCAAGCTAAGAGCTCCCTCTTGAGCTCTTCCATCTCTTCCCGCATCAACACCACCATGGCCTCAAGGGTGTCGTTCTTCTGCATGAGGACATCTACGGCCTCGTTGAGGGCACCTTGCATCGCTCATTGGAGATCCTCCCTCATGGAGTTTAGCTCCCCGATGCTTCCTTCGGTATCCTCGAACATGTCCCGCATTTCCCCCACAGCTAACTCCACCTTAGCCAAGCGAGCATCCATGATTGACATTAGGTCCCTTGAGCTGGGCTTCTTGGTTGCCCTCCCTCGAGTCTCGGGACCGTCATAAGGTTGATTGCTAGCATCGGACACGGTTGCCATCTCTTCTCGAAAGTTCTCGATGAACTTGGCTCTGATACCACTTGTCACGGGTTGCAAGCTGAAGTTGCTAACCGTGCGGCCTTAGGCTCGGAAATACTTCCTTGGAGTGCCTAAGTCAGCCTTCCTCTTGGCTACTCAAGAGAACCGCCCACAAAGCTAGACCCGCTCAAAGAAAATAAGCACACAAGAGAGAAGATGAGGCAAAGCTAGAGAGCTTGCTATTGCTTGTATAAGTGAATGAGTGATTTACAAATGAGGGGAAGCCCCCTTATATAGGGAGAGCTCCCTTACATCCATGGCTATCATTTTGCCATGTGTCACAATCCTATACAATTCTAAGTGTAGTACAAGTGTACTACAAATGTAGTACAATAGTACAAGGTACTACTCTCTAATGCATATGCATTACAATGCTGTACAGTACTACCATGTAGTGCATGTGCAATATAAGGCTGTACATTATAATCAAAGGGGCACTAGGAAACCCTCGAACACATGGTTTTTACGCAGGTTGTGACACTTGCAATATGTTCCACGGAGGTAATTTAACTTGAAATATTTATGTTTGAGGTGTTTTTGAAATTAATATTTTGGATTGTAATATAAATATTTGTTGATGGTGGTTTGTAATTTTTTTTAATGTAGGGAATATTATTTATGTTGGACTTGATAATGATGGTTATAATTATGATGATTTATTTAGAATATATGATAATGTACGTAGGTTAGAAAAAAAATGGTATTGTTAAAAGACAAAACATTTTTTAGGCTAAAATACATGCATAAACCATTTGGAAATCATTCAACAATTTTTATGTTTTATTTTCACTTATGTGCTTTTTTTTGTTGTTGTAGTTTTTCAATCTTTAATAGTAAAATAATAGAAAAAAATATTTTCAATTTTCAAAAAATTTATATTTTTTCTCATGGTAGATCACATTTATCTTTGCATGTGAACA